>CM024955.1:39116464-39219743 GCA_014282245.1 Rhododendron simsii
CTCGTCCCTGGCAATTCTGCTGGCACGGTCACCACGTATTATGTATGTTCATGTCTCTTTTCCATTAGTTAATTCTGTTCAATATTTGGGCCACAACATCGTGTGACTCCTAAACTCAAGCTGTCTCATCACACTTGTCATCGTGTCAAATTTGCCTTGCTAAATAGATTCTTCTTTTCTCAACGCAACCTCTCAAAGTTATTCCTTTATTTTTTATTTTATTTTTTTGCTCGGCTATTCCTTTAATTTCTTTTGAACAATTCCATTTTATCTATTACTGGCCTTCCTCATCGCTTGAAGATCCTCTATATCCAGGGCTTTACTATCTATCAGTTCTTAAAAAGTATTAACACTTATCATCCGAACAAGTATGTCTTGAGATTTTTGTTTTGTTTTTCAAATCCCAAAGTCCTCTCTTTGAAATAATGAAAGCATGGTATGTAACAAGATTGGTGACGGTTATCAGCTTAATGTCGAATAGTGAGCTAGGGTGAGTTTGGAATAAGTTAATTATATATTCTTAAATACAGGTAGATAAAATTTATCTTAAATAAGTGATTTTGTTTCAAAATTTCATCAACTTATTTGGGATTAATCATTTGTTTGTACAAATAAATAAAAAGGGTTACAAAATATGGACTTTGAAAAAGATAAACGAACAAAAAATAGTAAAATTGGCTGTTTTGAACTCCCTTTTTTTTTTTTGGTGAAATTTCTTGTCATTATTTTACTTTTTGGACTGCGCTCTTCAATACGAATGATTACTTACAAAAAAAAAAAACCGAAAAGGCAATTAATTTAATTGAAGCCAAAGTGGTCCTAGATGCCTACGTACACATGTTTATGGACACTAGTACTAAAGGTTCCAAAAAAAACTTGTGTCGGTCAGTGCAATTAGTAGTAGTACAAGAAGTCGGAGATAAAGGTTTCCTATTGTGTGCAAACTGCACATTATATGAACCCAAGAAGTTTGGCCAAGTGGTTATGAGAAAGTAATAAGTGCTCCTCCATGAGATCACAGGTTCCATTTTCACGGAGGCCAAATATTCTAAATCTTGGGACCACTAGGGTTTATGTTTTCAGGGCCTCAGAATTAATCGAGGTGCGCTCAAGTTGGTCCAGACATCCGGTTATGAAAAAAAAAACTCCAAAATATATGTTTCTAATTAATTTGTCTTGCGTAATTATATACGAGTACTTGTCAAGGATTAATTAATAATAATAATAATAATAATATAGTTGCATGCATAAACTCTAGTGTATATATATGTTGCATGGCAGCTGTCATCAATAGGGTCAGGTCATGACGAGATCGACTTGGAATTTCTTGGTAATCTAAGTGGAGACCCTTATGTCCTCCACACCAATGTGTTCGCACAAGGAAAAGGTGATAGAGAGCAACAGTTTTATCTTTGGTTTGACCCCACAAAGGACTTCCACACCTACTCCATCCTTTGGAATCCCCAAACCATCATGTACGTACGTATGCGCGTAAGCGTAACTCTCTCTCTCTCTCTCTCTTTCTCTTGATCTCTCTCTTGATCTTTAATTCCTGTGTGTGTGTGTGTGTGTGTGTGTTTGTCTCTGTATTCTTGTAGTATATATCTCTTGTTAAATATTATCTGATCAATATCTTCGATCATGATGATGATCGATCTCCTTCAATTAATATCAGCATCTCAGTGGATGGAACTCCCATAAGACAATTCAAGAATATGGCATCAAATGGGGTCGCATTCCCAAATGGGCAGCCCATGTGGATATACTCAAGCCTGTGGGACGCTGAAGATTGGGCTACAAGGGGTGGCCTAGTGAAGACCGATTGGAGTCAAGCCCCATTCACAGCCTCTTACCGCAACTACACTGCCCAAGCCTGCATTTGGTCTTCCACTTCTTCTTCTTCTTCTTGCACTACATCCAGCTCCAAAGCCAATTCCTGGATGTCTGAATCTTTGGATAACACTGGCCAAGCAAGGATTAAATGGGTCCAAAACAACTACATGATTTACAACTATTGCACTGATGCTAAGCGATTTCCTCAAGGTTTTCCACCCGAGTGCTAGCTAGCCCTGCCCACCCGATCCATGCATGCATGCCATCATTTGCATCAAATTAAATTAATAATTAAGATATGCAACATAAGCTGGTTGGTTACGTACTTCATCAAGGATTAATTACTTTCTTTGTTTGTATAATTAAAATGCATGCTACGTACGTATTTGGTCATTTACATATATATATTTGAGCAAGGAGCGATAAGCTGGTTGGTTACGTACTTCATCAAGGATTAATTACTTTCTTTGTTTGTATAATTAAAATGCATGCTACGTACGTATTTGGTCTTAAGTTACAGTCATTAATGATTGATTTTGTATGGAGATGTAGTGAATATTGTACAATAAGGATAAAGTTCCATTAAGTTGTACTGTTTGTATCAACCCAGTAGTGGACTGACAATAGCAAGACCATTTCTTGAAATACCAATGCTTTAGTATGTGAATTCATCAGAGCAAGTTGGAAAAAATAAAATTCATCGGCAAAGGCGGCAAGGAAAATCTGTTCGGATTTTTCCAGGACTGAACCCATGTGTTTTCACTTCTACAGGGAATAATTTCCAAATAAGTAGATTTTGTATTATTAGCATAATTTTGTGACCTTCAGTGCTAACTATGGTTAAATCTAGTGGGACCCGCAAGTTAAAATGAACAATAATGCTACAGCTAGCCACCACACGAAATTGCCGTGGCAGGCCACCGCACGGCGTGTCAGGTCTCTTTCGGGCCCTGCACGAATGATCCGAGTCGTTCAATAATTTTACAAAAAAATGAGTGGACGTCGCAGAAAATCAGCTCAATCCGATATGTGTGTGTGCTCGATCCAATCTTCCCATTTTTGAAAAATCGCAATCATGCATTGATCAAGCTTGTTTAAAAGATGATGATGCCGAAATAATTAATACTGTAATTGATGAACTCTTGGATGTGGATTAATACTTCTCTTTTGATCATGATGTGGCATGGGTATACTTTTCAAATAGTACTAGATTTAGACTTTAACTTTATCTTTTGTTTTTTGCCATAGGCTCCGGTTAGTGGTTAATTTGTATGGTAAATTACAACGACAACACGTGCCCCTGGCTCTGGGTGCATGCAAGTTGGAGAACTTGAGTGCAAGAAACAATAATTAGTACTCCACTTGTTGAAAAACAATGCATGCAATATCTTAAAGCAATGCTCCATACAAAACAAGGGTACCCGGTACGTTGTGTTAATTTAACCACGTTTGGAAGCCAGTCTCTGAAGACCTCAGCGGGTACCGATTAAACTTGGAAGCCAGTGCACCACTTATCTTGCAAGTGGAGTGATAGCTCAACAATAGTACCTTGTACTTCCATGCACTTGGTGAAGGTTCAAACCTCAACCACCCCCATCTCCAATACCCGAAGATAGAATACATTAGATTTATTGCCTTGTACACGAGGGGGGAAAAAAGTGCCCTCAACTTCGGAAAGATTAATTCTTATCATGCTCAAACTTGGAATCAAGCACATTGTACCATCAAACTTGGATTGTTATCATGCATCCAGTGATTAATTAGTAGTGGAGTAGCTTTTTTAAGCTAAAGCTAGGATAGCGTATCCAAAATGCTCAGACTTGGAATCAAGCTTGCAATGTGTTCGCCATCACTTTCTGATTGGATCCTCAAGTTGTTGTAAACTAAATTTAGGAAGATATATTACCCATAGCTGATCAGTTGTTATCATGCATCCCAGTGATTAATTTAGGGATTGCAATTTACCTAATTAATGAGATGGCAGCACATTCGATGCCATTATTTAATTATTCATTTTACAGCATTAATATTACATTTTCCATCGTGATAGAGTTCAAGCCCTTCGTATCCACATGCTTGAATTGCTATCCTCTGTAGTCATCTCCACTTGTATTCTTGTTCGGCCAAATATACGTACATAGCCTCAGAAATCGAATTGTAGGTGTCATTGTTTTGCATATTCTACAACACGTACAAATGATGCATGAATCAGATGACTACTAAATTTCTTCGATTTCTTTACCGGTGAAGTTTGTTTAAATGGACTAACCTAGATGCTTTGCCATTTTTATCATGCTCTTTACTCTGGTCATGCTCTAACCTGGCTTTTCCCTTGCATTTGTGTGCATGTGTGCGTGACTTTTTCAATTTCTACTTTTTTTGCAAGAGAAAAAGAGAAACTAAACGATGCATTATGCTGTAAGAATCACCAATAAAAACTTAACTTACTGTGCCAACTTCGAGTTAAACATCACATTCAAAATTTCGAGTAATTTTCTAAGCAAAATGGTTACAATGCTTTTTCTCCAAATTTTGCAATATGCAGACAGAACAGAAACAGTGGCATCACTCACTATAGACAAATCCACAGGTACATTGACTCTTGTGGTATTTAATTCACAATATCTTCCGTGGCATACTGATGCTTAAGAAATGGCCAATACTAAGTTGCCTTGCAACTTAGCATAGCTCTTTAATGTTCCCTCCAATTTGTACATGTTATTTGATCTGCAGAAAAGAAATATGTTCATGTGAAAGAAATGGGTACAGGACATATTGCAAGTACCTGAATGTGAAGAAAGTACTAAACGAACTGCATCATGCATACATACCACTTCAAAGGGATTGATCTGTTCTGTTCTGAACATGGTGAAGCAAAAAGGTTTCTCTGAACTTATTGCAGAATCTCAACTCTGGTTCTTATTGACAGGTTAGCTCTTGAAATCGAGTTTGGTGACAGATGGGGGAGTGCGATGGGAAAAGAGAACAGGCAGCTTATTAATCTGTTACCAGAGCAGGTGTCTGGTGTTCAGGACTTTGTGTGGAAGAACCACTATGCTTAACAATCTTAGCCAGAAACATCTTTAATGGAACCACACATAAATTGACTTCTCCTTCCGAACATCCAGGATAACAACCAAAAAAAGACAAACCATGCGCATCCAAGAAAATTATGACAAAAGTTTCCTGTAGTGATAGATTCCCTCCACCGTATGCAAATTGAACAAAGTTTGAACAACAGGATATACAACTCACATGACCCTCCCCGTAAGGATTCAAAGGTAAACTAATGAACAGTGTAACTTATAGCTGCAAGAAAATAAGACTGTAATCATAAATAGAAATCACAAGCTCCTTCACACAACAATAAACCAAGTCTCCACTAGTGATATAGTCTAAGACGTATAGAAAATACATAACAAAGTTCAGACCCAACCGATAAACATAAAATTCAGGACACGATTCTCATCTCTAAGGAAACCCATTTGCATCAAGAACAGATTGACAAGATCACATAATCAGAGGATCCCAACAAAAAAAGCAATTGCAAAGATGGCAAACCCTGCAAAATATCATTACTGACCAATGCACTTAGGGTTGGGTGTGGGTGGTGGTGACACTAGAGAGGAGCATCCAAATTAACCATTGTATTTAATTTTCCTGAACTATCAACAGCATATGGCGAACAGAAGTAAACTCTTCAAATGAATTATAGTATGTGATCAAGTGGGAAAATGCTGGGGGATGACAGACCAACTTGTAAGGAAAGGTAAATAATTTAGATGTCACAATTTGGACAACCAACTAAAGGAACACTCGTGCTATTCTCAAGAAATAAAAACTGCAGTACCCATACTACAATTCTTGATGTAGAAGTCTATGGTGCCGTTTACAAGCTGCACAGAACAAAACATCAAAGATATAAATGCAAAAACATGCTTAATTAAGGCAATATAACGAGGGCTCCACAGACATTAAAAATTCAAAACTTGCCATAAAGATGACAAAGCATACGAGGAGGGGGAGCAAATAAGAAAACGAGAAAAGCAAGAAGAATGTAAGAAAGACTAATTTTTCCTGTATAGCTCTCAAACTAGTTTCAAAATAACAACCAAGCATGTACAAGTTCCAAATCTCCCCTTTTTGGTCACCTGCATGTGAGGGAAGTACCACCATCGCATGAAATTAAAAACATATGTTAGTTGCAATTGCAAAGCAACTAATTTTCAAGCTCAACAGTCATTCTGAGATTATGCAGGAAGAATTGAATCTGTTCGATATACCTGCACTACAAATTATACTGTGCTGACATATTGCATAACTGCAACATACAAGGTGCATCTTTGTTTCTGTTTCTTTTATGGAGTTTTGCTCCACAAAAAACAAGCTAATCTAAACCCCACACGACTAGAACAGAGTCCATAACCTTATCTAATACATCTTGAAACATGCCACTCACCCTCAACAACAACAACAAAAAATGTGCCAAACTGAAATGATGCTTATTTCCAAATCTTATGGATTTACCTGGAAGGGCAGAACAGAAAAAATAAAGGCTGCCAAAAATAGGATGAATTCCAATATGATGACTTAACCAAAGAAATAATTTGAATAGAATGCCAAGCAGAGAAGCATAACTAATATCCAGTATCATTCTAGTACATCACAATTTGTATCAAACAAGTCATTAACATAGAAACAAGAAACAAACCAAACATATCAGGGAGAAAGGTAGAAACAACTCCGACTTCATTAAACTTGTGAAGTTTCCTTCAAAACTAGTCATTACTGTCTTTGTTCAATCAGAAATATAAGACTGAACCAAAGTTCTCTAAAAAGTAAAAAAAAAAAAAAGGTTCCATGGTAATTCTTTAGCATTATAACCTGATCCAACTGTGTTGGATAGCATTTTGTAAATGCTTACTGTTGGGAGAAATCAGAAAAATAATTTCTTACCAACCAAGGCTGAAACGCCTGAACTAACTTTCAAGCAAAAAAGAAGATAAGAACTTTATATCTATCGGCTTCCCAGAGAAAAAAAGCTCTCAGTATAAAGCCGTAACCATGTCCATTCTCCAGCAATTAGGTTGTCCATCCTTTTGAAGCTTTTGTTCTCCAAGTTGTAACAGTTGAGACTCTCTTGCTTAATGTCAATCAGAATTTCTCCATCCCACTGATCCAAAGGAAGGATGAATTCCAGCAACTCCTTGCCAAAGCCATTCAGATCAATACTATACTCCTTAACCCATTCATGGCTCATGCAATCCTTCAACACCCATATGTCCATAATAAAAGGTCGCGATGCACTATCAACCAAACATAACAACCCCCTCAACTCCACCAATGACCAAACAGCCCTAGGATCAAAACACCCTTCCGGTGGTGAAACCGTCCCAAACTCTTCCTTGTCCAAATCGAAGGACACAATAGCTTCATAACCCGGATGGTCATACGGTTCCCAAATCATCCAATAAAACACATTCTCAACCAAAACCCCCCATCCTCTCACCACGTAAGGGCAACAGGAGTCGACCACCTTCCAAGAGCAATTAGCAGCACAACCACCATCAGTCAGCCTCATAATCTCACACCCAAAATCAGAATCACCACTAAGATCCAAACTCCTGTCAAACAGATGAATCAAGACGTACTCATTTCTGGAGGAAATGTAGCCCAAACCAGCATTAACTTCCCTGGAAGTACAACAACTGGACTCGGGCAATTTGACAAATTCTTGGGTACTAGGGTTGCAAACATAAAAGCTATTTTCAGCAGCAAAGCATAGCAAATCCGATTTGGAAGGCAGCAAATCAAGGATATTATCATCAACATCAATCTTAAACTGATCAAGAAAGTGATTTCCATCAAAACCCAACGAAAGGACCTCAACAACATGGGCATGGGGGGTTTTGTTTTGTATTCCGGCGGAGGATTGGGCATGATCATCATCATCATCATGCAGATTGGGAGCAGCTTTATTAAAATTACGAACCAAGAGTAAATTAGGGTAGTGAAGAGATCTGTTGCGACAAATGACAAGGAAATAGGCGTCAGTGATGATAGAGAGCCATCGTTTGGAAACAGACTTGAACTTACCAAGAGCCTTCACCGAAAGCCTCGAAAGGATGTTGAATATCAGATCCGGAGGAAGACTACTAGTCTCATAGCCAACACCTGTGCCTGTGCCTGTGCCTGTGCCTGTGGCCACCAAAAAAGAAGCCATCGCTGCTGCTGTTGTTGAATATAAAGAGAAGATACCGATACATTTGATGACTTCTTCTTCTTCATCTCCTTTTGAGTTCCTTCCGTATTTGCACCACGTGACGCGTTTTCTTCCGTTTCTCTCTCTTTTCCTACAATTAGATCTCAAATCAATTTGCTCATTTAAACAAGTACTTTCAAAATCACGTTTAGGTTTACAACATATAATCTAATTAATTGAAAACTCTATAAATAAATTAGGGCAAAAGGAGTACTTTTACTCCAGAATTCATGCATGAATTTATTAACAAAATTGGATATTTCGTAAACGCCTTTATCGATATTAAAGTAAGTTATTTTTTTACTATGTTCCTAAAAAATTATTTTAAATGAAACAAGTAGCTCTGATCATCTGACCATGTTTGTTTGGGAATTTTGAATTCTCTCTCTGCGCACGATATTCAATAAATTTTCTTTCAATCATTACTTTTATTTCTTTCTCCACTCATTATCTAAAATCCAAATACCAAAATAAACATTGTTTTATGACCCGAAACCAATCTCAAAGCAATATATATGCGGGATATGTACCTCTTTGTAATGTACTCATATTCTTTTCCATGTGCAAATGAATCAAGAATTTTTTATTGTTCACTTTTACTTCACTTGGATCTTATCAATGGCCCACTAAACGATTGTTAGGATGATCCATTTATCAATTTTTTTAATCTTAGGAAGAAAACAAAAAGCAAATCAAATTAAGCGGTTATCGCCTATCAAATTAGTCCGTGATGCTACGACGATGATAATGATTCGGTCCTAAACTGAAGAGGGAGATATATACTCGTTACATTAGAGACTTTCACTGGCAGTAGGAACTCTCCTCATTCATTTGGCTGATGGGCAAAAGCAAATATCCAATTGGATTTGAACCAATGACTCCCGCCGTATGAAAGCAATTCTCTAACCACTGAGTTAAGTAAGTCATTTCTCATCCCAAAGAGAACCAAATGAAACAGGACCCATCTACTAATTTTGGAAAGGCATTCATCTGTCACATTAATATCTTTTTAAGTCGGATGTTTCTTATGTATGAAACTCATTTTATGAACTTTTCACTAAATTTCTGTAGTTCTAACGTTCAGTAACCCAACACGATGAAGAAAGTTTAGTGAAAAGACCTCTCCAGATTTTGAGTAGTAATTATTTTTCGGTTTAAGAGTTGTGAGCAAGTGAAACTGTGCAATACTTCCACCGAAAAAATGAAAAACTGTTGACTACCACTCCCACTGGAAACAGCTCTGCGTGAAGGGAAAAAAAGCCCCAATATTACAATGAACAACTTTCGTCCCCACTTCCCATAAAAATATAAGTTACCATCATGATACAGATTTCCTCTTCCTCTCTCTCTCTCTCTCTCTCTCTCTCTCTCTCTCTCCTACGATTTCTTTTATAGTTACAACACCCGATTCTTGGCTTTATGTTTTGCTAACATGATCTGGCAACTTCTCTACACTGCTAGAGGGAGGCCATCGTTTCTATAAATGACAACGCCATCATTTGAGGAACTTATTAGGGTGTAATTGGGACTTGAACTAAGCATCATTGTCAGGGGAGAGTACCAAAATAATTGAAGAATAACTAAGCATGGGGTACAGATTGGCATCAAGAAAATGTGCATATTGTTTGATTGCCGTGTCTCTTTCGGGGAGGTCATCCGTTAGGAAATCGAATGGTGCAGGTTTGCTGGTGTCCACCAACGGCTCCCACCTGTAACCGGGCCGTTCTGGCAATGAAATGGTGACGGGTAAATGGCTGGTGTTGAAGGCAATGTATAGAGCTCCCTTCACAGAGTCGATCTGCATTTTCGTATTTGCACAGAAGGTCAATTCAAGGGAGATCTTCATTCTTCAACAGAAATCCAACTAGGTTAACACTGAATCTTTACTTTTTATTTTCGGCTTGCAAAATCTCAAAATAGCTTTAAAAAGTGGAAAATGCCTCCACCAATGAGTGAAACTATTTAATGAAAAGCAAGTATTCAAGCTGTTGAATCAAATCAAAACATGAAGACTTCAACTTATTTGAGGCAATGCTGTCAAGTGTGCTTATTAATACCTAAATGATAATGTGCAAACCATAGAAACGTGGACCCAAATAAACAAGAGCAGTGAAATGATTATGCAAAGGAAATTCAGTGCAATGAGATACCAGTGTAAATGCCACAAACCGGCTTGCTTCAGACCAATCAGGCATCCCAGGAGAATGACCATGCCACTGTAACCTCTCTGCTGTTGGGAAGTCATTCAAGCCAAGTGACTCACTTTCACTGTTAATGATCTTAGCACATTAGGGAGCTGAAAAAGTTCCATCAGAAGGGAAAAGCGCAAGGACAAAGCTATCAGGAAAGGGAGGTTACCGGCGGAGCTGTGTCATAAGGCAGCAAAATCTGAAGAAGTCAGGCGAGGCCTCTTCTTTCTTATCCCATCGAAAGTAGTTAATCTGCATGCAAAGATGAATTAGCAAACAGAATCAACAATGGGAACAGGTGTTTAGAAAAGAAGAGCAAGGAGTAGGTTACATAGTTATCATGGCAATATGTGTTATTGTTCCCCCCTTTCGTGTGACCGTATTCATCACCCATATATATCATAGGGACGCCCTGATAAGAAAAAATAGTAAGTCAGAAAAGAAACATATAGTACCAAAACACGAGGATACTCCTAACCTACGCAGAACAACTCAGCAAAAATAATAAACCTAATAAGCAGAAGATCCACAAAAGTCAACCTGAGTAAGAACATTATTAGGAGGATTAACTGTGAATTTACAAAAGCTGCTAATAGAGGCATCAACACTAAATGATGTGAGCAGGTTGGGTTACTAAGCTGAGGAGGGCTTGCAAAAGATGAGGAACAAAACCAAGTCGTGAACTGAGAACCGAAGTCTTGAACTGATTCGAATCCTGGAATTCTCACTGGGTTTGACTTCTTACATGGGATTGATAAAAGTTACAATGAATAAAAAGATTGGTCCTTTAACTTCTTTCTTTTCTTTCATCTGAAAAGATCATGTCAGTAACTGTTCAATGAACAATAACAGAACACAAATTTGATTCTCCCTTTTTCGCATACATAGTGTGAGGGTAAGACGCTTTTATTGCCTATTTATGCTGTTGACTTTCTTTCAATCTTAATAAGATTGTTGCATTAATGACGCTTTGCGAAAGATGCCAATGCAAAGCACCTAAGTTTTCTATGGGCAAAGCTTCCAGCAAAATTCACTAGGTAGAAGGGAAAAATAAAGAAGAAAAGGCAAAACAAGATAAAGATCTGAACGCGAGCATATGCAAGCCATGAAGAGCATAAGGGATCACAACAAAACTACAAAAATGGTCTAATAGAAAGCCAAGGAAAGAAGAAAAGGAAGAGAAGCCCCTGGCCCTGGTATTTACTAAGGTGTACATTTATAGAAGTACCAGCATATTGCGTTGGAGAAGGGAAACAGATAGCATTGGGTGTCGCCGCAACTCGCATGTGCGGATGGGAATCAGGATGGAAAATTTGAGGTGCATGGCCCACAAGAACTACATCACTAAAGTGGAGCCCATTATGGAACCTGTTTCTTAAAAAATAAAACTCAAAATAAGAAAGCAATAAAATTCCCGAGGGTACCATTTTCTGTTGCTTACCGAAAACAATAACTATTGCCGCTAATTAATGATGAAATAACAATGCCAATAGTTTACATCCAGAAATTTCAACCATTATATATCAAAAAATATCATCCTTTCGTTTTGCTGATGTGGACTTTTTGAGTCGCCCAATTAAGTAATACTCCAGTATTTCACTTGAAGGGAGCCTTAAAGAAATAAGTGAATCAAGTCCATCTCCACAATAAGACGCTAGCGGGAGCTTTTCTGGTCATCTTTTGGCTAGCTGTGGCTAGCTGTGGATAAGGAGGCTTCAGAGCTTGGTGAGCCAGGGAGATTGTGCGTGTTGGGATATTAGCTTAGGAGGATATTAGCTTAGGAGGCCACTGGAAGATTGGTAGTTGGTCAACTTTTAGGGACTTGCCCTTATTGGATGGCCTTGAGCGGGTTGGAGTAAGGAAACGCAATACCAGATGGAGGGGGTAGAGGGAGTGGTAGATTCGACATCTCATCCTTTCCCCAGACTTTGATGGGCAGCTCATGAAGAGAGTTTCCATGGAGGAGCATATGATCAAAATGGGCCTACATTAAGATTACCTTTCTCATGTGGGTAGCCGGCTCACCAAACTCAGGAAGATCTTATCAATTGAGAATCATACCCAGACGCGGAAGTTTCAAGTTAACAGGTGTTCAGGGATAAAAGTGATGGGAAGTTTAAATCCCATCTTTTCATCCGCTTTTCAATGTTTTTTTAGTTGCTTTTCGCGTTGTTTGGGTTCAAGAAGATGGAGCAAGGGTGTGCTGGGCAGCTTGGGCTGAGAGGCAGAGGAGGAAGACTTGGCAGCTTGCCCCGTTATGTGCCCTGTTTTTTTTTAAATCCTCTGTTATGTGCCCTGTTGTATACGCATATTACTCCATTTGTGGTCGGATCTCTGACTTGCCAAAATGAAACTTATTATTTTTTTCAATAGAAGTTCCAGTGATATACAACAATAACAGAAACTTGTGCATGTCACATTATTTATTAGGAAGCAATTGCAGAATTATCAACTAAGATGGTTTTAAGACTTGAAAAAAGTAGGGAAAAAACAAGCAACTAATCATTTATGAACTGGCTTAAAGGGATGCTAATAAGTCCTTCGGGAGAGTAACAGCTGCTAGCAAACATAATGAATAAAATCTTACTTGGGATACCATAAGGCAGAGGAAGAAATTCCGCATTTGTCGCTTCCTCAATTTCTTTACAGAGATGCTGGCGAACTCTCCCTCCTAGTAATCACTAGATCAATCAGAAAAATGTACCAGTTGAACTCTGAATCCCGTTTGAGAATCTTTAGTCCATACTTAGAAATTATGCCTGGGAACTCCAACTGAATCAACTTTCAGAATGTTTCATCAATTCTTACTTGGTGGCTGCCTATTAATTGTCAAATCTTTGAAGCGTATCTAGGCGTCGGATCCATCAAACCTCTAATTGAAGGTTGTGTGGATTTTCCCTATGCGTATAAAATGGTATTTTTATCCACAAGAGTGCTGCAATGGGGAAAAAAAATTACAAGAGTGCCCAAAACTACAAATGCAACAACATATGAACATAATCCTACTTGTGCACAATCTGTGAGGTCAGTAGTATCGATTATCAAACGCATTCTACACCTTTGTCCGGGTGTCCGAGCGTGACACTTCATTTACTTTGAAGATTCTGTGTTTACATAGGGAGCTACTAACATGAATACCCTTCTCTATGCTATTAAACAACCTTAATTTAATACTTAAAGTATCCACTACATCCTTTACAGCACATTTCGATTAAATACCCTGAGTAATACATTTAACTCTAGGGTTTCTACTCCATCCTAGTGTTTCTACTTGCAAACGAATATCAAATACGAATACACATATATGACATTTATTGTGTGACTTGATATATAGCCACCGAGTTCTTTTTATAAAATAGGACAATAAAATGAAAAATGAATAAAGAAAACACCCACGCATACCTATTAAAATTTACCTGTCCGCAATTCCAGCTATTGTTATGGTTCTCGCCATCATTGTTGTCTTCACCATTGGCCAAGTTATGTTTGTCGTTATACATCACTAAATCCGCCAGAGTAAAACCATCATGTGCGCATACAAAATTTATACTGTTCCATGGTTTCCTTCCGCCTACCTAGCATATTAGCGGAAATAAGCAATTCCAATAAGAAAGACTACAGAAAGAAGTACAACAGAAAATACCTTAAAGCACAGAATTCCAGATATAATATCGAACTCGAAAACAGAGAGAGCCCCAGAGAACATTTTGTTGAGTTAAAAATAAAGAGAGAACAGTGGAAAGATGCAACCACAATCAACAAATGGAATCCTTTTTAAACTAAGTACTCAAAAATAGTCAACAGAATGTATTTCAAAATGAGCATTAGACAGACAAGTGAAGAAAGAGTATTAACCTGGTACAAATTGGGGCTCCCACAAAGGCATTCAGCAAAAGCCCCGGCGAATCCATCTGTACCCTTGATAAACTGCCTTACTGTGTCACGATACTGAAATTGATAAGAAATACTATTAGTTTGAGTGTTGAATTCAATGAAGAAGAAAAAAAGAGAAAGTAGAAGAAAAATGGAAGGGGGGGAAGAAGAGGTAGACAGGAAGAAAGCCTTTAAGGTCAAATATCTTTCTTAGGATCAGAAAATTCACTGATGTCCGATTGTGTGATCAAAGTTTTGCCAGCTCTAGTTTTAGTATTGAATGGGTGATAATCTCTTTTGCTTGGGGAGAGAGAGAGAGAGAGAGAGAGCAAAATGAGATCTACATACTTCTACAGCTTTTTAGTGTCCTTTCTGTTGCATTTTTCTCATCACTAGGTTTACTATCTACCAATCATGAGAACATGAATATTGGTGCTTGAGTCCAGGATCTCCATGTGTAGATCATAACTACTACTAAATAATAAGGAATTATGAGGCGGATAATTTACTGACGTGAGTTTCTGATAAAGTTTTTCTGGCTCTAGTATTGACTGAGAGGCAATCTATTTGCTTCAATAGAGAGCACAAAATAGGATGTATACTTTTATTGCTTTCTTTTCTGTCGAGTTGAACATACCGTTTTTGTCAAACATTAACCTCTTTTCTGTCGAGTTGAACATACCGTTTTTGTCGAACATTAACCTAACATGAGAACAACAAAACATGATCAACAGGCTGTATTCGTACAGACCTTCCCATTCCATTCAGACCAGATGCCCCAGTGTGGAAAATGGCCAACTTGGTAAAGGCCACAATCCCATGCCTCTGCTAAAAGCTGTTTGAAAGTAGACTGAACATTAAGTCCATCTATTTTGAAATAAACGACACAAATGAAATGCAAGTTATTAATGAAAATAGAAGAAGCCAGCACAGATGCGAGTATCATGTAATGTATTAATTTGATGAGATAATTCACTAAGGAAGTAAAGAAACAAGCAAATGAAGATTGCCAATTCAACCCAAAATATCTCTCTCTCTCTCTCTCTCTCTCTCTCTCTCTCTCTCTCTCTCTCTCTCTCTCTCTCTCTCTCTCACGAGTATTAGTGAGTACAGGATATATCACCAAGCTTCATCAGACCAATTTGGCCAAATAAGGGCCCACGCCGCCCCACAGTCATAGTCACCGCTTATATGTGCCAATGGGTCTAAAGACTTTCCACTTTGGCCAACCAAACTGTGTTGGTTGACAAAATGTAGGATGCTTAAATAGCATCCAGGACCTTGCTTTGGTCAACCAAGCCCCATATGTTGGTCGACCTAGTTAACAAAACTGAGGGAGTTTAGCCCTTTATCTTGTTGAAGGTGAAAGAGAACTCTGCAGTGCTCCTCCCATGAGTCTTCAACTTCAAGTGCTCAAAGACTTCGAGGCTGACAAATGTGCTCTCACCACAACGATGGCATGGGTTACTACCTAATGTAAGGAATAAGTCTGAAATTGGCAAACAATTCTAGTGCTAGCACTTATTTAATCACGATAATCCCAAAAGCTTAAGCTCTCTATGAAAATCATCCACGAACATAGAGAAGAAGACAGCGGCAAGAGACGAAGAATGCAGCAAGAAACAAATGTAGACGAAGAGACTTGAACCCAAAATACCTTTCGTACCTCATTCTATTTGCCTCCACATGGATGGGAAGATATTGCTGGTACTAAAATTTTACTTGGAAAAGAAGTGGGAAACACTTATTCTACTTTCCTCCACTGACTGAGATAGGTAGGCATGTTACTAAAGGCCGAACTTCCCTAATGAGAATAAAGAAAGAGCCAACAGTAATTACCTTGACTCCACGAAGTACTGGATCACTGCTAATCATATCAATTAATGGCGGGTTGCTGAGAGGAGTGCCGGTTGTCAGAAAGTCACCTTCTGTTGGATGGCCATAAACATTAACTGCATCCCATAGACTGGGGAACAACCAGAAAGAGAAAAACCAAGTTAAGGATGATCTTTGGCAAAAACTTAAGGACAAAATTGAAACAAATGGCATAGCACACAACCTGCTACCCCTCGTCAGGATAGAAGCAAGATCAAAGCGAAAGCCATCCACATGCATTTCTGTAACCCAATATCTGTTTTAGAAAAAGTAAACCAAAGACTTTCAATTCCATGCAGCAAACAAACCAAAGGTTAAAAGTAGATGATTTTTAGAGGGGTGGGGGGTTGAAGACATTGAGCAATCAATCTTTTCCCTCAATTGAAAGCAAAAGAAAACTGATAACCAGGGGAAAAGAATGAATGAAAGAGAGAATAACACCAAGTAGCATCATCAAACACGGACAAATTTTTTTAGTACTAACATTGAAGGCATACAACAAGATGTAATGGTCAGCAACATAATAGGTTAAATTCAATTAGACTATTTTCTTCATCAAAAAAATATGTAAATGATATAGAATCAGGAATAGACATGCAGGTAGGTTATGGAGATAAACGAAAAGAAAGACCACACCAAAAGGAACAACTTAAAAATGAGCTGAGGTGAGGTTAAATTTTGCTTTCGAGCTTTGCTCAGCTCAAAGAAATGAATATTCCTGCTCTGATTCAGCTCGGGGCAGGACCCATAAACTCAGTTACCAAAGAATTGCGAGCAATTATTACAAATCCAATAACATCTGGGTTCACAAACATATTGACTTAGACAAAGTTGCAAACTTGAAAGACTAAACAAGAAAAGGCTGATCTTCAATGAAAAGTTTGTGACAGATCCATTTTTTATCAATAAATTCAGATGATCATTTAGTTACAACAACAACATAATAGAACCCATGTAGTCCCCAATCATTGGGGGTATGGGCGGGGGATGATTGGAGACAGACCTAACCTTTGGCAATATATGCACAAAGTGGTTGCTCTCATAATACCACTGAATAGTGGCCCCCTAAACCTCCAAGAACCGAGGAGCTACAGGGACGTTTTGTTGTAGAACCATGCCCCCAAATCAGATGATCATTTAGTTACTTGATGAAATTTCAGCACTAGCAAATGATTCCTGAGCCTCAGCTAAGATCCTTCAACGAACAAGATCACAAATCAAAACTTAAAGACTAGCACAAAATCACTACATTCACATACGACTTGTTTGATATTTTTCCCAAGATAAGCAACACTAAAATTCACAATATGCTTATAACAAAAGGCAAAAATGACTATGCTTAGCTACATGGTAAATCTACCTCAAGCAGTCCAATATAAATTGGCGTACAACGGGATGGTTGCAGTTGAAGGTGTTTCCACAACCTGAATAATTGTAGAACTCTCCCTGCAAAACCATAAAACTAAGAGTTACCTCAAGAGTTGCAACTTTGAGATCACATTCAAGAAACAAAATATAAGCTTCTGTTCTTGAATCCAGAATACTCTTATATGTTGTCTAAACACGGACCAGAAACCATAAAACATTTCCTGATAGGTAATTGGGCAAATCAGTAAATATGAGGGACATATCCAGAACTGCTATCCGACCAGCAATGTTAGACGGGACGGAGTGTTGGCCTATAAAGAAGCAACAAGTGAGTCAGATGAGTGTAGCTGAAATGAGAATGTTGAGCTGGATGTGTGGTAAGACTAAGAGTGATAGAATTAGAAACAAAACTATTCGTGAGACGGTAGGAGTTGTACCTATACAGGATAAGTTGAGAAAAAATATATTAAGGTGGTTTGGACATATTTACCGTAAACCATACGCAGTAGTCAAGAAGAGTGACATGATAGTAGTAGTGGATAATCGGGCTAGGGGAAGAGGAAGACCTAAACTGACTTTGGATACCATGATACTGAAGGACTTGGACTCTTAATCAAGATCCTTCTAAAATGGGTGCGCTCCCCAGACGAGAGATCGAATCAGCGCCCCCAAGATGGGAGCTTGACGGGAGCTCACTCCTAACTAAGATGGGAGCTTATCAGGTCGTTAAGGCAGTTATTCTCTTACTCCTGAATCAGCACTCCCAAGATGGGAGCTTGACGGGAGCTCACTCCTAACTAAGATGGGAGCTTATCGGGCCATTAAGGCCATTATTCTCTTACTTTTAAGGGAGTTATGCCATTGTGGAAATAAGAATATGAGAATCAAATTAGTCAAGAAGTTTTGCAAATTGAGAATATACAACTTCCAATAATTCCACTTTAAGATTTGGAAAATTTTCAATAACTATCACTTTTCCTTTAATGGTTAAGTATTTAAAGATATTTTATGTACATATTTTTATATAATGTATATACGCTCCTTAGGCGCTCTCAACCTTATGAGCTTCTAGGTGCCTTCTACTTCCACCCCCGCCTTCGTGCTACTAGGCTTGGGCTTATTAAGTCTAAGTGAAGAGGTAGCCCTAGACAGAGCTCAATGGAAAAACAGGATTCATGTAGCCGACCCAATTGATTGGGACATAAGGCTTAGCTTGGTTGAGTTTGATAAATCCAAGGGGATGCAACCCATGTACGAGGCTAACCTCGCGTAGCCTAGACAACGAAGAAAAAACTAAACAACAAAAAGCCCCCAAAGTCACCTGTGTAAAGAATCCACAATCTGACTCAAGCTAGGTGAAATAGATTTTGTACCCCAGGTATACAAAAAAGATTGGCATGAATAGATCTAGGACAAGAATCGAGGCTAAGCGAGAACTCAGAATTGATAGACGGAATTCTTTGGTTTATGAACCGGTTACTCTGGAACTTTGAAAGTGCAATTTGGTCCAAAGAAGCCACATCAAAATATAACGACACTAACAACCAAGCTTTTAGTCATTGCTTCCCAACTCTAGGTTGTGGTACAAAAAATAGCGGTTTTCTTCTGTTTGTCATAGGAAAGGCTAAAAGGTCAAGATTCTCATTAAACTTCACCTGGCTTATTGAGATAATAACCATCATATTGACATGAATTTTCAAGGCAATCAAAATGCAAAAGGTCAAAGATACAAAGTCTATTTCCTTTAGCCCTCAAGGGGCCTAAGAAACTTTCAGCAAACAATATATATTAATTTCACTAATAAAAACAGACCCCCCTTCTAACACTTAAAACTAATTACAAAGGAGATACACCAATCATATTTTTGCAAACTTAAAGGCAATGGAAACGCAGAGTCATTGAATAGAAACTTCAGACATTCCTAAAGGAACTTTTGAAAACTACAACCATTTGGATTCGTCTTTGAGATAAATAGCAAAGGAGGGGGAAAAAATTCTGAAGGTATACCTTGGGTGCAAGCATATAGAAGACACTGTTATCAACACCTCTAAATGACAAGGTGGGACCTTTCTCATTCCCTTCAGCAGTGTGATTGAAAACGACGTCCATGATCACCTGTTAAATAAAGATTAGAAAGAAAATGGACCAAAGGATTGGATATTATTTTGAGACAAGAAGTCACCTCAATTTCTCGTTTGTGTGCTTCCTTAACAAGAAGCTTGAATTCATTTATTGCGCCATGGCCACAATCAAGATTGCCAGTAGATGAATATCTTATCATTGGGGAAAAGTAATTTATTGTTGAATAACCCCAAAAATTCATCCTGGACAAGAAATCACGTTTGTGAGATACATAGGAATGCCAACAAAACCCTTCCACAGTCTTTTATATGTCTATAAAGCTTTTGAATCCTCTTTTGATTATTAATTTTTAAAAAAAAATGCAGATCCTCTATGTCAGTGAATACATCCCATATCATAGGTAAAAGCATGTTTGTCATGACCAATAAGAAAAATAGTTAAGCATTCTGGCAGATCCCAAACCTCGAAGAATGTCCTCAAGACACCAAAAATCATTTTGGGGAATTACGAATTCTGATCAAATTAATTTCACTAAAATTTGGAAATAGCAATATAGGTTAATAATCAAAAGCAAGTATATGTCTAGAAATTGATTAGAAGCAAGTCCACTATTTAGAAGGTGTTGGAATTTCAAGAGTCCAGCCATGTTATATGGCACAGAGTGTTGGGCCACTAAGACACATCATGCGAGTAAGATAGTGTGTAGCTAAAATAAGAATGTTGAGATTGATGTGTGTCAAGACTTTGTAATATAGAATTAGAAATGAAAACCTTTGCGGGATGGTAGGGCTACCGATAGCAGATAAGATGACAGCTAATAAATTAAGGTGGTTTGGACATGTCTATCATGGATCGATAGATGCAGTAGTTAGGAGGACTGATATGGTAACGGTAGAGGGTAGCATTAACAGGAGAGGTTGACTTCAGAGAGGGTAGTTTGAAAGTGCCGAGGGGGTAGTTTGAAAGGATTTAGGTTTGTTAGATATCACGGAATGTGATGCCCGTGACAAAGCTCAAAAGAGAAAAATGTAGCCGACTCCAATTGACTGGGACTTCGGGCTCTTTGGTTTGGTTTGGTTATTGAAATTTCAAGAGTCCACTTGGAGGTTACCAAATGAACCTCAAGAAGCTGACCCTAAACTACTTGACTAATAAACCTCAAGATTCATTTTGCAAACGAAATTTGTTTAAGGAATTTGTTTAGGAATAGCACACCACGTGGCTTGAGAAACTCAAAATTAAAAATTTTCTAACAAAGGCATTAGATCTGCTGCTAAGGATACAAACAGCTTGTCTCATTTGAAACACCCATACATTGCAGGGGGAAACCACTGGTGCAGAACATAAGGGCTGGAGTGTTGGACACTCTGTGATAGCTTGATTTGGATCAGTGCTCCAACCGTTCTTGGTTGTTTTAAATCCAATGCCTTGAGGACACCAAGCCAGTGTTCTAAAAGTCGGCCTAGGTGGTGCCTGGCAACCTCGACTAAAGGCCTAGTCATTGAATAAGGCACCGGGACGATTAGTCGGCCGCTAGGTGGGATTAGTCGGAGACACATCAGCTAGGCATCTGGGCGAGATTAGATGGCTAGGCGGGATTAATCGGTGACTAATCGGCTAGGCGGGATTAGCCAGCGCCCAATTCTAGGACTTTATACACCTTGGGCCGAGACATGTACACACGTAAAGGGGCCTAGGCATGTACACATTGGCCAAACAGAACTACAGAAGCCTACAGCTCACGCCTAACTGTGCCATGGGCTTTTATTGCACAGCACCTGTAATAAGTATTGAGCCATCATATTGATTCATAGCATGATCCACGGGCGGCTCCTACAGCCCATACACCAAATGAAAAATTACCAAAATACCCCTACATAAGATACCAAAGATCAACAATATTAACAAGCCTAGATAATAATAATAATAATAATAATAATAATAATAAAGTGAATTCATCAAAACCAACTTAACAATGCGTGGGTCCATATGCCCCAATTGAAATCCCTTCAATGCCCAAGTTCGCTCTTCTGTGATTTTAGTTGAGCTTCAAACAAATTAACATCATGCTTATATCATTTTTTATATGTAGAAAAAAGAAATCCATTATTTGTGACAACTCGTACTCATAGCTTGTATCCTACACAAAGGTACCGTGTGAAATGTTGAGCCAGCAGTTTTTCTCTTTATTAAGCATACCAAAGCATCAAAGGCATGCAAGTATGCAACCAATGTACAACAGAAAAACAAGCAAACAAAACAAGACTAAAGATGGCCTATGCTCTATGTTATGAGCACTTATAAAAGAAGAAGAGTACAAATCAGGAAAACAAGAGAGGAGGAAAGAGAAAGGAACAAATAAAAGGGGAGTCCCAGTCCTAACTTAGAAAGTATTTGAGATGGGGCAATCGCAGACACCAAACCGAAGGAAGGCATTGGTTTTTAAACTTCCACCTACAGCAATCTGAGAAATTAGAAATCAACCAACTAATACAGTTTCTTATTAGTATGGTGATGCAGCAAAGACATGAAGGATCCACTGCTTGGAATCCCAGGAATTTAACTCCAAAAATCGGTAAACTCAAGCAAGTTTTTTCTCTGAACCTCCTCCCCATCCCTTTTTCTTTATTCTACCAGGGGTGGCCAATGATACTCCAACACTAACAGCTTATGGTAATTGGTAGCAAAGTTAGTTACAGCTAAAGTAGTAACAGGAGCTATGGCTATCTTCCCATTTCACTAGTTTATATATTCTGTAACTATGATTAGAATAAATAAGTCTGAGAAAGAGAAACACAAAAGAACCATACTTGTAGTCTCCCAGGACAGAGTTGTAGCTGTAGTATTCTAACTCGTTGAACTCGTGACACGGCATTAACTCTATACAGTTGACACCAAGTTCCTGCACAAGAAAGGAGATAATCTAGAAGGCAGCTTTCTGTGTTTGGAAAATCTTTTGGTGCAGTACCTTGCTGCAGTAAGCCCTGAATCACAGTTATTCCTGCATTTACTTGACCAAATTGAATCTAGGAATATACTAACTACTATGAAAAATTCAAGATTTAGCTGCTCTTTTCTTTGGCAAAAACTGTAACCATTTATCACCCAAAGTTCCCCAAGTGTTATGTTTGTGGCATTTATCTCCTTCAGGATCATGTAAGCATACTGCAAGTAAGGTGCCAAGAGGATGGATCTCCATAAAGAGCTTTGAAGACCAAAATTGTGTATTCTATGACGATTTAAAAACAAGATGCTCAATGAGGGTTGATAAGAAGATAACGAACCCTCAAGAGAAAAGAGGTGTTGGAATGTTGTATTGCACAACAACGTAAAAGCCAAACAAATAGGTGGGAGATTGGGAGATTGTTTACGTACTAATGTTGTCCCCTTTTTTTAAATTAAAAAACTAAACTTCCGCAAAAGGCCTCTAAAGTAAGTAAAAGACCAGTCAAATATTCACCTTCAAGTGATCAAGTTTCTCCACTACACCAACATATGTACCAGGAAATTCTGTCCGGCTTGAATCATGTCTTGTGAAACCACGAACGTGCAATTCATATATTACAAGATCTCTTTGTGGAAGTTTCAGTGGTAAATCGCCTTCCCAGTCAAACTAAAAGGAGCAAATAAGAAAAGCATGAACCAACAAAAACAATAACCATGGATCAACCTTATAAAAAAGAATTACAAGAAAGAGTGTCTGAAGATGATACAATTATCATAGATTCTATAAGAAAGATACATACATATATACTTTCTATTCGTATTCTACCGAAAAAGAAGACAAAAGGCAAAAGGAAGAGACAGTCATGTTGAATACAATCATGCTATACATCCGGAAATTCTTACTTATTCTTTACTTTGGAAATCTGGCAATCCTTGGACTGGTTAGGTTTCTCAATGCATTACCAATTTCACTTTTAACTTGGTTATGTCAACCTCATCTAACAGAGGAGCACCTTTACCCGTAAGTGTCACTTAATTATGATGCTCTTTCCATGAACCTAGATCGAACCATCTTTGATGGAAGACTGCTGATTTCACTCCAGGGTATAGTTAATTCTTTTTACTACTTTGAGATGGGTCCAAGCTTTTCCAAATTGCTTGAGCGAGTCCAATCAAGTAAGCATGACTCAATTAGCCTAACAATGGGCTTCATATTTTCAAACTTTTTCTAGATGGCTTTAAGTCATTCTTACAAACCCAATTTAAGACTATCAGCCTATCACTAGTCAGATCCGTACTAACGCATAAGTGCTGCTTGGAAATTAAAGAAATAGATCAGTATTTGCAAATCAGAAGAGGAAGGAACGTTAACAGTACAAAAATGGAAGTAAACATGGTGCAAAGTTAACAAAATCCGAAGATGCTTTTATCCCTAGAGTGCAAGAGGATATTCAACAACGAAAGCAAGGCTCCCCCACCAACTTTGAACAAATGAACCAAAATCTTACAGGCAAGATATGATGAAACCCAGAAAACTACAACCACCACATGTAACTGCATATTAGCACACTAACAAGAACGCCACTTTGAACCTTTGCCATTAACGGTGCAACCTAGAATCTCCTGCTGAGAAACATGCAAGCAAAGTTCAAAGAGTTCCAAAAAAGATGAACACATAAATTCTCCTGAAGAAAGAGAAGCTATATTGAAATAAACAGCACCATTCTCTTGTGTTGGGCTATCTTGAACTTAAGTCAAACACAAGGAAGCCGAATGAAAGGCAACTCCCAAGTTCCAAACAAATGTGTATATGTTTTATATGAAGGAAATAAGAGAAGCTTGCTGCTTGCATCTCAACAATTATAATATTGGACCAGTACTCGATATAAAGAATGGAGTTCCAGGTCCCAAAAATGAAGAGAAAACTGAAAACATTTTGAAAATGCAGGAAGTTTTTGCCGAATGAGAGCCCATTGAACAAGGAAAGCAGTTAAATAAATACAGGCTGATGTTTTCCGGGACACAGGAGGAATGTCAAAGTCCTAGGACACCTCTAGCGACATAGAATGTTGTGATCTTTTGTACTCCATACTACAATATACAGAGCAGTGAGGAAACCAATTAACAGCTATTAGAAATAACTGTATGGCATCTAGACAGTTTATGAAGCACCTGAGCATCAGGGGAAGGAACCATGCAGGCCATCTGGGGCCAGCAATCACCCTCAGGTCCCAAAACACCAAACTCCCCTCGGCTTACAACTGCCTGGATCAAATGACTAGAAAAATCAGTTCTCCTTGCCCTTGAAAACAAAATACAAATCACTGGAAAGTGTTATAGTGACCACATTTGGTGACCACATGTTGGTAACCATGTGATGTGTCATCATTGCGTTGGTAGATTGTAGTCCATTCCATCAATACCTTGGTGGCACATCACAATGTACCCAAAAGGTTGGTCACCAAAGTATTAGAGGTTGGCCGTCTTGTTCCACTATTATGTGTACAAGATAGTTAACAAGAAACAAGGTATAGTTTATGGACGGAAACGGTCTGCAGGGCCGGGCACTAACTTTAGCATAGGGATCCAACAATAACTGAGAAGAATCATAATAATGTCCTCCTTGAGGAGAGAAGTCTCCGTCGAATTTGTAGCCGTATACCATCTCCGTAAAATCTCCCTTGAGAAATACATGCCAAACATCTCCAGTTTTATTGGTCAGTGGATCAAGAGAGATCTGCTCCATCACTCTTTTCTGCAATGAATACATAACGATGACTAATTTATTTAGGACAGAAGCGAATTAATGAAATCCTAAAAAGAAATCCTATCCTATCCTGTGGCGTTTTTGTTTTTTTTATTTTAAACAAAGCAAAGCAAGGATATATACATACGTCTTGCGAGTCGGAGAGAGTAGTCAAGCAAAGGGTGGCAGACACTGCATTCATGGAGAAAACCGCGAAATTAACTCCACCGTCTCGAGCGGTGGCTCCGAAGGGCGCGGGAGAGCCATCAAACACTTGAAACCGCGGCGGCCGCAGTGTGGGCTTATCCAACACCACCGCCGTGTCGACCTCATCGCTTGCTCTGACAACCAACGACTTGGTTCTAGCAAAATTGGAACTAGTAGTATTCGTCTGGGTTTTCTTCTTTCGGGATTTGCAGCTTGAATTGGCCAAGTGGCGGCTCTTCTGAGGACTACTGAACTTGGCAGTGTGTATAAAGCATGATGATGCTCGCTGAACTAACTCCATCATTGAGAGAGAGATTGAGAGAGAGAGGAGAAAGAGAGGAAGAGGTCTGTGGACTGTGGTGTAGTGGTGTTATGATTCACAGAGGAGGGATTTGAAGAAACTTGTTACCTAACAAGTTTTCTTTATTAATTTTTAAAACTTCAAAATTAAAGTTTACTTAGGCTGTTTTCCAGAAAGGAATTAAGAACTTATTTTGTGTTGAATAAGAATGATTGTTCGGAAAAATAAAAAGGGTGGTAATTATTTTGGTAGAATTTATATAGGTACCAATGGGCGCCGGGAGGGAAATCGTACCAGCGGTCGCGCCGAGCCTTTTCCGGCCACTGGACGGCCGATCCGAGCCGTTCAAAAATTCAAAAAAAAAAAACCGAGGGGGTCTGCGCCGGAATCTAAATATATACACGAAAAAGTGGTGCTCGGATCAAGCACCCTACACACCTCGGATGCCGTTGATTCCAGCGCAAGCCCCCTTGGTTTTTTTTTTTTAGAATTTTTGGACGGCTCGGATCGGCCGTCCGATGGCCGGAAAAAGCCCGACACGGCCGCCGGTACGATTTTCCTCCGCCGGCGCCCATTATCATAGCAACAGTCTTATTTTTTGTATAAGGCAACTTCAAACTCAAAAATTATGTGTTTATGCAAATAATTTTCCTATCACTATAGATCTTGTTTGATAGATGTCATTGAGATCTTTAATACGGTGCAAAAAAATTGAATTTTTTTTTCATTTACATTATTTTTGAGTTTGAAAATGTGAAATGAACTTTTTGTTTGAGTTTTGTGGAATGACCCTTCTTATTTTTGAATGAAAAATGACAAAATAAGTACTTATTTTTTAAGAAGGTTTCCGAAACGGGGCCTTAACGCCACCTAAGACATTCCTTGAGACTAGGGAGTTATGTACTGTAAAAGCTCTTAAGGTGCCATTCCGCTTTATTATTATTTTTTTTAACAAAATTAAAAAATAATTTTTAAATTTTTTTTCACTGTTTAAAAGATTTCAATGAAATCTATCATATAAGATCCATATTGATAGAAAAATTATTTGCGTAAATACAAAATTTTTAAACTTGAAATTGTCTTCCTTTTCTAAAAGTTCATTTTCTAAAAAACCGGAACGGAGCCATGTGGGAGGGTCGTCTAAGTATAACCCGACTTTTCAGTAGATGCCGACCCGTCCAATCTCAATTCCACAAATCTTGAGATAGAGTGTCTCGTAGAGCTGGGCAACAGACACGAGACACGATAACACGACACGAACCGGACACGAAGTTAGCGGGTTAGGGTTGAACATTTCTGACACGAAAATGACACGACTCGAGAACACGAATTCTAAATGAGTCGGGTTCGGGTTGAACACGCAACATACGAAATTGACACGACTAACACGGTTACTAATCTGTGTCACCCATTTTCACGAACATATATACATAATATATGGTATATCTATAATTCTATATAGAGTTAGACAATAGACACGATAACACGACACGAACAGGACACGAAGTTAACGGGTTAGGGTTGAGCATTTCTGACACGAAACACAAAAATGACACGACTAGAGAAACACGAATTCTAAATGGGTCAGGTTAGGGTTGGGTGATTTGTGACATGAACCCGACTGACACGACACGAACACGACTCGACACGACTCGTTACCCAGGTCTAGTGTCTCGTCGGAGTACTACATTCCCATGGGTTCTTGTAAGTATTTTTAAGGGAAATTTATATAAATGATCCTCCTAATTTTATTCAAGTTTCATTTTCGTTCAAGTATCAATTACAAGTCTTTTAACCGTCAAGTTTGGTTTTCGTAATAAATTGGTCCAATTAATAACTTTTTTCCTCCAAATTGTATGGAAAAAATCAAATTGATGGCAGTTTGGACATTGCAATTTGTACCAAGTTAGTTTAATTGATAACGTCTGCTCTCAATTTGATTTTTTTCATCCAGTTTGGCTGACAAATGCTATCAATTAGACCAACTTGGTACAAAAACCAAAGTTGAAGATCAAAAGAGTTACATTTGATACTTGAATGATGAAAATGAGATTCGGGTGAAACTAGGAGGACCATTTCCATAAATTTCTCTATTTTTAAATTCTTTGTTGAATTTTTCTATCATATTCGTCTCGACGAAAAGGAATCACAAAAGTATAAAAATGTGGATCAATGTTGACAGAAGTTCACATAAACGACACTTTAAAAATAAAAATAAAAACTGTTTGGCCTTTTTTTTTGTCTTTAGTGAATTTTATTTTTTTATCATAATTTTTTACTTTTTAGACTACTTTCGTCGAGATGAATAACTAATCTAAAAAATACGACGCCAATCTAACAAAATTTAGAAGAAAAAAAAACAAACAAAACACACAAAATGAAAAAGATTAAAAGTTTACAAGAAGTCACTCTCACTACCCTCGGTCCATAGTGCTATATTAATCTCTTTTCTTTTCTTTTTCTTTTGCTTTTTTTTATTTTTATTATCAATCACAACTCGCACTTGTCGTTTCCGACTTTCCGGTGCATAAAAATTGAATTTCCATATTCACCCCAAACTATGCGAGAAGTCCATTCACATCCCTCTGGTCCTGGTTCAGTTAACACGGGTGTTTTTCTCTAACAAGTCTCATCAATTGCTATATTAAGCTGAAATCAGCGATGTAGTTCAAGATCCACCATAAACTTACTAGTATAATTGATCGAGGCCTGAAGCTACACTCTGCTAAGTTAGTCAATGTAAAACATTCACCGAAATCAGTTAAGCGCAAAAGCATACAAATTGACAAATTAGACTGCTTTTCAATTAAAAACAATGACAGGGTTTCCATACACCAGAAGAGAACCTTGGTAGTTTAATTCAAATGTTCCGCTTTCAAACCAAAACAGCTGAATCGCATACAAAACAGCAGAGTGCTATGTATACGAAGGAAAAATGACTCCAATTGTTTGTTGTGTAGTTGTAACGGGAGATAGCATTGCTATCTATTCCGATCCAAATATCTCTCACGAGTCATGTCTCTGTATCTGTACACAAATAGCATTAAAACATCTCTAATTGTAATTATTAAGATTGATTATGATAACAAAGTGAAATACTTTTCCTTGTTCTAAGCATAACACTAACAAATTTTCAACTTCATCACGATAATCACTTGGTAAGGTAGTATACGATCAGAAAAATGACCACAAAAGCGGCTACGAGCGTAACAGTTCTCTGGCTGGTTTTAGTCTTGAATACCTACAAGAAAACAAAATAATACTAAGCAATTGAACAGTGCATTTCCTGAACTGAAAAAGAGGAACAACAAATAACAGAAATTGCTGATGTAGAACACATGGAGGCCCAATTCCATGATCAGCTGGACCGAGCCAAGCCTCGGAAGTCCAAACGGTATTAAGTTTCAGATTACCCAAATTGGCTAAATTCGGGTAATCTCGGAATAGGCCCAAACTCGGTGGACTGACTTATTTTCGCGCTCCGGTCCATACTCATTAATGCTAAAGGTTGATGATGAACAGTGTTTTTCGGCCTAATTCCTTCGTTTAGGCTTTCAATTGCGTTATTTTGCCGTTTTAGGAAAGATTTGATTCGTTAATAACTTTTAGTCCGTAATTCCTTTTTAGTTGATTCTTTTTGGGAAACTCTTAATTTTCTTTCCCGTTTTCAGTTTTAGGAAAAGCCCCAAAATATGGGACTTTTTATTTTCCAAGTTTATTTTTAGGGTTTCGGCTTATATAAGGGATTGTAACTTGATTATTATTTAACTTTTCAGCTTTAATCAATAATATTGCAGAGTTTATCTCTTTCATTCTTGTGCGCAAGAATTGCTCGTTGCGACGAGTTGTTTATCTCGTTTGGATTAGTACGCTAACTAATCTCTTGTGAATTCCGCCGCGTCAATTGCGAAAAAAGACTGTACAACGGACTGAAAAATAAAGATAATGTAGTATCAATACCATCTTGAATTTATCCATAGTTCCTGACAATTATATACCCCTTGATGAATCCATATCATTGCCCAGGATAACAAAAAGCCACGTATTAATCATCTTTTACGGTAATCTATTCATTATCTTCATGACGGTAGTAGTAGAAACAGTATCCAGATTGGGATTTGTGACTACAGTAGACACACCATACGGTCCAGCGCACGATTCTGACTCTCCACTTCTTCATGTATATCACCTGTCAACTGTCAAATTAAGGTGATTAAAACTTGCCTTCAGGTAGTTCAAATGATGCCGGAAGATTAGAGAATACTAACAGACGCACACTATCTTAGTAGAATTGCACCAGATAGAATTGTTCGAGAGAGAGAGAGAGAGAGAGAGCGCTCTCACAAACTAAACTGCACAACTGGAAATGACAGCTAACTAACAAACCATTTGCGTTCTGTTTGGATACATTCTCATTAACAAGTAAGTCGTCTGACTCGTCTCGCTATAACAATTAGAAGATGTGCCACTAAGGATGGGTTCAACTTAAATACTCAAGAATGTTCACACAAAAAAAAAAACTTAAATACCCAGGATAACTACATCTTAAACTTCCCCTCTGATATGTTAAAAGTACCTAATAAAACCATAAGCATATGCAGATAAATATTACAGTAATTTGCTTCATCCGCATGCAGATTACGACTCTAAGAAGAAGATTAAGAACAACAAGAAGAAAAACTTCATTCAATGCCGTATTACAATGGTGTTGAGGGACGTAGCATTATCAAATAAATTTTTAAGGGAAAAGAAATACGCAAAGCTGAACACTCCCACAGTCCCACTTCACAGAGGAAATGATTCACATGACTAATCCTTCTTCATATTAGGTATATTAGTCAAACTAGCACCAATGCCTATAGAAAACAGACAATTGGAGGGACTGCTTCAAATACACAGTTCCCTCAATCTCCATGAATATGAAAAACTGAATCGATCAGACACAAAAGGAGAAAATTGACAGCATATATAATTGTTATGTGCAAACATCCCAATCTTCTACAGATATGAGATTTCAATCTCCTATGACATTATCAATAATTCGAACAAAGGATGATTACAAAAAAAGCATAAAAAATATTCAAGTACGTAAAGCATGTTAAAAAGTTTTCAAATTGCCTGAACCATTATATCTTCCTACCAAAGAAAGACTCACTCTTTTTAGCATGATGACTCTATCATGCAATCCCTCCATTGCACTATCATTATCATGTTCATCAATTTCACAGGAGGCCCTGATACCACCCTCCTCAATGCCATCAAAAAGTGCAGTTCTGTTGCCACAGTAGTCTCTGCATGCATTCAAAAATGTGTCTTAGAAGTGCCGGAGAGACTGGAAATTGTGAAGAATACCAGCAGCAAATACAAAAAGAGATGATCATTCCCCACATTCTGATAAATACTAAACAGATAGATAAAGTCCCTCATGAACCACCTCATATTTTATTTCATCTCCTTTACATTGGTGCGCCACAAGGCCGGCCCAAGGGTTTTTAGTGCCGAAGGCCTAATAAAAAAAATGTACCCTTAAAGAGTTAATACTTAACAATTTTTACAATAACAATCACAATACGAGAAAGCCAAACTAATATAAAATTTTACTAATTATTACATACGAACACAAAATATTAGATCGTTAAGTTTTTGGGGTGGGTTTAGGGGGAAACGATTTTTGGGAGATGTTATTCGGTGGTTTGGGGGAAATAATTTTGGAGATTTAGTAGGTTGGGCACTTGGGCTTATGGGATGGTGGGTTGGGCTAACTCATTACCTAATTGGGCATTTTTTTCATTCTATTTGGCTTTAAAAGAGTACTACTCAAACTCAAATAGTAAAAATATTGAAGTGCCCTTAAAAATTGGAATTTTTTAGATGCCCAAGGCCTAGGCCTCTTGGGGTTGGGCCGGCCTTGGTGGGCCACCACAATTGCGAGTATGCAATGACGTATGCGTTGGTTTATGAGGCGTCTATTGCACCATTCAAGGTTGACTGATGAAAATAGCAGTCAATGAAATTTCTAAATTTCCGGGCATCAACACGTTGTTTGTTGCATAAGATAAGCTAGTAGTACTAACTTTTTCAGGCTATTTTGTTTTATATGAGCAAGACCCACAAACTTGTGACTCAATCATATGAAGTGAACAAAAAGATGAGGAACTGGCAGCCCAGATGACTTCGTAGGAGTAAGAAGTGAGATTACATAAGAGAAAAATGAAGAGCCGTGCAACTCTTGGAATATCTCTCCAAGGGTATTGGGAAGCTCCAGCTCGGTGGGGAATAGTTGAGCTGGAGGTTAGATGTTGTCTAATCCTTTGTTGTTGTAGTTCTTTTTGCTTTGGTTCTGTAACCTTTCATGGGTATTCCCATGTAAAATTGTATCGGGGGTTTTTCTTTCTTCGCCAGGGGTCTCCCCGAATCAGTGTTTTCTGCTTGTTTTCTTGGAATAAAATCATGGTTACCCACAAATAATAATTGAAAAGGGCATACAACTTTTAAGGTTTAAGATGTGTTTCTTAATTCAAGGAAAACAAGGATTGCAAGATGGAGGATACGAATGCAATCTCCGTATCCGTGCGTGTAAGCATCCAGTTCAGGCAACAACTTACAGATGGAGCATTCTTAAATTTCTACACTAAACATGCCAAAGTAACTAACCCAAATTAGAGAAACACCATATGGAGCATCTAATGTCAAGGTTTCTCTTATCATACAAACTTAAGCAAGGTTGTTTGCTTCTCTCTCTATCGAAGTAGCTTCAGAAATCCAAGTACGATACTCCGAAATCGGAGAGCCGCAAATAGAACTAACTAATAAATGCGTTACTTTAAGAAGTACAGCAGTAGTAACACGCAGATCCTATTGAAGAAACATACATACTCACGGGTAACAACACCCCTTTACCATCACAGAAAATTAATTATCAACCTTGTGTGTGTGAATGGGTGTGTGTTTAATTTCAAAGTTCAAACAAACACAGCCCAACATACTATCAAATAAGCAACGCAAGTAACGACGAATACTCCACTATTGAATCAACAACTAACCTTCTTACATTCATAGCTAGCTCGTATCAGGGGATCCAAAATTCCAGCCAGAAGCTTCTTTGGCGGAGGAAAATCAAATACTAGATCGGTGACAATTTGGACAAATAAATAAATAAATAAACACACACAAATCTGGTTGGACTTTTTTTTCCCTTTTTCCTGGCATAAAAGTATTGACTACAGAAGAAGGAGAGCTGTGTTTTACTGTTACTGTACCTTTTCAGTGAGAGAGAAGCTTGAATTGTTCTCCTGTTATTTTTTCAAGAATGGGCTCCGACTTTCTGGCTTATCATGTTATTATATTTCCAGCATATATAGAGTAAGAATGCCCTAAAAATAAAATAAAAACAATCCCACCTAATCTATATGGACTGTGGGTTAATATGGATAGGCTATCAAGCCTGGTCCACATCGTTTGTCATATTAAAGTGTAAGGAAATTTATATATACTGGAGTTACGTAGTAAAATAAAGAAATATAGCCAATAATATATGATCCATGGAGTAATTTTCCATTCTACTTAATTGGTCCATGTAATTCACTTTATTATTCTGTTTTTCTTCTCCTCATGTTAACTTGATTTTCTGCTTTCCCAATAGATCACTTTATTTTTCTTCCCTTCATTTATTGTACTCTATTTAATACTGTACCACTTTATTGTACTCTATTTAATACTGTACCACTTAATTACCACTTATTTTCATTTAAAGTCCTGGCTACGAAACCGTACATTGTAGCAAGTAAGCTGAAATGTTAAAAGAAATGGATAATCTATTAGGATAACAGTATCTACGATCTACTAAAAGAAGATTAAAATGACCTTTGAGAATACAAAAATATTGAGACTTGAAGGAGTAGCATTTTAATGGGAAAGAAAATTTTCCATGAGGTCACAAAAACCTAAAATGTTACTCCTACTCGACTCTTAAACTTTTCAACGCTCTAATAAAAGCACTAATTAACTAGTAGCTTTTAACTCTGGTTATAAATGCCCATGCATAGATACTAGCTTTTACGTTACATACACTTGTAATTTGCATATGCTCCAATCCACATATACACATGCAGAAAAATTATTCAATATTCTTCCAAGTTCCAACACCAATCCAGTCCTCTTTGTTTGTAGCATATAGTAACACATATTAATGGCGGATCAAGATCGTTTTTTATCCGTGAAACCCAATTAATTAATGTGAGAAGATCTAGAGAAAGCTAGCTAGCTCTCTCTAGTAGTGGCCCATGAGTGATCAGCAACACAATATAACGCTAGCACTACTATATGTACTCTTCCTCGATTTGCTTTTAATGTTAATTCTCCATTAAACGACTAACCTAGCTTAACAATTATTACTAATATTCAAGATCTCTCTCTAGCTAGCCCCCTCTTGGTAATTCCCTCCCTATGATGCATGAATGGGAATGGCTACAAACAAGTCATTCAACTTACCCTTTCTCTTCTCACTTTCCCAGCTTATCGTTATAATTATAACCCTCCTTAACCTTCATCCTATTTTTGTTCATGCCTTAAACATCGGCATTCCAGAGGTTCGTTTTTCATCATTTACGAACTACGTACCATCATTAATTTGCCGTTCTTAATTACTTTCGATCTCTCTCAATTCTTACTTAATTATATATATATATATACACACACACGCACACACGCACACACATACATACATCCATGTGTGGATTTTGTGTTATCCTGTTGTACATATTGTTTGTAGGATGAGGAGTGCAGTAGAACCTGTGAATCACAAAACTGTGGAGGTACACAACTTCTGGGCTCTAATATTAATTCCTCCAGCTTCTTTTTGTTTTTCCCATTTTATTGGAAATGACATTAAAGGAACATGATTCTCTTCAGTTTCCTAACCTACTATGCATAGAGGGTCTAATTTGAAATCTTGGGATCCGTTCTGCTCCGGTGCATTGATCAAACGGTATGATAATTAATTGCAACTAGAGATCTAACTATATATTAATTTCTGTTCAGAATCAAGAATTCTAATTTTGAAATAGACCAGGTGCCTATGGTTTTTAATAAACAACTCTATATGATCAAATCACGTCCATCGATAGTTGATCAATCTCACTTTTTTGAATCAAGAATTACCCATACGAAAGGGCTTAGTGGCTTACGAAGTAAACAACATAGATATTGGAGTGGGACATGAGATGGATCCATAATAATTCAAATGTAACTGGCCTTGACCCCAAACATTAATAAACTGTGGAGAAAATATATAGTATTGGTATATTGTTGGATCACTTCAAATTGTTATTGTGCTTTAATTTAATTGTTGATAATGTGATCGTAATGTTGACTTTGAAATGACAGTGGCTCCACTATTAAGGTATGGAAAGTATTGTGGAGTCCTGTACAGCGGGTGTCCAAGAGAGCAGCCATGTGATGGCCTCGACAATTGTTGTATGAGGCATGATGGATGCATAAAAGCTAACAACAGTGAGTTCATTCATTAAATAAAAATGCAAGATCATTGTCTTTTCACAATTATGTATTTTTTATAATTATGTATGACGATCTTGCATAATCTGTAATCCTGTCATGTTTTAGAATACATGTGTGTACTCAGGAATGTATTATCTCATTCCTGATATAAGTAATGAATTTATAAATAAAAGAGTAAAATTTTCATGATATATCATATGTACTGTAATAATTCAATGAAATTTTTTCATACTAGCACTTCAAAATACATGATGTATATGTATGTAGTCAAATTTGAAATTATAAAGCAGTGTCTAAATTAAGGTTAAACTCTGGGTGTTGTCTTTTTGCAGACGATTATTTAAACACAATGTGTAGTCAAAACTTTTTAAGATGCGTGAATAAGTTCAAGAGGAGGAGGAGGATGCCATTTAAGGGGAATACATGCTCAATTGATCAAGTTACTAATGTTATGACCACAGCCATGAATTTTGCCTTGATTGCTGGGAGATTTGTAAATAAATCATGATTGCTTCTACACCTAATTGTGGTTAATTTTGAGGACATCCAAGAAATATGGTCATCTATTTTCTTGCAATAAAATCTTCTATTTCGCTATTCAATTTCTTGTCTTACCTTCATGAAAATAATGACACCACCTCTATTATTTGTGAGAAAAGATTTTTAAAGAATTCACTAATACAATGATAATATGGTAATTGCACATAATAGTTAAGGACATATGAAAAAGAGTGAAGGTTAAAATAAATAATAAAGGAGCGACGTGAAAAAATAAAGAAGCAATTAAATAGTCATCCTGTTTGGAGAACTTCTTAATGTCACCAATCTAGTGGATTTGAATCATTAAGTTGGCATCCTCAAAATTTCAATAAACCTCAAACCACCATTTCTCTCTCCAAATCTTTCCTAATTTATCTCAATTTTGCTATCCTATCTTTCAAATCTTCCTCTTTCCCATTTTGTTAATTATTTGTTTATCCTAATCTTCTCTCCCCTAAAATCTCAAAACAAAATTTGAAATTAGATTCATAGAATAAATGAATTTGCATAAATATTGTATGATAATATATGACATATTTCAATAGAAAAAATCATGAAAATCACGCATTCAAAATCGACCATATTTATAATAAATTGCAACTCTCTCCCTTTCCCTCTCTCTCTCTCTCTCTCTCTCTCTCCAATTTTCCAAAGCCGACGAATGTGATCAATTTTAGAATAATTCACATTTTTTATGGGTTTTTTTGCCACATTTTTTCTTAAAATTGTGGATATTCGAATTGACCATATTTTTTCATGAATTATTTCTACAAAATTACCATGACAATTGAGGATCAACTATACAACTATTTCAAAACAAAATTCTGCAAATTCAGAATAATTCATATTTTTTATGGGTTTTTTTGCCACATTTTTTCTTAAAATTGTGGATATTCGAATTGACCATATTTTTTCATGAATTATTTCTGCAAAATTACCATGACAATTGAGGATCAACTATACAACTATTTCAAAACAAAATTCTGCAAATTCACCATGTTTTATCATGACACATTTTAGCACAAAATCAATCAAACCATGCAATCCAATCGAATCAAACATACTTATCATGAAAAATTTCTACGAAGTTATCATGAAATTTGAAAAAAATATTATTGTACACATGATAAATGTAACAAACATGACAAAAAAGTTACAAGTATGATAAAATAGGTCATATCTGCATAACATGACAACACAAATGCAAAGACTACGGAAGATGAAAGTGAATGAACAATGTGGACTAATTACTAGTAAGGGAAAACATTTTTCAGCAAATGGAAAACCCACATGGTTTAGATCTGGAACAAGTGTAACAAATGAGTGCAATGTATAGCACCCCATGGTTCAGATTTGAAAAATAACCCCAAGTGCCAACCGCCTCACGAATTTCGTCCACCACCTCAGCTTGCCGTTTTGCTTCCGTTTTTTGTGCCATTGAGGCTGATCACCAAGATCTGAAGGTTGGCAACGACATTAGTCAACGAATCTATAAGGAACTCCAAAGGCTGGATGAAGAGGGTGGGGATGGTTTTGATGCGGCATTGATCATGCCTCTGACGCTAGTTTGGTTTTGTTGAAGGCGATGGCTGCATGGCGAGATAATTCATTTATCATAAAAAATAAAAAATAAAAAGAAGAAGAGAGAGAGAGAGAGATAATGATCCTGTGATTCAAGGACCTAGTGAGTGAATTATGTGAGTTTGATTCTAGGACCTGGGATAATTGCATGAAAAATAGTTAATCAGAAAAATAAAATGGTTTATTCACATTAATGAAGGGTGTTATTGACATTTTTTTGAATGTGAGGATGGAGACTTAAGTATTCAAATCACAAAGGATAGGAATATAAGTATCATTAAGGGACATGACACCTATTTAAGTATCTCAAAAATAAATGCAATGTTGTAATAATTTTCGCAATAAAAAACAAGTGCAAAATGTCAAGAAACAGAACCAACGATTGCCAGAAACAGAGATACACAAGAGCACAAGGATGGGCATCACACCAAGCGCAAAAGTCAACAACTTAGTTAATGGTATAGAGAAAGATTGTAATGAGCTATATTAGGGTCCAAGAAAAACTCCTTGATAATGTCTCCAAAAGTGAATCGAATGGTTTAGATTCACTTAGATGTTTGGGTCCTGCACATCAAAATGAATCTTAATCATTTATTTTGCTTCTGAAATATTTTCAAAATTTTTTTCCCTGGACCCTAACATTTTTGGATTGTAAATGAGAAAGAACTAAAAAATATTGGAGTATTTACGTTCTAATGGCAAAAGGAGTTCCCACAAGAGGGGCAATTGCGTAAAACAAAGACTTCCGTTAAAAAATTAGCCTTTTAAGATATGAGGGGGCATACTGTAGCAAGTTTTATTTTTAATTTTTTTCTCAAGAAGTATACACCAGCAAGAGTTTAAGGGATAGTTAGCAAGTTAGTTCAAATGTGGTTCAAAAGCAAAAACTGTTCATAGACTTGAACCACAAATGCCCTTGACAAGACTCAAACCCTGACCCCCATTAGAGAATGACTAGAAAATACTATTGGACTACAAGAACTTTGGCAAGTTTTAGTTGAATGGGATAGAGTGATAGTCTAAGCTAGAGGGGTAGCCTAGGTAGGGAAGAGTGAGACAAGGGATGGGTTTGGGCAATAAGGGTAGAAACGTCAAACGGAATAAAGGGGCGCGAAACAATATGATATAGTCATTCGGATCATTCATTTTACTTTATCTATCTCGTGTACTAGTATGTAGGATTATACAATATTCATTTTAGTACATTAGTTTGTTTGCTCTAATAATACTGTAATTATTTTAGTACCACACTGGTAAGTACATTAGGCTGTTTCGAGTTCATCTCTGTTTCTTCTCTGTTACCGAGGAGGACGGACTCCTCTCCACTTCCACTATACAGTACCGGAGTACTATAAAGTAGTAGTAGTATTAATTACAAACACAAAAGAAAGAAAGTAAAGTGGCAGTGGTAGTGGTAGTGTTGCACAATGAGATGATGATCCACAGTACTAGTGCACAGAAGTCAAGTAATGTATCCCATTCCGCCAGTTTGATAAGCCGTACGCGCATGGTGGCGAGGTTAGATCTCCGATCAATCCTCCCAATCTCTCTCTCTCTCTCTTCCCTCACACCTCCTATCCTATCCTATATTCCTATCATCCTATGTACCCATTGTATCTTCTATATCTACAACGTAGCTAGGCGTAATGGCGTATTCTTCTCTTCATACCGATTGCATGCCCCCATTTTACTTCTTTCTGGCTTGGCTTGGGTCCATTTTTGGGGTTAATTCCTACTGCTTGCTTACGGTTTTCTGATCAGCTTTGTTCCATGCATATACTCTATCTCTGTTACTACTACTACTACTTGCTCCTGACCTCCTCCTCCAGCTTACTTATGCTTTCTCTCCTCTAGTCTAGTGAATCCTTTGTTAAAGTGTCTTTAGATTAGGAGTAGTAATCTTCCTAGGGTTTTTATTTCTTTCTTCATTCAATATATTCGCCATGTTTGAATCTGTGGCTGTGGTACTAGAGCTTTGCTGATTTTGAGCTTTATATGGGTTTGTTAATTAATTTGGCATGCATATTGACATTGTTCCAAACTTCCTTCCACACTATTCACAGGAACTCTTACAAAAATTTCGTTAATTTGTAAAGCAAGAAAGGACCTGATTGTTAAGTTCTCAGCATTTACATGTTGTATTTATCTAATATTTTAGTATTCAAGCTTGGTTTGTTTACGCAACAAGAACCGATCTAGAACAAGCATTTAATGCATCGAACTTGAGTTACTTGTCTCATTTATTAGCCTACCTGCGCCTGAAACTCCTACCAGAGTCCGTATGTCATGGTGTCCTCTTTTGGAGTAGCTAACAGTATTCTGTTATAACAACGCTTTTGAGAAAAAAACTGATAGCAAAAAGGATGCAGGAGCTGTAGATATGATGTTTCACAAATCCTTTTGCATGGCCTTTTATGTTTCACTCATTTCCCAAAGTTTTTAATGCTTTCTCAACTGACTCGCAGGTATATGGTTGATCTGTTTGCCATGGTTGATGGTTATAGGATGAAGACTTGAAAATCTAAACTTCGGCACTATAACTGCCTGAACACCTTATGTATAGACCAAATTTGTTGATCACGGACATATACTTATCAATTATATGTTCCATTGACCACTACAACAATCCATGTCGAGCATATATTTACATTGACTGAGGTTCCCTGACCATTTAAGTAAATGGTATGGAAAACTGTAACAGCGACATATAATCTGTTGGAAAACCAAAGCAAAGTGAACCAGAATTTGGCTAGCCAAGTACCAAAATGTGCTCTGTGCTAAATATGTGATCTACAGTTCCTTTTGCTGAATAAATGTAGGATAACTTTAGTTAATAATATCATCAAAAGTGTTGGTTTGTGGGTAATTTCGGAGGCATGTCAAAACTACAGCTAGATCTTTCTTTCGTAGGGTTATTCAGTCTTCTCCGTGTACTTTTCCAGTGTGTTCCGACTCCCAACTGTTTTGCTGTTTTAGCAACACTTCAGATCCTTGCTGCTAACCAATATCTCTTTGCTGTGCTCAGAGGCGACGAAACAATGTGGGTCGACCCCGTGAGAAATAAAAGTCTAGTACTGCTATACGTACCTTTTTTCTCTTTCAAATCGGAAAAAAGAAGAAGTCCCCCATTAGAATTTGATGATGACACCACACTAGATTATTTCCCGTCCTTGAACCCACCCTCACTCGTAAAATTTAAAACACCGACAGTCTAATACCTAGGTTTTGGGAATTGCATATTTATTAAGGTACTTAAATGTTGATTTTTTATGGATGAAATGATGATTGTTCAATATATTTTGAGGTGTCCGTTGTAAATATCTCGCATTATTGTTGTTTTCAGTTCACATAATATAGACAAGTTTCTGATAAGAAAATCGACCACTGCTCAAGGTTCATCTTCCAGTAGTCATATTCTGGAAAATTGTGCCAAGAAAATTCGAATCAATTTGTACAACCTTTACTCATCTCCGGGACTTAAAGGGAAGATCTCAACTTATCATTTTTTCTTTGGTTTATAGTTGGTAAGAATATTTATGTTTATAAATGACCCCATGTTCCCAAATTCTTGTAGTCACTGTGGGCTACGCTAGTGTTGAATTGCTCTCGTGTATTGCATTGCCCTTCCAGTTGATTAGGATATCGACTTCGTTCATTGTTGAAAATGTACTAATCCTCTTAATGCATTCATCTCTTACACCGTTTTATTTTTATTTTTATTTTTCTACCTCTTTCTGCCATCAACAACTATTTCAGTTTTACCTTTAATTGGATTTGGATTAAGTGACTATTGAGAAGGAGGCCTCTGTATACTATATGTATGCTATATGAGTATAAAGTGTAGGGTTGGTTCCCTTACAATTTTTTGGTTCTTTGTACATATGTATATATGTATACATATACACAATTATGTATATATGTATTTTTGACAACTGTAGATTCAATGATATAAGCTTGGTTCATATGTTGTTATGCCAGGTGAGTGCGATCTGTTCAGATGCAGTCAAGTCCTACGAAACTTACCCTTAAGGTGGGAAGGGAAGATAAAGGTATCAAAGGTTCTACCAAAAGGGAAGAAAATGGCTTCAGTGGTTGTGGTTTCCCAGATCGCTTGGGCAACAGTATTTGGAAGCCCATAGATCTCACTTCTTCCGAAGAAGATAGTGCAGTCGAGGATAATGCAGAGGAAGATTGTAAGTCTAGTGAAGATGCTCGGAAGCAATTGGTGATTTATGATCCTGCTGTTAATGGTGCACGTGAAATTGAAGCTGCACTTGATCCCAATGAATACCAGCGGAGAAACACTTTCCCGTTTACCTCTTCTAGCGTTTTATTGCCATCTGTGGGGGCTTTCACTGTCCAGTGTGCTAACTGCTTTAAATGGAGACTCGTGCCGACAAAGGAAAAGTATGAGGAGATACGGGAACACATTTCAGAAGAGCCTTTTTCCTGTGAAACAGCTCGTGAGTGGCGGCCTGAAATATCATGTGAAGATCCAACTGACATTTGTCAAGATGATGGCAGGTTATGGGCAATTGATAAGCCTAATATCGCTCAGCCTCCTCCTGGGTGGGAGCGACTTCTAAGGATCAGAGGTGAAGGAAGCACCAAGTTCGCAGATGTGTATGTATTGTACTCATCTTGCAATCTATTCTATTTCAATCCTAGAAATATTACCCGCATGCATAGAGTACTCAGTCTTCTGCTCGCCGCCTAGTTTCTTTCGATTTTGAATTTCAGTTTTGTCTGGGAACATATACATATAAAAATTCGATGAAAAACATCTCTAGCAATTCTCTTCTAGAGTGCTTATCGCTTTTGGTAGCCACAAATACTTCCTCAGAATGTGTTTTCTGGGGTATTACTGGCTTGTTGGAATTCCAACCTGTGTCCACCTTGTTGTATGAAGGTTTCATTAGGCTGTTGTGCCCAATTTATTGGTTGCTTCAGTTCTACAATCATAGAATGCAAGTCCACTGACAAGTACCACTCCATTTTATCTTTCTTTCACGGTTTACAGGTATTATGCTGCACCATCAGGCAAGAGACTTCGCTCTATGGTTGAGATTCAAAGGTGTGTGTGTTCTTTCCGGTGCCCCAGTCATTTCCACAGAGTCATGTCAGTTCAATACCAACATAATTTGTTAACAAGTTACTTTTCGCTTTTGGGTAGTTTTCTGCTTTAAGATATCAATGAATGGTTCTCCAGTTTTCCATTTTATATCCTTGGTCTTTTTCGTCCTGATGTTAAGGTACTTGCTGCAACATCCAGAGTACATGGAAGCTGGGGTTACCATGTCACAGTTTTCATTTCAAACTCCAAAGCCGTTGCAGGAAAATTATGTGAGGAAGCGTGCTCCTGCTCGTTTGACAACTCCAGTCGATGGTGGCAGTAACATGGTGAGAATGCTGTCAGGGTTTCTCCAACCTTCTGATGGTATGTAACAGAAAGCCCGGTACTCATCGATGGAACTGTAACACGTTTTTATTAGCGAAATGAACATATATACTTTTTATCCAGCAATTTACTATAATTTTTCATCAATCTTCATAGGCCATCTATGGAAACAATTTGGGTACAAAACAGGAAGCTTATCTTTTTTTTATTTTATTTTACTTGGCATTCATATTGAACAAATTCTACCTTTATAAGCAAAAAGAGAGAGAGTATAAATTCCTTTCTGATTGAAGAATTTTCAGTCATATATATTACTAGGACTAGGTTGTTTGTATGTTCACTCCATATTGGTGTTCTATCAAATCCTTTGTACCGAAATCCTTCTATACCTCTGTACCGGGGAATTCCCAGCCGTTTGATTGCATAACAATTTTGAAAATAAAAAAATTCTCACACAGTCTAAGGACCCAAAATACATGGGTGCATGAAATTTTCGGTAAAGAGGATTTGAGGGATTATTGTATATTGTTCATAAGAATCATAACTGACTGCTGCAGTAAATCCCCTAGCATGGGCGGGTCCAGATGAGCATACAGATGTACGGCTTGGGCCAAGTGTTGCTACTCACTTGATTGAAGCATCTCCTGATGAACCTATGCAACACAGCCAGCCGAAAAGCCAAAAAAGGAGTTTTGTGCCATCTGACGGTATTGCGCGGTGCAGTAAAAAAGTTGGTTTATAAAGATCAGAACAGTGTCAAGGTGAAAGAGCCTTTTCAATCTAGGAATGGTACTGCACTTGACTGTACAACTAGAAACCTTTTTCTTTTTCTTTTTGGGTAACCGGGGGTTCGGCGTGTAATACAACACTAATTTTATCAAAGCCTCGTGTTTTGGAAAAAGGGTATCATGTGGTCGTGGTGAACTTCAAGTCCTATTGGAGGCCTTTTTGGTGCTGTTTTTGTGTAAAGAGATGAAGTTAGTTTTGTTAGTGACAAATGATGTGTGTGAAATATCCAAGAAGAAAACAATTCTATCGTTTTTAGAGTTTGATGCTACCCATATTCACACATACTATGTTTAAGTAGATACCAGTGAAATTGATTTTCTCCTGTCAGTGCTTCTTTCAATTTTAGGGTTCTTTTTTTGGGGGGTACGAATTCCCAACAGAAAGAAACCCCTCATGTCCTTGTTTAAGTAGATACTAGTGAAATTGATTTTCTTTTCTTTTTTTGGGGCGGGGTACGAAATCCCTCATGTCCTTGCTTAAGTTGATCAGATCATGTGATGTATCCATTGTATGAGACTCATTCATTTGCAATATTATGCCTTATCATTGAGATTGAATGGGATCAAGGAAGAAGAATACTACTCCTAACATTCAAAATCCAAGGCAAAGAAAGGTCATGTGAATATTCCAATTCTGATACTAAATACAACAAAACTACTACTAATATGATAGGAATAATATACATCATCTTACCAGACGTCAAAAGCAATTCATTTGATGTCGTTGCAAATCTCTCCCTGCATATCAATTTTTTTTTCAAGCATCTCCAAAAGATTTCCCACATTACTTCCGGATCATACTCTCCATCACTATTAAGCATCCAATAAATTTCTACCCTTGCACTAATCAAGGTTAACTAACTCCCTCTTACATCAGAAAATTGTTGCTTCCACTGTAGGAATTGAGACACTCCACGCATTCCTATTCCATCGAATACGAGAAAGCATTGTTGCCAGAGAGAGAGAGAGAGAGAGAGAGAGAGAGGGGGGGGGGGTTGGAAATGGCTTATTAGCCAGTAGTACGAATGACAATGGAAGAGAGAAGAGGATCGGCAGCTCCACTAATAACAGCACCCTTGCATCTTCTCGGCTGCAGCAGATAATTCAATGCTGCGTCTGCGATGAGCTCACTAGGGATCATCAAGGGAATACCCGGAGGGTGTGGACATATCAGTTCCACACATTAATAGGCCTGTCAATGGACCGGATCCGAATCCGAATCCGGTAATTCAAATACGGATCGGATCGGATTCGGATTGGATCGGATCGGATTAAATCCGTTATAAATCCAAATCCGAACTTTATTGTTTATAATTTTTTAAAAAAAACAGTAAATTTTTTATTTTGAAAAAAAAAATGTGTAAGAAGTTTTATTTTTATTTTTATTTTTTAATTCTAAATTTTTTAAATATGTGGGCCACATACTTCCCCAATGCTCTCTTGGATACTCACCTTTCTTTTCCTTGCAAAGAAGGCCTCTCGGGGACTCAACCTTATGCTCCCACTGTTATTGTCATTATTAAAGGAAACAGCGTACTCCATGTCGTCTCCTTTTTCTCCTTGATGAATTGCTGGTAAGAAATTAGTTGCCGATAGATTTCTCAATCCTGACACGAGCCTTTGTATGTGCTTTCTACAGGTTCCCAACGTAACAGCTAACGTAATTGATCGGATTCCAATAAGTTCAGGAACGACTCCGTAATCCCTACATAAGATTTCATCGGCCTCAAAACCAGAAAGCCCAAGTAACCATACACCAATACTAAGCCTCAGGGGATCAATGGCGGGAAAATTGGAGAAGCTTGGGAAGTCTAGGACTGAAATACCTGGAATTTCATTGATCGTGTTTTTTGTTTCGACCGCTAATTCCAGTGCTTGGTTGAAAACTGTTCCTGGGTTTGCACTTAGTTGAGCCCTAGCAGCATCCAGTGATGCTAAAAGCAGATAACTTGGGCTAGTGCTTTGAAGAGTTTGAAGGCATCTGCATATTCTCTCTGTCTACAATATTTCCTCACATGTGTAACATTGATGACTGTGTAAGAGAGCGCAAGACTTTGTGAGTTGATTGCACAACAATATCTGCCCCTTGATGGAGGGCTGGATAAGGTAATCGGGGATGAAATCCTAGATGGGCCCTGTGAGCCTCATCGACAAACAAGGGAATTCTACGCAAATGACACAGCTTCGAAATCTCGATCAAATTGTTGCTTACACCATGGTAAGTTAGGGAGGTGACAAAAACTGCAGCTGGTTTTTGACCTTCCTTTTCCAATTCCTGGATTGCTTTATCAACCTGCCATAATAGCAAACATATGCTTCACAGTTCACACAATAGTTCATACGCACTGCTAGAAAAAGTAACGGCATTAATATTAGCGTTCATTTTCTGGTTTGAGATATTACTTTACCATTATAAGGAAAAAAAATTTGCCAAGTTAAACTGGGAATGAAGCTTCCGTATATACACTTAACCTGGGATGGAGTGACCCCACCAGCAATGTCCCATTCAAAATCATACTCAGGAATAATGTACTTGGGTAATGCACCCGACAATACCATAGCAGAGATGGCTGATATATGGGAATTCTGGGGGAGAATAAGGTAGTCTCCTGGGGAACATGTAGCCATAACTGCTGCTTGGATTCTGCAAGTTGTACCCCCAACAAGGAACCATGTCTCAGATGCTCCAAACAGTTTGACAGCTTGTTTTTGCGCATCTAAAATGGGCCCTGCTGGAGAAAATACGTTGTCAAGCTCTGGAAGCTCAGGTAAATCATGAAGAAATGGCCCTTTACCGATAAGATGACTTAAAGATGATGGTGCAGCCTGTCCTCTGTTATGCCCGGGGAAGTGGAAACTAGCAGCGTTTTGTTGTGCTGAAGATTTTAAAGCACTAACAAGTGGGGGGAGTTCATCTACTAGGGTTTTCTGAGAAGTGGGATTGCCATTACAATCCTCTGTGACAATCCTGGTTTTTCCTATGGCGGTTGTCTTATCTTGCTTGTTCCCCAATTCTATGATGCTTCTTTCCTGCAATATGTTATGTGCATTAATTAGTAAAGAGAGTGAGGCTTAATCAATGTAAATCACATTACCTGGATTTACAGAGGTTAAAATATAAGAGAGATTGCTGCTACATTAAACCGGTCCATACAGAGCAATTGCTACTGAGTACCTACAAGTTCCAACCATAACAAAATTTCGAATGCCATCACCCAAAATTCGAACCCGTCACTTTTAACATATAGCCGTAAATAATCAACTTACAGTGCATGAGTGAAGAACTACACTTGCCTATCTGCTAACAATTCTGATCTTCAACCAGCCTAAAAATTAACCCTTTAGTACCACATTACCCCTTCTTGTGTGAAAAATTAATCAATGAAAAGGTAATAGTGTAAATTCACATGAATAAGGGCAAAAAAAAATAGAGTATGGATGGTAAAAAGGGGAGCGCAAAAATCACTAGCCTTCCAAAATTTGAGATAACACACCTACTTTATGTTCTTAGAAAAGGCAGTAAACTTAGAAGATAGTTCAAAAAGTAATCCTATCATTTCCTTGGCTTTTGGTTGCGCAAAAGCACAAAACAACCAACAAATGGCCACTCAATCGGCTAAAAACTTGTACACTCAATAATCGACCCCAGAAATGGTCACATCTTATGTCAAACATAGATTCTGTGAACTACTATAGGATTACCATATCTTGTCATCTTCAAGGAAGATGATTCAACTAACCAGTAATTTAGCATTTGCTCTCATTGTGATTCCACCATTCCCTATAAGGTCTCTGACCCATGGTCTCTGACCCATGGTCTCTGACCCATGGCTCTTTGACTGGTGTGTTAGGTCAAGCAGACTCAAGCTCAAAAGAAGAGTGAGTCAATCAAGGCCTTCAGTTTGCCATCAGTCATGACACTGACAAATGCATCCACACTAAGTTCATTTAGCAATTTCTGGCAGATTTCGCAAAAAATAAGCAAGTCAGCTTCCAAACTTAAACTGATTATCTCTGTCATGGGATGCAAATTTATCCTTTCAAACTGACGGCTCACATGCAAATCACTACTGGTTTCTTATATGATTGTTCAACCCCAAATGACATTTGTGAGTGATAAAAGCACGTATAAGTTAATGAAAACAAGCCATAACCAACAATATCATCATGATTGAGAGGGTATGAACAGATGTAATCCCATGACATGCTGCTAAGATGCATAAGGTTATAGGAAGCATAATCTTTTGAAAGTCTAAAATTTCCTCACAATGTTATGAAACATGATCTTCCTCTTTGCATAGCATAGGGGTCGTGTTAACAACCACCTATGGGGCAATGGTTAAGGAGGAGAAAGCCAAAACTGTTACTTCTTGTATACTATTACTTCTTATATACACCTGTTTTTATACGGAAATTGGCTACTGATAGCTCAGTGGGCTAAAATTAGCTTCTTCATTTGTACTATGGCCATGCCCGTACTATTTTCGTTGGCTTGAAAGAGGCAATGTAAGTTCAATCGTCCTCTTTCACATACAAACACAACAATAACTATGGAACCATCCAAACGGGGGGGCTTATTAAATAGAACACTAAGTAAGTCTTGCAGCGAAAACCTAGAAACAAAGACTTCCAAAGCTGAGACTAAAGCTCTGCCCAATAATCAAAGGGAATAGATTACCAACTCCAGTAGCTTTCAAAAGTATCAGGACAATGTCAACAACAACAAGAAGAAAGGAACAAGAAGATTCATGTAGCATGTATATAAACTTCAGAGACAGAGATTGCAAGTATATGTATAAAGAGAAGAGAAGAGAAGAGAAGAGAAGAGACTGAATTAGTAGTAATTTTTAAGGAATTGTTCTCTTATCTTATGCAACCCCTGCAGGGAAAAGCAGATTGATCAAGGAAAATCTTATCCATCTTACCATCCCCACAAAAGCAGTAACCATCTCATCTGTTTCTGTGTCTCTGTTAATTAGTATAAAGGTAATGATTCATCCATCTTCGGCAGACGTCTACATAAATTTTCTTCAACGGGTCGGTATTTCTACCGAATCTTTCCCGCTAGTAGTAGTAGTAGTATTTTAGACCCGCCAAATCAAACAAGGAGAGCCCGGATACGGTCTGGATCTCTATTTCTTTTTCTTTTTCTTTTTCTTTTTTTAAAGGAGGAATAATGGAGTACTATTACCAAAAAAAAATATTTTAAACAAAAAAAAAGAGAGAGAATATGGTTGTATTGAATTTTAAAGTCAATATAGATAAGGGATAAACCTAGATATTTTAAAATCTCCGTTTTTGGATAATTGAGATTCCAAAAGTTTCATGGGTCTTCAAATTTAGTCAAATTCACTTCTTTATTTTTTAGCATAAAGCATTGAAGGCCCATTCATTCTCCATTTTGGAAAACTATGCTACATTTCGAATCACCTATCTTGACATGGTAAATATTATGTTGTGCTCTGTTGGCTGTAATTTACAGTATTATACTATATTCATTCCAAAAAGATTGGCCTCTCTGCAAAATGAGAACTTACAAAATTACATTATATCAAAAAGTTCAAACTTTTTTTGATAAATTAAAAGCACACATTGGTATTTAATAACTTGCAGCAAATAGTTTGATTTTTTTAACCAAAAAAAAATGCATTTTTTAAAGTTCTTGTTTTGCTACAATCATATGGAACCGAGGTAATAGTAAGGACAAACAACTCTGCCGGGATCATAACTATTGGATTAACTCTTCGGCAGTTAAAGCTGATATATCAAGTTCTGGACCAACTCACAAGTCTGAGGAAAATGGAAATGTTATTAAGGTTTTAAAAAGTGTATTGAAATATGTGACAAGTGCATTAAGTATGTGAAAATGTATTGAAAAATGTAAAAAGTGCATTGGATTAATTTATTTTTCTTAACTAATTGTCAACCCTCGTTTACCATACTAACACCCCTCCTATGCTCAGGTGCATTGTAGAGAGAAGGAGCAGAAGCTTGAGGCCCGTTCCATTAAGATTTTTAATTTTTAAGTATTTATTTTTCGTTTTACGAGACAAGTCATTCTCTCATAGTACATCATCTTTCATTCAAAAAATAAGTACTTATTTTAGTTAGTGGAACACACCTTGAGAATTCTATGGCTCAGTCGTAGATCTTCGGATCGGTAGATTTCTCCTCAAAACCATTTTAATGGAATTGCTTATAATCATGAAAGATACCAGGCCTCCATTGTGTGACTTCAGTCCAAATACTTTTTTGTTTCAAAAATGCTACTGGTACAGCAGCTGCTGTACAACGGCTAAATTTTGAAGCAAAGTTGGATGATTCTTAAACACCCTTTCTGATATCGTATTGAGGTGATTTTTTACAGGGACCTTAAACGAAGTATTTTGAACAAAATGAGCGGCTCCGATCATCTTTGCGGGACCCAAGACGGGCGCATTGGGGATCTGTACGCAGCAGCTGCTGTACCAGTAGCACTTCTCTTTTTGTTTATAGTTTTCACTGGGATTTGTGAGAGTAAGGTGTCATTTCTTGGTGAAGATTGCTCGCATCCTCGGTTATTGTGGAAGCCACGCCCTACTGCAGTAATGAAAATGGTCTGCCTTAAGGCCTGCTTCATTGGTCTCGGCTGATATAACTATCTCAATTATTCCGCAGCAGATCAAGAGGAAAATGTCTGTCCAGAATCCGGATCGATAGGAGCAGATAATCTCAATATCATAGTCTCAACGTGGAGTAAGACTGTAAGAGTAATGAGACGGCTAAATCACACCCTCACCTATAGCATATTCTAAACTCTGGATGATTCATCGTAGGCCTACCCAAATAATCCCTTAACCAACCATGCATCCAGATGCTGCACATGCAGTTTTAAAAACATTTGTAATCCGGTCCCATATATGGGTAATCCGGGAATGAAACCAACAGCTCCAGTACAAGAATTATATTTTTGTCAAGGGGGTATGCCATTGATCATAACTTTCCAGGTTAAGTGGACTACTGTAAGCGGCAAATGTCAGTCACATCCCCACAGGAAAAACTACAAAACAAAGCCAAAGGCCAAGTCTTGACTAACTTTGCTAGAAAAGTACTACATAAAATGAAAAACAAACATACTGTAATGATTGACTTTTACGAACACATAAACTTGAATGCATAAATAGTCTATGGAATCAGTTATTGCAGAGCAGAACCAAATTTAAGGGATAAGAAATCTTTCTGATGGGCTGCCCGAATATCCTGAGTTATCCAGAAAGAAATCCTAAGTGACCATTGGCTCGGAAGACAAGGATGACAATATATCAAGCAGGGAATTCTGTGGCTCCAGCTCCTCATGCCACAGTGGAAGAGAATCTCCTGGGTAGAAGTTCCTCGTCACACCCTCTGAGTTTATCTGAGAAAACAGAACCATCGTCGTAAGGAACTGAGCTAGAAACAAGGCAAACAAAGGGAGATAACAGTAGCAAATCCTGGGAATTTAAGCTTCTACTATCCTAAAAAAAATGACGAAGAATATTGCCCCAAGAATGTTTAACGTCAAAAACCAAGCATATTGCCAACTAGGCAACTATGAAGCACTAACACACCGAGGAGGTTGTCGTATCCTAGTCAGACACGCTGGGAACACATATGGTGGGAGTGGGACATGCCTGAAAACAGGGTGGCTTTAAATCGTTTTGGGGGTAAATATACGAAACTTCAAAAGTATTGGGGCAAAAGTGTAATATAGAAGTACATTATCACTCGATAATGCATTCGATAGGAGCTCTGGCTTAAATATTCAGCGGTTACAATGAAATAACCGAAAATTTTACTGTACCCCCCACCGTGTTTGTATCCCCTTTTTCATAGAAATTGCTTGTTTGTGTATGTGTCCATACCACATAGCTTGCAAATTACTCAATCATATGATTGTTGCCAACCTGTAGGAGCCCCTCAACAAAGCCAATGAAAAAGCTTTGCAGACGGCTCAACAAACTTTAAGGATATTTACACCTTCGAATACAAATAGAGAAAACGTAGGCACATAGTAACAAGCAACAACTAATAACACCCACAAGTACCAAGTTCTGGAGCCAACTACACTGCTCATTCCTAGAATGTATTGTCTAAATACATTATTGCCATCTTACAGAATACATACATGTATGGTGTATCTAATAGCACATCACCGTGACAGCGTCAATGTTTGTTTGATACATCCAAGAACTAGGTAGAAACAGACGATGGCAGCTCGACAGAAAGAAAAAAAGTCAATTTTACGTTTGTCATCCATCTGCAGATGCCAGCCAGTAAGAGTACATGAATAAGGCATTTTAGATTCCTTTTTTACCTAATTAATTTCTTCTCCCAATCTCTGGCTTGGTAGTGGAGTAAATTATCTTGTCATGTTTTAGGTAGAAGGTTTACTAGATGAAGATTTTTATTTTTATGTAATAGTGACAAGAGAAAACTATGAAAATTTAAATGACGATGTGCAAACTGCTCAACCCAACTCAACAACCCCCAACCCTAGTACTTCAGGAATGGATCATTCACCCACCTCCTGTCGTTTGTCTCGTAAAGCAAGTGAACAACAAAGCAACTCTCTCATTATAATAAAACATGTACGTAAATCCTTTTTTGGGGGGAATTCTGTATGGCCAATGAGGTCACTGAATTCAAATAAGCTCCTGTGGTATAATGGGCTACCATTAATTACACCACATGTCTACCATAAGAAAGACATGTCATCACAGGGTTGAAATTGCATAGCAAATTGCAGTTGAACCTCAACAACATCAAAAGCTCAGGGTTAGTATTGTTTTACCAGGATGTGACAAACAAAAAGATGCAAGGCTCGAAGTAAATTTCATATAGAACTCACAATGATGGTCCGAACAACACCACCGCTAGCACCATCACGTGCAATGGCAAGAGATACTGCCTTCACCACTAATTTCTGCAGTTAAAAAATGGAATTGTTAAAAAACTCGGGAAATAGATCAACCATTCAACGAACTACAGATTGAAAAATGTTTGTTTTATCCAGTAAAAAAATTATCTACGTTACAGGTCGGTTAATGTTTCAACATATTCTACTTGCAACGCTACCCAAATGGTAATGTTATGATAAGCAAAAAATGGGAAACAAAAAAATGTCTCAAGTATCAAGGTTTGCCAAAACCTTGGCAGAGATGGGGCAAGTCCTGTATCAAGTACTTTCAAGGTGAAGAGAAGGTCACCACAAACTTCAATTCCACATCATATATTTTGGATGTAGATTTTTTTGAATTCAATGGTTGCTACGGATTTCTTTTTGGTTCCACAATATAGACATTTTGGTTTGGCTCCTAAAGTCTTGGATGTCCGACAGGTCATGAAACTTTTTCCAAATACTGAAATGACATGATGACCAAGTCAATGCCAAAGGAAGTTATCAGAAGGTACAGTCTGTAAGAATCTATTGAGCAAAAAAAAAAAAAGGCTGAGAATCATACGACATTTAGATCGCTGATATTATGTGATAGGAATGTGCAAGTGCAAAGGCAGCGCCTAACGAAGTTCAAAAAATAAAAAAAGACCCAAGTCAGAGTAGGAAAAGCAACGAATTATGGCTAAGTAAGCACATGTTGCAATCTAGAGCTAATCGTGATAATAAATCTTGTTAATAGTAGTTGCTGATACAAAAGTATATAAAATTAAGTAAGCACAAGTTGCAATCTATAAAGTTACATAAAACTCCTATACTTGTGTTATCAAAGAGAAATATGACAACAAACCTCCGCCTCATCTTTGGTCATCCCTTCCTTCCATGCTTGATCGAAGAAACCATACAAATAACTGGAACCAGATCCTAGATGCAAAACCCAAAAAACAAGATCTTTGGTCAGTAACATCAGTCGAAATTATTGCACTAAGTCTTGTGATGCACATCGAGAAATCCTTTTAAACTATGAAGATTACAGTCCAAGCATTGCAGAAATAACATCATGTCCACGGATCTACCATATCCAGGGGACCTAGATCCTCTCTTTGCCAGACAGTATATTTAGATGTACAAACATCGCAAGAGAAATACATAACCTATAACTCGTACTCATAAAAAAAAAATTGACCTCCCATCACAAATTAAATTTCCTCTGGCACCCTCACCTCAAGAAACTTAAGGAGACACTGAATATTGTTGGTATGTCTCCATGTAAATTTCACCATGTAGTAAGCATATGCAACGCAATCCATAAATATAGGAGATTACTAGAGGGGATACACTATTGATAATTCACACCAGAACGAGGAAAAGGATCAATAATTAGACCACGACCATAAAAGTCGGAGAATTATGCGTGATCAGAAGAATTCACCTCCAATTGCAAAAGGCTGCTCTATAATAGTTCCTCCAAGAGGCACCCCATATATTTTACCTCCTTCATACTTGTCCCATCCTCCCACAATCATGCCGGTTTGTAGCATGTTCTGCCAAGTATAAACATATTATAAGTAATTAAAAGTGCATAAAATATTCAGACACATAAAGAAGATTCAAGAGATTTTCTGCATGTTGCTGCCCATTCCAACTTACATATAAGTTCAATAAACGAGGACATAGGAAAAAATTGGGCACAAACCTTGTTATTGTATGATATTTGCCTCACAATATTAGCAGCAACCTTCACCGTAGCGGGCTGCCCAAGGCTTATCCTGGACAAAAGGAGAATGTTTTGACCAAAAGAAGCTTAACAGAAAGGAGTATAAACTATTTAGAAACAGCAATGAAATCTCAAAAGTTAGTACATTTGGAATCTTAAATGCAATGCCTACTCAAACATTTGAGAACCACCAGCCAAGGGTATGTGAAAATTAAGGGAGGATCTCAAAGAAGTCAAAAAGGTTTGGGAAGGTAGCAGATGATTCAAAGCGAAGTGAGAGCATTAAAATACATGACATTTGATCAAGCATAGCAGAGTTATCCAAATAGTGATGTGTGGAAAAAAGAAAAACGAAGAACTCAGAACAAATACCATGCGTAGCCATACAAAATAGCCATATCGTGGCATCTCTTTAGTATCGATGTTAAAACCTACAACAGTTTTTTTTTCTTCTTCTCGAGAAAATGTATAACAAGCTCCCACCTTCTACAAGTAAATTTCTCAAGGTTCTGCATGACATCAATAGATATTTTCTCTCTAAAATTATCTGATGGAATCTCAGGAAAAGGATATTCCAACTTAAATGCTACATAATCACTGAGTTGCACATTTCACTTATATAACAGGATCAGGCTCTGGAAAACTTCAAATGCTGACTTCAAAAAATTTTGCTTGCCGTCTTTCCTAATGTGTTGGTTATTTGGGCTAAAGTGATTTTTTCTGTGCGCATTGTTATTTGGTAATGGATATTCAACGGATTTCCTCCCTTCATGGGCTTAACTATTTATCAAATACATAATAATTCAGTACAGAACGAAGTAGAATTATATCAGATTTATAAGTTCCAGCGACACAAAGTTATAAGGAAACAATTAATCAAACGATTATTTAGAACACGTGTAGGGTGAATAAATCAACAACTAATGTTCACTACTTACGTATGTTGATGGAGATGGTATCGCACATAATCTGCAACAACTTGCGAATCGGCTGCCTGAGAAGAAGGCATCATATATAAATAACCAAAACCAACAAAGAAATGATGTTTAAGAAATTGTCCTAATTCCTCAATTTGGAGTTTCTTTGACCTCCAAGGTGTTCAAGATTCCTGTTTCTTGCACTCGTTGCAAACAATATCCAATCAAACATGAAAAAAAAAAAAAAAGGGTAGTAGAAGATGGCTGTGAGTTATAGCCATCATTGACACGTGGGAAAAATTGCAATTGATAAGAGAGACTGTAAACGAATTGAACACCCAAACTCAAAGAACAGAAGCGATAGTTTAGCACTCATGAACTCCACTCTCGTTATAAGGCAGGCATTGAGATATATGTCAATACACACGTGTATAGGGAAAGAGAGGAGTCTGAGTGAGGTTGTATGTACCGATCCAGAGCGACAGAGGTAAACATTATCAGTCAGCTGTGTGATCTTATCTGATGCCCTATTTGCCACATACATACCTATGATAAAAACAAATTGGAATTAAGATCACAAAAATTGGGTATTAAGATAGCATCGGTAATACTAGCAGTTAATAATACCAGTGCTGGTGCGAGAATCGGCGCCGAGTACGACACCGCCGTCGTAAGTGACTCCTATGATGGTGGTTCCCATCGAATGTGGCGAGTTCAGGTCTGCCATGCTTGGATCCATCCTGCTCAGATATGGGGATTTGCACAGATAAACCCTAGTGCCAGACTTATTAGTAAAGGGAAGAAGAGGGAGAGAGAGAGAGAACGGAACTGTTTCTTGGAGGGAGGGGCAATGAGAGGAGGCGTTTGGAATAAAGTAGTGAAGGAATCCGCAGGTGTGCCCGGTGTTCCATTTTGGGGCCGGCTATTCGCAGCCACGTTTTTACTCCCGTACCCCGTTAAAAATTTGTAACTAATTACAACATAACCCCTAATGCAAAATGACCTCCTTACCCTTATGCCTATACATAAAATGACCTACATGCCCTTATGACCAAAACCCCTAAATTACCCACCACCACCTTCCCCCCCCCCCCCCCAAAATCTTCCCCCCAAAATAATATTATCAGTCGATGAAAAGAAAAAAACAGACCAAAGACAGAGACATCTGTTCTTCATCTTTTCTTCTCCTCTCTCTCTAAATCTTCATTCTCTTTTCTCCTCTCTCTCAAATTTTCCAATGGAGGAAGAGCAAGGACCAAATATTGTATCAATGGAAGGTTCAAGTCCTTCCATTGATCCATTTTTTGACCCACTTTTAGGATTAGATTTTGAAATTGAATCAAATTCTATTGGCAACCATTTGGTGGTAGAGGACAAGAAAGATATTGTGATGGACATTGTTTGTTCGAAGTTGCGAGAGGAGGTAAGTTTTTCCATTTACAATGGCCTCTGCTTTGTTGTTGAGGCATCTGGGTTTATAAAACCCAGTTTTTCGAGGGTTTCGACGTTTCTGGTTCGAAATAGAATAGTCACTGTAATTTCGGTAGCTATCCACTGTAAGATATTACCATTTTCAGTATCCAATTACCGAAATTGATATACATTTTCAACATCCAAATACCGAAATATAATTTCGTTTTCAACAACAATTTACCGAAATGTATATACGATTTTCCCTTATATAGATAGTTCGACTGTTATTTACCGAAGTTTGAACATATTTTCAACGTGCAGTTACCGAAATATAAGTATTTTTTAACAACTAGTTACCGAAATATATATATATCACTGTTTCGGCAGTTGTTTACTGAAATTTGAACATATTTTTGACGTGCTGTTACCGAAATATAATCTTATTTTCAATAGGTACTTGGTGAAATTATATGTATGATTTTCGTATACATAATTCGGCAGTTGGTTACCGAAGATTCAGCATATTGTCGACATGACCTTACCGAAATATAATTTTGTTTTCAACAGCAATTTACCGAAATGTATGTACGATTTTTTCCCTTATATAGATAGTTAGAGAGAAGGGTATAATGGGAAAATCAGGTACATTTAATGGGGTACATGGAGAAAATTTTCTTTTTTAAAATTTTGGAAATGGGCTATGTGAAGTAATGGGGTACAAGAGTAAAAACGTGGCTGCGAATAGCCGGCCCCTCCATTTTTTCTCTTTATATCAAATTATACTTACGGCCATGTACTTTAAATAATCATAAAACTTACCCCTTAACTTCAAAAGCGAACACATTCACTCCTAAATTTTCGTCTCATTAAGAGGTCAGTCCCACTTGTGTGTGGGTATTCTTCCCTTGGGCCCCGTTCAGTTGCCTGAAAAATACATAAAATTATGGAAAAATCAATTTTTTCATAACTTTTGTAGTGTTTAGTTGCCAAAAAAATAGTGGGAAACATATTTTTAAATTTTCCTGCATGATTTACTTTCTTGCAAAAGAGATCCTGCCAAAAGCATAGTATTTTGTGTCACGGGAAAAGTTTTCTCCATTGTGGGGCCAAAATAATTAGCAGGCAAGGAAAAAAGTGAATGACGCCTAATACCAAAAAAATACGAATTAGGTTCTTAGAAAAAAAGTGAATGACAGGAATACCCAAATAATTGGCGGTAATTTATTTTTTGGAAGTATTTATTTATTTTGTCATTAGTCTTCAGTTTTGTTCTGTACTAACTAATTATCAGTGAGTCTTTCTGTCGGCAACTAATCATGCATGGTTGTTTAACATTTGTTCATTTAGTTATCATTTACTTATTTTTTAAGCTTCATTTTTACGGTTGATTATCAGATGATGCCAATTTAAATGAGGGATTTGCATGACCATTCAGAAGATAGCAAAATGAAAAGCGAATTACAAGTCAATTTTTTCATTTCATGTTAAGGCTTTGCATTAGATAAAAATACATTTTCCCGTATGTGTTAATTTTTCAAACATGATAGCCTATTTTAGCTCTCAAAGTTACTATCATTTAAAATTAGCCATGGGAATAAAAATAAAAAAGTTTCTCATAATTCTCTTTTTCCTGGCAAATAAACTACTAAACTTTAGTTTTTTTGCAAAATAAATTTGTCAAATAAACACTCATAGGAAAATAGATTTCCTTTTCCTTTACTTCACTTTTTCTGAGAATAATTTTCATGTACAACATTCTTGACAACTGAATGGAGCCGTAGAGGGATTTTCCTTTTTTTCTTCATTTCTACTACTTATAATGGACTTATTTCTTGTATTGGTTAAGTTGTTGGGCTTGGTTATCTCGTGGACTCTTGTAATTGATGTAGTGTATCGAGTTTGTACTTTGTACTTCATATCTAATGTAAAATGGTCTCTTCTATCGATTGAAAAAAATAATAATAATGCGACGGTGAGTTTTTTCATTAACACTAACGGAGAGGTACTTTTTTCTATCTTTCTAAGAGTGAGCATAGACCAGATTAGTTCAATTTTTATCGTAAACCAATAACCAAATCAATATGTACAGATTATAAATTTGAAAAATCAAACCAACCTATAAGATTCATACAACCAAACCAATCCAAACCATTTAAATATGATTTGATTTCGATTTTGAAGCCACGGTTTGCTTGAGCATGAGATATCATCTCCATAAAACTATTTAAAGTACTTAATATTGAAAAAATAAATTAAACCAAAACTTATGCTAAAACTAATTCTATTAAATTCACCAAAACTCACATATATCAACACACTAAAAAATATACTCCCTCCGTCCCTTTTTAAATGTCCTACTTCGTAACTCCAACTTATTAAAAAGACATTATCATGATACCTTTTACATCAATTTTTTCCTCCACTTTCCCTACTTACCCATCGTCATTACACTTTTTACTTACTAACTTTTCAAAATGGAATCTACTCTTAGGGACAAAATAGACAATGTACCAACTTTTACCCACTAACTTTGCAAAATGGACACTTATTAAGGGACAGCCTAAAATGGAATACTGGACTATAATAAAGGGACGGGGAGTAACAGCTATTGTTTTAAGTCTTACATTCTTTAATTAAACCAATGTCAAGTCACTAAACTAAATCAACTAAGAATATCAGCTAATTAGGTTTATCTAAAATAGGAATAGATTTTCAAATAGAGAATTGGAATAGGTTTTAATACAAGGAGAAGAATTAGGTTTTCCTACATAAAAAACATATATGGGATAAGGATAAGTTTTCATTTACAGGAATTTAGGATAATTATATATAATTGTGACTGTGAAGGAATAGGGAGCACTAGAGTATTAGATTAAAAAATTATTTGACTATTTTCCCTTATACGATGAGATTTTTTGTTAGTAAATTAACTTGAAATATAAAAGAGACTAACCGAATATAATATGATATTTAAAATTATTTTGCTTTGTTTGGATTGCTTTTTGGAAAAATATTCTCAACTCAAAAAATACTCATTACTCCTACTTCCAATCATTACTCATCCATATCACCTATCAGTATTTTTATTTCTTTCTCTATCTCTCTTCAATCATTATCCTAACTTCCAATTATTACTCTTATTTCTCTCTCCACTTATAACCTTACAAATTTTTTCAATTTTTTTTTACTCTCTCTAGTGCTCTCCAATCATTACCTCTACTTCCAATCATTAATCTTATTTCTCTTATAAGCCTACAAAATTATTTAAATTTTTTTCAAAAACTCATCCAAACACAGCAGAAAACATTTATCAGTTTAAATTTTAAAAGAGGCCTGCCTATCTATACACGTTTGCCGTCCAGGCTTTAGCTGAGAAAGAAGCCCATTATTTGGTCCAAGTAGAGCAGTAAACAAGGCCCATATGGGTTTTTGCGGTTTCAAATTTCATGCGTTTCAGAGCGCGGAGGATTCGCCATTGGAGGTGAGCATCCATATGGTTGCGTATTTATATACGTACATACATACAAAGGTTTTTGTTTATATCCTAGTACTCAAGGGGCGTTCCGGTTTCCTGAAAAAGGAACTTTTAGAAAAAAAAGATAATTTCAAGCTTAAAAATCATGTGTTTACGTAAATAATTTTTCTACCAATATGGATCTTGTTTGATAGATCTCAATGAGATCTTTTATACGGTGCAAAAAAAATTATAAAATTATTTTTCATTCTCATTATATTTGAATTTGAAAATTACAAAAAAAGAACTTTTTAAAAAAGAACCTTTAGTGGAACACCCTCTCAGTATGTAAGCTCGCAAACTCTAATACTAGCGGCAAAAGGGAATTCCTGAATTTGTAATATTGTTGGTGTAGTTGGAGTATTTTCACATTTCATTGCAGTGGAAGTTCGCATTCGACACTGTCGCCCTAATCTTATTTTCTTCCCAAGTGGATTAGATTAAATAAGAGGACCTGAAAGCCGCCCTAGTGAATGGAGGAGGGCGATTCGGCAACTCTTGGGAAACGTAAGGTACCCGAAAACGATACGGAAGTAGTAATTCCGAAGCAGCAAGAATCTGCATCCAAACGCCGTAGTAGTAGTTCCTCCGCACGAACGTGCGTGCACGAAGTCGCCGTTCCAAGTGGCTACACTCCCACCTTAGACGAGACCATTCACGGGACCTTGTCAAATCCTGTTTATAATGGCAAGATGGCTAAAACCTACCCCTTTAATCTCGACCCTTTTCAGCAAGTTTCAGTGGCATGTTTAGAGCGAAACGAGTCTGTTCTTGTTTCCGCCCATACTTCAGCTGGGAAAACTGCTGTTGCTGAGTATGCAATTGCTATGGGTTTTAGAGAGAAACAAAGGGTTATATATACTTCCCCATTGAAAGCTTTAAGCAACCAGAAGTACAGAGAGCTAAGCCAGGAGTTCTCTGATGTTGGGTTGATGACTGGCGATGTCACTCTCTCACCAAATGCCAGTTGTTTGATAATGACCACTGAAATCCTCAGGGGAATGCTTTACAGAGGTTCCGAGGTTTTAAAGGAAGTTGCTTGGGTTATATTTGATGAAATTCACTACATGAGGGATCGAGAAAGAGGGGTTGTATGGGAAGAGAGTATAATATTCTTGCCCCCAGCTATTAAAATGGTATTCCTTTCGGCAACAATGTCCAATGCTACCGAGTTTGCGGAATGGATATGTAATTTGCATAAACAGCCTTGTCATGTGGTGTACACCGATTTCTGACCGACGCCTCTGCAGCACTACGCGTTCCCTATGGGGGGATCAGGATTGTATCTTGTTGTGGATGAAAATGATCAGTTTAGGGAGGACAATTTCATGAAAGTGCAGGACTCTTTGGCGAAGCAGGGCGATGGTAACAAGGGTGCTAACTCCAAACCAAGTGGCAGAATTGCGAGAGGCGGGACTGCCTCAGGTGGTTCTGACATATACAAAATTGTCAAGGTTTACATTTTGTTATGAAAGCAATTGCTATTCATGTGAAGTTCTAGTTACTGCGGATCGGTCCTCTTTGAATTTTTTTGGAATATTCCTAAGCTTTGTTTCGAGGGTTTGTGTCCCTTGCCATATATTTATTGATAATGCTTGTGACAATATTGTCCAAATTTCAGATGATTATGGAAAGGAAGTTTGAACCGGTCATAATTTTCAGCTTTAGCAGAAGAGAGTGCGAACACCATGCAATGTCGATGAGCAAACTTGACTTTAATACCCAAGAGGAGAAGGATGTTGTGGAGCAGGTTTTCCAAAATGCAATACTTTGTTTGAATGAGGAGGATAGAAACCTACCTGCTATCGAGTTGATGTTGCCACTGCTTCAACGAGGTATTGCTGTTCATCATTCTGGGCTTCTCCCAATTATCAAGGAACTGGTGGAACTTCTCTTTCAAGAAGGCCTTGTTAAAGCACTTTTTGCAACAGAGACAGTAAGATTATTTCCGAGTTCTGACAACCAGCTTGTTTCCTTAAAACATCAAATTTGAAATTCAGCCACTTAATATCTCGGTAGTATCTTATTGGGTATTAGATTTCAATAACAATATGTTTGGTTTTAATATGTTACAGTTTGCTATGGGTCTAAACATGCCTGCAAAAACTGTTGTTTTTACCAGTTTTCAGAAATGGGATGGAGATAGTCACCGTTACATTGGATCTGGTGAGTATATCCAGGTGAGTGAATGTCACATCATACCGTGGAATGTATTTTGCATTGGTTTGTGGTTTATATTTTCTTAGTTGTTGATTGCATTGTCTGATTTCATGCAGATGAGTGGAAGAGCAGGTCGTCGCGGTAAAGATGAGCGTGGTATTTGTATTATAATGATTGATGCTAAGGTAATATATGTGTAGTTGGTAAAATTTGTATTTTATTGCTACTTAAGAACCAGTCTCTTTTATCTGAAGTTTTAACTCTCACACCGTTTACTGTTCAAAGTTCCTTATCACTGGGGAGCTGTATGCTCTAGATCTTTACAGGACCTATTATTTTCTAACGTTTCCTTGATCATTTTATAGATTGGTTGGAGTTGTTCATTTCACTTGGTGGTGTATAGGGCGTTTTTGTGTTGGTGGCCTTTTTTTGTATACGGGTGGCATTCCCTTAATGCCTTCTTTAATATTATTATTTACTTATCAACAAAAAAAATCTGAAGAAATAACTTTTTTGGTAGATGATATTTAGCAATTCTTACTTGCTCTTCCTTATGTTGTGGAATAAAATAGTCAATGAAAAAATTTGTTCCAAAATACAATCTTTGAAACCATTCTGTTGACCAATATGTGGATATTTCTGGATCAATTCTTTGCCCCTCATTCTTCGATGATCTTTCCACCACAAGTGTTTTATGCTTAATATATAGGGGAAAAGTTTCAGAATACCATTCTAAATAATGTTAGATACTGAAATACCACGTTATAAAGGACCTAAAACAAAAATCGTGAAGATGATAGAGAGGAAAAGCAGAGAAAAATATCACATGCACGTCCAAAAAAGGGGATGCAGACGAGAGTGAGAAGCATGGGGGGAGAGAAAAGGGAAAGAAGGTGCCAGAAGACAAAGGCAGAAGAGAAGGAGAAGGAGGAAGGAGGAGGAGGACAGTACAGCATTTTGCTGTCTTGATATTGTTCTTTTTGTAAAAACTTCTATTGCGCGTTATGGATGAGTGGGTTTGGGAATACGACAGTCAAAAAACCGGGGCGAGAGTCAGGCACGAGTAATTCTTTGCAGTCAGGAGTAATGCATCGCGGCCAAGAGTAATTCTCTACGGCCAATAATAATTCTTTGTGAATGATGGAGTTTCTTTTTCTTTTTTTTTTTGTGTGTCCCCGGAATGCTCTCTTATATATATATTCTTCAAATTAGCACATAATTTGAAAAGTTTTGGTATTCTTCTCTATGTTTTTTTTTTTTGAAAAATCACAGAGACATTAATATACAGTTGTTAGAAGTAAATAAACTCATATAACGATTGTGTAATATGTGCAAAAAGTGTGAGCACTTTACTGAAAGGAGAAGAATGAACCTAAACTATTGGATCAAAGTAAGCATCCATTGCAACAACTTGTCTTTTGTTAAGTATGGATGAACCCTACACCATTGTATTATGTAATATAGAAAATTAAGTTAAATGAGAAAATTAATTCCAATGCGAAAACACAAGCACATGTATATTTTCGTTAACTTTCAACTTTCAACCCGATGAGGGTGAAAATGAAACTATGACTTAGCATCTAGATGCAACAAAATTAATACATTTGTTGCCACCAACATATTGCAATGAATCAATAACCAAATATATAATTAATCAATTTTTTTCCTCAATCATTCAACCAACTAAACATTTAGCAATCTAAACACATTTCAAAAAATGACAGGGCCCCCACACACACACATACATACATATATATATATATTATCTATATAATATGACAGGGAAGTTTTGAATTCCCTAAATTTTCTCCTATATTTTTGACCCTAGGATTGGTACACATTTTTTCTACGGCTAAGATCTATTGGTAGAAAGGCTAACGATATATTTGGAAAGGATGGAAAGATTGAAGGATGAAAGGAAACTTTCCTTAATTTCGAACAAATTCATTATCTATAAAGGTAATAATGAAAGGATGAAAGGAAACTTTCCTTAATTTCGAACAAATTAACTTGGCCGAGATTCATTATCTACAAAGATAATAATGATAAAAAAAAAATTATACAACAACCTACCTATTTACGTGTAAAAACGTATATTGATTTTATTTGATTTGTTATTTAGTAAATGGTCACTCTCAATCTTGATCTCCGATGCAAACCTTATTCAGACCTCTTCTCACCATCCTCTCCTCCTCCGCCTTCGACGAGCCCTAAACTCGCTGATTAACTCTGTCTCCCTAAACTCACTGATTTTATTTATGTCTCCCTAAACTTGCTATTTTTATTTACACACGGTGGAAGCTCCATATATCCCATCGAAGTATATCATTTTTTATTTTCATCGGTGTTTTGGATGGTGTTTTTTGATTTGATCAAGATTTATGCGTTTGAGTTTTTTCTATGCGTCTTAGTTGGTTAAATTTGTTGTTCACTTTTTTATTTGCGTGTGCTGAATGTTCAAGCCGTGTCTTCAAGCACAGGCATTCGCTATTATATATATATATATATATATATATATATATATACACAGTCATTTTCAAATAAGGAGATCCTTATTTTAGTTAAAATAAGGACCTCCCCATTTCTCCCATTTTCCGTTCTAATTTCGATAATCCGAACCGCTCAATATGTTCAGAACATGATTTTAAGGGTCCCCGCATGAAATCGGCAAAAAAAAAAAAACCGTGAAGGGCTTCGTCCGAGCAGTTTTTATTTGAACCGTTTGATAAAAAAATAAACAAAAACTGCTCGGATGAAGCTCTTTCCGGTTTTTTTTTTTGCTGATTTCTTGCGGTACCCTTAAAATCATGTTCTGAATACATTGAGCGGCTCGGATCATTGAAATTCGATCAGGATAGGGAGGTTCTTATTTTATTAAGTTAAGGTGGTCCTTAGGAGGAGGGGACTCTATATATATATATATATATATATATATATATATATATATATCGGGGCGGTTCCGGGAACCTTTTAAAAAACCCCTAAAAAAACATTCCATCTCAACCCTCCATTTTAAGGGCTGAGATTAAATCCCTCCATCCACCCCTAAAACTAAAAACATGCTACCCTTTCTTCTCCTCCCCTCTCACGTCTGAGAAACGACGCACCAGCAGCCTCCCACCTCTCCGCCTCCCTCCACTCCGACCGACGAGCCCAGCCGCCGATGACCCACCACCACGCGCCGAAGACCCTCTCCCTCTGCTCGAGGTAATGCTCTCCCTCCCCCTCTCTCGAAGAAATGGAAAGGAAGGTCAAAGCAGGGTCAAATCGCGAAAATCGAATCGCACCACTGAAGCTCTATTGCCAAGGTCCCTCCTCCTCCTCCTCCTCCTCCTCCTCCTCCTCCTCTCTCTCTCTCTCTCTCTCTCTCTCTCTCTCTCTCTCCCTCCGTCGATGAGCCCTAGATTCTCCATCTTAGGGTTCCAAAATTTGGGAACCCCCAAAAATTAGGGTCTGTCATGCACTACGAAATTGGAGATTTTCTTGGGTCCGTTCGATTGGCTAAATTAGATGAGTTGATTGCACAAGAAAGCTGGATAACGAGCAACGTTGTAAAAATCATTTAATTGTACAAGAAAGCTGGATAATGAGAAACATAACAATGGACAATTTGCGCATATTTCTTTGCTGCCATCTGTTTTGGTGTGACGAAGGTGTTTTGCTTGGCTTTGTTTGTTTTTTTTTTTTTCACTCGTTTGTTAATTAAATTTTCGATAGCAGAGGCTATATGGATGAGCTGAGGAAAAAATGGACAATTTGCGCATCTTTCTTCATCATATCTTCTTCTTCATCATCAGCATTTTTTTTTTCACTCGTCTTTTTCTCCTCTTGTCAAGGAATGCTGGAATATTGATCCCTTCGTGCCCTTCTGCGATAATTAATCTAATTTTTCCAATCGTGTTCGTGTGTGGAATAAAGACTCCTTCGGTAATCTTTTTCTCTAGAAAAAAGAAAACATTGGCTTTAATCAGCTAGTAAAATGTAGACTTCGGATATAATATTCTAGTGGGCATGAGTTTAGTTTTTCCTCTTAATTTTCCACTACTCACATTTGATGCTAGTGTTTGCACTTTGAGTCTTTGCTGATAACGAAAGAAGGCTAGATAAAGTGTAGAAGTGTACTGCTTTAAGAAATTAGGCAAGTGTTTTACTTGCTTGTTACCTACTCGTGGCCCTGGTCTTAGTCCATGCAATTAATTGCCTCTCATCTAGGATAAGCTATTGTGTTAGCTAGCCGCGACAATCAGTAGTAAAAGATTTTTTCGCTGAGAGACAGGGAAGAAAGAATGTTCGTGCTGATGTGGTGGTATATACAAAGTACGACGCGTTTTGTTGCTTGGTCTGTCTTCATTGTGGAGATGATATAGAATCCCTTCGAATATGATATAGACTCCCTTGGAAAATGCAGAGAGGCTGGGAGATGTATAGAATGTAGCCTATGCTTGTTTTGGCTGGGATAGTGATTATGATAAGAAAATGAAGAAAGATATACTGATACATACAAAAAATATGCATATGGGTGTCTCTGAGGATTACCCGATATGCCTTCACAACACTACAACATACCTATCCCTCAAGCCTTCAAATGGTTTGTGGGTGTGTTTAGGCAAAATTATGTTTGAGATTCTGTGAAAGCAATTGGTGAGGGACATGGCATACCAACTCCCGGTGTTGAAGCCCTAAAATTGTTTTTCTTCCCTTATCTTTCCTAAAGTTTTTTCATTATAGGTATCCACCACTACAACCACTTATGGCAGTTATGAGTATGTGGTCGTGAGCGATCAACACCAACAGCAAAACCCAACGCCTCAGCATCCTCAAGGGGATGCCAACAACCTAGCTGGGTAACCAACTCTTCTCTTAAAACTCACTCTTCTTTTTCCAAGTTTTGTACTTTTCCTTGGCTCAGGCCTGTGTTTTTGTGTTAGTCTTCTCACAATAGCTGAGGAGACTTTGGTAGAGTTCCTTTCTAAGGCTACTGGAACTGCTGTCGATTGGGTTCAGATGATTGGGATGAAGGCATGATATTAATCTCTTCTTCTGGGCATATCACTTTTTAGTCTTATTTATTTTGCTTAAGCTTCACAACTCACTAGTCATTTTTGACTTCATTGTAGGCTGGTCCAGATTGTATTGGCATTGTTGTTGTTTCCCGCAACTATTAAATCCTCATCTGTTTGTGTGCCTATCTCTCTGGTTGATTAGGTGGATTGGTTTGCTCAAAATGTCAAAGGCGAGAGCTTCAAGTGCAGAATTATGAAATGTTCATTGGGAGCTGCAGTGGATCGCATCTGGAGGGAGAGCAACTTACAAGTGTTCTAACAGAAAACAATGGCTAGTGATGAAGTTGCTCGGAATGCTATTAACTCCACGAGGGACTTTCTCAGTTCCATGAGAGGAGTAAAGTCATCCATGGAGAATAAAAGATTGTGTGCTGAATGGGGACTTGCCAATCAATACATTCTTAAGTAAGGAGTAGGTTTTTTTGCTTTCTAGTAGCCTCCTTTGTGTGGAGTGCTGTTGGTAGTGTCCATGTATAGGTATGTTTTTTTTTTTTTTTTTTATGTTGTTGCTTTTTCCTTGTAATTCTCCTTAGGAGTATAGCTGTATTGTCAGGATTGTATCCTTGACCTTATTTTCGATTTATGGTTTTTGTGATACCATTTGGTCACCTGTAATAAAATGGAGATGTAATTGATTTGGTTTTTCTTGTCAATGGATGGCTTGGTAATTGATTTTGGCCATAAATGTGACTTGCGAATGTTGATTTAGAATGAGAAATGCCTAGCGTGGGCTTGTGCGTAACTTGATGTGGTTCCTGTTGTTGTACTGATTGAGACGCTAGACGTCGGGTTAGGACCAAAAACAGGGGAGATTTTGCCAAATTTTTTTGAGGAAAGTCCACTTTCACCCCCTGTGGTTATCGCCATGTGCGGATACCCCCTTGTGGTTTAAAATTGACCACATAACCTACCTGTGGTTTTGAAAATGTGCGGATAGACCCCCTGCCGTCAAGTTTTCCATCCATATTAACGGACACAACATTAAAAGACCGTTATACCCCCATCACGTCCCTTGATTCTTCTTTTTTTTTAAATCTAACCACACCATCTTGTATACCAAAAATTGAATCCAAACCGTTTATATTGTAAATTTTGACGAGTACTACATCTATGCCAAAATTCAAGTCAATTAAAAATGAAAAGCTCATGGTCAAATCGATTATGTTATGAAATTAAAATTTCAAATTTGAATTTACTAAAAATTAGATCACTGGGTTATTGATGCCTGATCGAGATGATTTTTTACAGAGATACTCTATTCTTTATTTAATACAATATGAACGACTCAGATTACATTCTAGAGATGTGTGAGATACACCTCCGTTAATATGGATGGAAAACTTGACGGCAGGGGGTCTATCCGCACATTTTCAAAACCACAGGTAGGTTATGTGGTCAGTTTTAAACCACAAGGGGGTATCCGCACATGGCGATAACCACAGGGGGTGAAAGTGGACTTTCCTCAATTTTTTTCAAAACCTAACTTTGTGAATGGACACGATACAGACACGGGCACTCCAAAAACTAAATTTCAGCACTCCAAAACCAAGTTTGAGATCCCAATATTACATGTCAATACCAAGTTTAACGATTCAATCTTTCTTACATTCAATTCCATCCCAAAAATATATCCATAAACAAAACTTTCATTTAACCTAAAAACTTGTCCATCCCATTACATTCAATTCAATTCCATCCCAAAAATATATCCATAAACGAAACTTTCATTTAACCTAAAACTTGTCCATCCTATTACATTCAATTCCAAACTGAAAGCACAATAACTACACTACATTACTAAACAAAGCCAACATGCCAAAATACTCCAAGATCATTCAGAGCAATTTGAGTCTTCTTCTTGGTCACTATCTGAGCCGTTTGCTTCCTCTTCCTCTTCCAAGTCTTTTGAATAAATTTGACAATTAAAAAAAATAAGATTAGTAAATAAGAACATCTACGTCAATAAGAAAAATAGAATTAGTTATTGAGTAGCCTTTGTTAGTTTTACGCATTGGATTCGAAAGACAAGTTCTCTTATCATGTCCAAATTGAAAGCACATGTGACACTTTCTTTTCTTCTTATTTAATGACATCTCAATACTGCTTTTCAATCTTTCGGACTGTGTAGTAGCGGGTTTGCACGTAATTTACTCTGTTCACAAAAACCAAAAAATCGTTTTGCGAAAACACAAATCAAAAAGCAAAATTTATCTAATGTATTATAGAAGCAGATAAAAAAAAAACTACTGTAGACCACAGAATTTCAAGCTATCTCCTCTTGTTCTTTTACAAAAGCAACTCGTGTGTTTCCAATCACCCCTGTACCTAATTAGCACCCACTTTTTTTCCCCTCACAATCCGAAGAGATGGAGTAATAATATTAGTAGTAATCAAAAGCTTAATCACAAACCAAAACTCAACTCAAAAAAATTTGTGGACTTTCAAAACAGGTGCCCGTCAATCTTGATTAGCACCCATTTGTTTTGTTGAGAGAGAGAGAGAGAGTGAGAGAGAGAACTTGTTCTAACCATGAGAGAGCCCGGCGGTAGTATTACTCCATCTCTTCGGATTGTGAGGGGAAAAAAAGTGGGTGCTAATTAGGTACAGGGTGATTGGAAACATACGAGTTGCTTTTCCGTGCCTACGGCACTACGCCCCTCGGTAGTGTCGTAGGCACGGGCATTTTGTAATATATTTTTGTTTTTTTTTATGCCAACACCAGGGCCGAGTAGTGGTTAAAAAGAACCGATGACATTTTTGTAATACATTTGTAAGAGTATGTGTGTTTTCTTAAGAGAGTTTGAGAGCACACATCAGCTATTGAATCAAATGAATTTCAACCCTTATTTCAATTTGTGTTTGTGTGGTTCCCACACCCTTGTGTTTTATTAGGTAGGTATATATATGAGAGAGGGAGAGAGAGAGAGAGAGAGAGAGAGAGAGAGAGAGAGAGAGAGAGAGAGAGAGCTAAACGTATGTGTGAGAGAGAAAGTAGTTTTGGATTCAAAATTGAATTCTGTTTTAGAATTAATGTGTGAGGGAGAGAGAGACAACCTTAGATCACAATAATCATTTTTGACTGATAACTGTTAGGAAAGTAAGGAAATTTTGAAAATAAGGAATCAAAATAAGATTAGGAAACATTAATTTTAGTTTGAGCAAGGCTACAGTTCTCGACCGGGAACTCCCAACCGAAATCCCAACACCGCGCCGGGCCCGTTCCGTGTATACAAAAAAATGGAGTGTTTGGATCGGCCACCTACACACATCGGATGCCGTTGATTTTCACGTAAACCCACTCGGTTTTTTTTTTATAATTTTTGGTCGGTTCCGATCAGCCATCCGGTGGCCGGAACAGGCCCTGCGCGGCGTCGGGATTTCGGTTGGGATTCCTAGACTTTTTGTTTTAGTTCTTATTTTCATTTTTCTTCCAAATATTCATTCTTTCCAAGTATATTTCTAGTCTTACTCCCTGTAAATCTCAGCTATAGAAAAAATATGTACAAATTCGATGGTCCAAAATATAGAAAATTAAAAAATCGATGTTCTATATTATATAGATTGAAGAAAGATTTTTACTGCAAAAATAAGAGGTGGATAATAAATTAGGAGTTTAAAATTCAAATTCCTAATCTTTAACAACCCCTTTGTTTCATGTTCCAAGGTGATATCTTTCGCCTATCCTTTCTTAATTCTTTCAACAACAGCTAATCTTTTTCTTCCTTGCTCCAATACACTTACTGCTTATCCATTGGCCACCAAAATTTTAGTCGGCAATTAATCAGGTCCATCGTCTCGCTTCCACCTTCTTTCGATGTGCACTGAGGAAGAAACAAAGCTTTCCCCACACGACTCTTCCACATGCTCTGAATTTTATGAAACCGTTAAATATTAGAGTCTAGATGGGTAGTTAAAATGCATAATTCAAGTGTAAGGTGATATCTTTCGCCTATCCTTTCTTACTTCTTTCAACAACAGCTAATATTTTTCTTCCCTGCTCCAATACACTTACTGCTTATCCATTGGTCACCAAAATTTTATTCGGCAATTAATCAGGTCCATCGTCTCCCTTCCACCTTCTTTCGATGTGCACTGAGGAAGAAACAAAGCTTTCCCCACACGACTCTTCCACATGCTCTGCATTTTATGAAACCGTTAAATATTAGAGTCTAGATGGGTAGTTAAAATGCATAATTCAAGTGTCATAAATAGCATACAAGTGGCTCATCTCCGAAATCTCTACTTCCATATTACTCTTAGAGTCATCAGTTTCAGTCGCTTTAGAATGTGATTGCTCTGTCCAGTGAGCTTTATCGGCTTCTTCTTCTTTAATTCAATAGAATGTTCCTATTCTAAATGGAGATTGGCTTCCACATTTGACACCGGAGTACCCAAAAACATGTAAAGTTGTTTACCTTTTATTTGTTTGTCTCCATATTCTCTCACATTTGACCCAAGGACATAGGTGTTAACTCTAGATGTTCAAGCCTTCACCCAATGATATTGCTCGCCAATGGTGACTGCCTTTCAATTATGAGTCTCACCATGTTCCATCCATGACACGCTAAAGAGGTTTCCTAAATAGGTATTGTAAAATCCTCCAATTTGAAAAGACAATAAATGGCATAACTATTCTTGCTTGGACTAGACACTATCATCACATAGATCCCAAATCCTTCCATTGTCCAACTTTCAAACAAATTGCCACTAAAACAAGACTCTACAGAGATAACCATCTCCTTGTAGATTCATAATTCATCTTTGAAAATGTACTATATTTTGAATGAATTTTGGTCCGATAATTTTTCTAAGTCTAAATCTAGTCATTTGAGCTTTTATGAGACGATTTTCATAAGTTGAACAATTATTCTCGAGTATTGTTGTTATCCAATCATCCGACAAATGCATTAGCATTATCACACGGTATCATTCATGATAATTTAGTGTCATGTAAATGAAAAACTATTCTTACTTTTTGATTATTTTTGCAATTTTACATTTTTCTTAAAAATATCTAGCAAAAGATATGATAAATGTCCTCCAAAATATGAAATCTGTGGGGCCTTGGTCGCCTATGTAGTTCCGCCGCTGAGTTTGGTTGTCACCTCATCAATAAAAGATAGTACATTTCACTATCTATGCTTCTATAGTTTTACTACTTATTCTTATGTCGCTTTCATTGTGAGCAATCTCTCAGTTTATATTGAACGTTTTGAAGTTGATCACGGCAGAGTCAGAGAATGGAACTTTGTGGGCTGTGCTATTATCAGGGTCAAAGGGGTATGAAACTTATCGCCATCAAGCTGACATATGCCACACTTACCAAATTTTGAACGTATTTTTCATGTACGATGACATTGCCCTTGATGACCTCAACGCAAGGAAGGGCATTATCATCCACCATCCATATGGGCAGGATGCTTATAAAGGGGTGCCAAAGGACTATACAGGAAGGCATGTCACCAAGGAGAATTTTCTAGCAGTTCTTCGTGGTGAGCGAAAGGATGTGAAGGGTGGGAGTGGGAAAGTCTTGGCTAGCAAAGCCTATGACAGGGTTTTCTTGTATAATTCAAGCCACAGGGAACTGGGGGGTTTCATGATGCCTAGCTACCCTTTTCTCTATCGGGAGGATTTAATGCAAGTCTTAACTTGGATGCACTTGTCAAGAACCAAAAAGGAGATGGTTATCTATGTAGAGTCTTGTTTTAGTGGCATTTTGAAAGTTGGACAATAGAAGGATTTGGGATCTATGTGATGATAGCGTTTAGTCCAAGTGAGAATAGTTATGCCACTTATTGCCCTTGTCAAATTGGAGGACAATACCTGTTTAGGAAACCCCTTCAGCGTGCTATGGATGGAACATAGTGAGACCCATAATCGAAAGGCAGTCACCATTGGAGAGCAATATCATTGGGTGAAGGCTAGAACATCTAGAGGTAACACATATGTCCTTGGGTAAAATGTGAGAGAATATGAAGACAAACGAATAAAAGGTAATGTGAGAGAAAAAGAATATAGGTTTTCAATTAACCTAGTTTGCAATTAAATGAGTTTCCATCTCCTCAATGAGTTTGCATCTAGGTTTGCAATTAACCTAGTTTGTCCCTAAATGAGGTTCCATCTCCTATTTATAGTGAGAAAAAGAATCTTCTAGCCAAGGACAATTCTTGAACAAGAATTCTAGAAAGAATTCTACAAGTTTATGAAGAAACAAGAAGATTTCATCATAATCCCTAAGCTTCCAAAAAGTTCTAGCATGCCCCAAAACACTCAAGAGAGGTCCGCAGGTTCTAGAAGATTTAGAACATTCTGAAAATATTTGAAGACTTCCAGAGAGTTAGTGATGAAATGAAAGGTTTAGGGTTTGGGATTGGGGTTCGGGGTTTGGGGTTAAGGGTTGGGGTTTTAGGGTTTAGGGGTCAGGGTTTTTAGGTTTGGGGTTTCAAGCTTAGGGTTAAGGGTTTGGGGTTACAGGTTTGGGGTTGCGGGCTCAGGGCATAGGGCTTAGGGCTTAGGGGTTAGGGCTAAGGGTTTGGGGGTTGGGTTTAGGGGTTAGGGTTTTAGGAGTTAGGGTTTAAGGGTTTGGGGGTTTCGGGTTAGGGTTTAGGGTTTGGGCGTACACAATTCATATTTATTTAGGAAATTGATATCCGCATTCCATTTTTTTGATATTTATATTTCATTTTTTGGTATTTAGTGTTGAGAGTATGTATTTTTTGTGCTAAAAAAAAAGTATGAATATAAAAAAAGAAAGTTTGTGAATAACAATTCTCTTTATTTATTATAGTATTTATTTATGACGGAACTAGTGAAACCCTCATGTAGGGAGGGGTGAGTTGTATCTGGTGTAGGGTGTTCAACAGAATCGAGAAGAAAAACAGTAATTAAATCAATTCAAATCGGATCCAAACGTCCTACTATTTTATTTTAGTATATATGCAATTAAGTGGTCTGTTATGGTCCTAAAATAATTAAAATGTACAATTTTCTGGTCGATTATTGGTTGTACTTATGAACCACGGCTAAAATTGGATCATATATACTGGTTTTTATATTATCTTCGTATATGCGTTATGTATTTCTAATGGATTAAATTTAAAATTAAGTAACGTTTTTCAAATCAGTAGCTGTATTGGCACTGAATTTAATTGGGGATAAGCTGACTTTCAACATAAAAGTTCACAAGTCAATAAATTAATATAACGGATTACTTAAATTTATTTTTTCAAGTTACTTTAATATTGGGAGATTATTAACTAATTTCTATATTAATCTAGATTTGATTATTAGTTCCATGGACTCTCCACCTTCCTTCCTGGTTCCGACACCGCCATTATATTTTTGTTTTGTTGTTTTCCTTGTATTTTTAGATTGATGGAATTCTGATCCTTTGTATTTTCTTTAATTATATTTATAAATGTGGTTACCTTGTTCGTTTAAAAAAAAAGCAGAGAGAACTAAGGCCGGCAAAAGCTTTGTTTTAGGCCCTCACCTTTGTCAAGCATATGAAAGGCCCTCATCTTGAAATAATTTTTCTTTTAATAAGCGGATGTCCGGATCAGCTAGCATGCACCCCAACTAATTTTGGGGCTCTGAAGGTAACGATCAGGTATAATCCCAAGTGGTCCCGAGGTTTGGGATGGTTGGCCTCATTGGAATTCAAACATGTGACCTCATCGTCAAACACTTATTGCTTTCTCATACCCACTTTGCTAACCCCTCAATTATCTTAAAAGCATGTTAAGTAAATAAAAAGAATACAACTTTATAAATTAAGAAATCAAAATGCCCCCAAAAGTCTGGAAAAAGTTAAACTAAATTTAGCAAAAAAGGTGAATCATATCTCAACTACTACTGTACAGTTTTGTTTTTGAATGTAGAACATAATGCCAATCTTTATTTACTTAATGAAAAAAATATTCTCTAAAGGTTTAACAAATAAAAACTCTAGTTTCAAATGCCCATAAATAATACTCCTAGTCAAGACGGTAAAACTCATTCAAATTACACAAACAAAGTACATAGAATGGGTTATGAAAATAAAATTTTAAAGGGAATTGATATTCACACTTCTTCTTTTTTTAATCCACAATCCTTTCTTTGTTTTTTTAGTGCTGAGAATGTGTGTTTTTTTGCTAAAAGACAGAAAAAATGTGTGTGAATATAAAAAAGATAGAGTCACTATAAATTTCCAATTTTAAAATGTCAATAACCTAAAATTAAAGACCACGCTATTTTATTACTATTCCTACGTTTTATGCCTCATAATAAAGTGTTGAGTCCGCCCTGCATCTTGGGATTGGCTTTCTCCCCAAGGCTTTCGGGAAGCATCAAATTTTTTTCCATAAAATCCAATCCACAACCCCGAATTTAACTTAGGCCCTGTCCCGCTAAGGTAAGATTATTTTTTAAATATTTATTTTTTGTTTTATGAGATAGATGATTCCTTTACTATACATCACCTTTAATTCAAAAAAAATTCTTATTTAAAAATAAATACTTTTTTCCTAGCGGAACATGGCCTTAAAACTTGTAGTTAATGTTTATTTGAGTGAGGGAGAGAGAGGGGGAGAGTTGTCACATGTCTGTTTGTCTTTTTTGTGAAACGCCACTTTCCACTTTCTATAATATCCGAAGACAAGGAGCCCACCTCAAAAAAGGGAATCGAATTCTCGCTTTGAAGGAAAGCAAAAAGGGAAGGAATAGAGCTGTCAAAGAAAAATTGAGAACCGTGAAATCGGTTTGGACCAAACTAATCTGTACTTTTTGGATTTTGTCCGTGGATTAATGGCCTAGACACGGATTCAAAAATTAAAAAACCATAAGATATGGATTAAGATTGGATTTTCATTTCAAAACCGTAGATTAACTGAACCGGATTGTGAGATATTTTAAAATATATGTGTGTGTGTAATATTTATAAATAATCAGAACTTTACTAATTGTTATGAATTTTTTAACAATTTTACATTAATGTGACAATGCTTAGCCTTTATTTGGTTGCTTCCTTAGAGGATTCTAAACTAGAATAATGGAACTTACTTATTGTAATGTTATCTGAACCTTGAAACCAACAACGCTTCAAACGCTTATTAGTTATTACATTCCATAACACTAATAAGTGTTTGCACTTTGCATTTTTAGTTGACAGTAGCATCATTTTATTTTTATGAAAGGAAATCTGTGGATAAAATCGGAATTGAACCGTGACTCACGGTTCGGATTGGAACCCAATCGTGAGACTTTTGGATTATGATTGGATTTTATTTTCTAAAAACCGCGATGTACGGATTAGGATTGGATTCATACGAATCCAATCCAATCCAATCCAATCCAATCCGAACAGTGGACAGCCCTAGGAAGGAAGCTTTTCCTAAACTTGGCTCCTCTGTTTTCTTTCCACTTGGTATTTGCGGATAATTGGACTCGGTTTTCAATTCAAATTGTCTCTCAATTGAATATTTAAGTAGTAGTACTCCACGAGTAGTAGTAATTCTATTCAATTATTATAGCCGTTGGTAATCAACCCCACCCCAGTGTACCACCTCCTCCTCTACTACCCATCTATCTTATTTTCCATTTCTGTTGGATTCCAATAGCCCCATATCTATTTCCTGAATCTATCCGTTTCACCGCCTCTGCTCTAGGATTTTACAAATTACAACTATCGCTTCTGCTTCTTCTCTTTGTTTGTTTTGCTCCCTCTCCTTTTTCTCTCTCCCTGTGTGTGTGTTGACAATAACGTGTTTCAGCTCATCCTTTGTATACGCGTCTGTTAAATGGGTATAACCTTTATGCCCTCTGGTGTATTAGTGGGGTGAGGTTTATTAGGGATTGATTCCCCCTAACCCACCACTATTCGTAGGGGAGGAGTACTACTTTTCTCTACACGATCTCATCTCATCTCTTCGTGGGAAATATCCCTGAGTTTTCGCTCATATATACCCATCAACCACCTCCCAAAACAACACACCCCTTTTACTACAAAACCTAAAAGAGGCAGGCATAGCAGACCTTTTTCTTCAACTTCCCTGGAACCAACGAGTAATTTTATATTTTACTCCCATTTTCTCACAAAATTACTCCACTTTTTAGCTTGATTGATATACTATTTTAATAGGAGTAGGAAAAAACAACCCATTTCAGTTCACTCACTGATTTTTCCTTGTCATTTGGCTGAGAATATGTCGGATGTGTGGGTTTGGCTGTGTTTATTGGTTGTGGGTCAAATGGGGGGTGGTTTACTTGTGGGGGTAGAGGGGCTAGGTATGAACTGGGGTACCCAAGCAACCCACCAATTGCCGCCTAAATTAGTGGTTCAGATGTTGACGGACAATGGAATTCCGAAGGTGAAGCTGTTTGATGCGGCTTCAGTCTACCATGAGTGCTCTTGCTGGATCAAACATTGAGGTTATGGTTGCCATACCTAATGATCAGCTTGCCGCCATGAATGATTACAAGAGCGCTAAGCAGTAGATGCAGCGCAACGTCTCCCGTTACAATTTCAATGGAAGTGTTAACATCAATTGAGCTTTTTCTCCCTCCCTCCCTCCCTCAACAATCCATTGTGTCCTTCAATTCAATTATCCATTCAGTTGTTGAACCATTATGATTACGATTTGTATTACACCTGACCTGGACAAGGTTTGTTTCTTGGGAGAATTTTATAAATTGCTCTACTTACAGGAAGTTTTTCATCAAGCCCTGCATAAATTTAGATTTCAGATGATTGAAAATTATGCAACTTGTTAGAGAAAGAACTCTATTTCGATAATTTTATTATGTTTCACCAAGGCAATAAGCCTTTCATGATTCAAGGAGAATTAAATGTTAATGCCGTAATGAAGCCGCTTCTGTTACTTTTACACACGGAGATCTGAGCAATGAAGTGGGTTTCGTATTGGCTGCCTTAATTGTGATGTATCCATCTTCCAATGTGCATTAAATGGGATGATGCCTTCAACTTTGGCCCATCCCAAAGTGTTTCAGAAGATAATATGCCTGCAATACCTTCCCCCTCATCTGAGCTGAGCTGAGCTGGCCAGTTGTTGAAAGCATCCCATTTAATGGATGGATATTGAGCCTGCATTCCCTTCCCCCTTATCTGAGTTGGCCCATTTTTTCATCTCATTCATCATTTTAGAACTTTCTATAATATTAATACAATCGATGAACCTTGCATGTCACGGCTAATTTGCACTCTCCAGTTTATGAGATCTCCCTATAAACCCGAACTAATATTACTCTTTTTTTATCCAGTTTAGTGCTACTGCTAGATCAAGCATTATTTACCTTTTTGACCTTTAATCATCGTTTTTTTTTTTTTTTTTTTTTCTATGCCAAGATACCAAACCTCTTTTATGTTTGGGCTGGGAAAGTTTGAGCATTATTTTCGTCAATTCAAGGGAGAAACAAAGGGGATGGCACGGAATTATGTGTGATTTCTTTTTTCAGAAAAAAGAGGAAGTATCGTGTGGCTTACATTTACTTACGGAGTGTAGATAGATAGATCGATGCCTGCCTTCCTTTCTACCCTTGTTTAGGAATAATTGCTAACCATTGTATTGCGGTGTAGTTTCCAAGGACGGATGGATAGTTTTGTGCATTATCACTCTCATAGTTTTCCTTCTTTCTTTTTTTTGTTTCCAAGTGGTACACTTGAGTAAAGTTATTTTCCTTCTCCTATTCTTTTGTTCTTGGTGTACCCCTGGAAGTGAAGCAAAGAGTTATCTTCATTCAGTTATTTTTCTTGACTTTCTTCCCTGGTGAACATTGTATTGACAAAAGAACCAATATGGCTGGTTGACAAGAATTGATTGCTCCATCAAATCTAATTAGCATTAACTTTATTGAAATATGGGTGTTCCGGTTTTGGAAAAAAAGAATTTTTTGAAAAAGAAGGTAATTTCAAGCTCAAAAATTATGTGTTTACGTAAATAATTTTTCTACCAATATGGATCTTGTTTGATAGATCTCATTAAGATCTTTTAAACGGTGCAAAAAAAATTAAAAAAATATTTTTCATTTTCATTATATTTGAGTTTGAAATTACCTCCGTTTGAAAAAAAGTTAACTTTTTAATAAGTGGAACAACACCTAAGTTTTTTCCTTTTGAACTTTGCAAAGATGACAAAACAGGTGTGGTTTGTTTGGAAAATTTGGATTGCTTCTTAAATACTACCAGGCAGCTACGATAATGAAATGTTCTTTGTTCTTTCTCCGAGGAATATAACTTTGACTACATACCTTATATTATGTCAGCCCACAGCTGTGGACTGGATGTTTACTGTCAATTTTAGCGGAAGACAACTTCTTAGTGGTTGAAAGGGGGCGTCAGAGATCTTCTTTTTAGGGGCTCGTGGCATGTAGAATAACATTCATTGGAAGGGTTGTCAGCAAGACATTCGTTCCTGTTGACATGATTTCTAGTTTTTCAATTTGTTGAAACCTGTTGTCATGATTTCAACTGGTGAAGAACTTGTGACTGTGGTTGAATTCAACTTGTACATCCTGAATTTTGTTGGCAGTGTTGTTGCTTAGACTACAGTTCAAGTATCTAGAGTGGAATAGTTCGTCCTTCTTAGATGGATGTGTTGCGTTATAGAATCATGTTAGCGAATTAGCAGATCATGAAAACAGGAATCATTTCATGAATTTCACACGAAACTTTTTCAGAAGTCTCGATTCATTTCTCTAGGCGATAACTTTACTGCCCGTTTTTCACTACTAGACGCTAATGCTCAACTTTGTGATTGGTATCTCCCAATTTAACTTATTCGTATTAGTTTCATCTTCTATTTTGAATCAGGAATGTAGCAGTTGGGAATGGACCATTTCTCGAATCCTGCAACAATTCATTCTTGAATGTTACCTTCCCAGCCCTTCAGAACATCCAAAATGCCTTGAATGAAGCCGGTGTTGGCGACTCCATAAAAGCTACTGTGCCCTTAAATGCTGATGTCTATGGATCGCCTCAAAACAATCCATAGAGAGGTTTCTACTAAATTGTGGGCATAGGGGCTTATAGATTGGCAGATCTGGACGAGAATCCAGTGCCAAGGCCTTTATCACATGTCTTTTAAAATTTGGGGCAATTATGTTCGACAATTTGCCTGCATACACCTGCTGTCCCAAAGCGAAAGAAGAAGAAACCCCTCTCGTTTGATAGAGCCTCCTTCAATCCATAATTGCCCCAAATTTTAAAAGCAATTGATTCCACAGTCTTAAAGTGAAGTTTCTTATCAATAAAGTGTCCCACGATACAATCTTTTCATTGCTCTGCTCCCAACAATTCAACACCTTTGGCAGGAGAAACCCTAACTTTCTCCTCTTCCACCTCAGGAGTAGTTAAGGTGTACATGAATGATGATGCTGTACTTTTTGCATTAGGTGTTTCATTACTTTTCTTTTCCCTTATTAATAAATTCCTGCTCTTTTGTCGATTAGGATAGAAAGACATGTGATAAACGTTCCTAGACACTTCACACAGGATGGTCCAAAAGTTCACACATCTGATGAAAACACGTTAAACTTCCCATATTAGGTAAGATTGGTGCAAACCATTCTTATATTCTTCTATTTGTATAGCCATTCAATGATGCAATTTGTTTGTCCTAAAGTTAACATAACTAAATGGAGGTATGGTTATCAAATGAAAACGGCACCACCTCCAATCAAACAAGAGTATCTTGATAGAAAATGTGCCTTTTCTACATGCTTAATTATGGCTCATCCCTTTTAACTAGTATACTATAGAAAATTGAACTCTTATGTAGGATTATACAAACCAAAAAGTAGAACAAATTAATTACTAATTGATTCTTTAAAGGCATTTATTGATTTACTTTACACTTCTACATGTGTTGATGGGAAACTTTATAATTAGTAGCACGTGATATAAGGTTATGCTTGGCAAACCATTACTCAAATTATCATTTTTACAGAATGACTACTAATAAAAAGCACTTACGAAACTGATTCCTTACTGTTGAGACAAGACATAAAAACCGTAGAGCTTCAAGCATCCCAATGTCATCCAGTTTCATTTGGGAGAGATCAAATTCTGGGCCTTCTTTATATGGCCTTGCCAGGATTGACTTCATCAATTGCACCAGTTGTTTAATATCTCGTATTGTTCTAAAAGCTAAATTTGCATCCCAAAAAAATTTATATCTTATTAAGAGAGAGGCTGATTAACCAAAATATTGTCTATGTTGTATACCTCCTGCTACACGAGGTATTCGGATGCCACACAACTTTGCTAAGCTTCTATTTACCAATGAAATAGAATTCTTCAAATCTCCACAATGAGTTCCATTCTCAAAGAGAAATAGATCGCCATGAGAACATCCCGCAAAACGACGAAAAGGAAATTGCTTAATTCATTCAATCTTACTTCACATTATAAAACTAGAAGAGGAAAGGAGATACCTAAATATGGGTATGAAGGCTGGGCCAATAAACTCCCACCAAGATATTTGAGTGTCTTCCAATTCAAGCGATACGAATGCTTGGTGTTCTTGTTCCACTCAATCCTCTATGTCCATATGGACTTGTTCGATCACCACCTGTTTGTCTTTTCTACAAATGGCTTCTACTATTCTTGGATTCTTGAACTTCCTCAGCATGTTTTAATGATTGATAGCATCTTCCTCAGTTAAGAAAAACTCCACACTAGTAGATTCTGGTGTATCACTCAACTACGCTACGCCAATCCCCTTACCCTTCCATTGGAAATCTACATCATACCGAATTTCGACTATTTTCGTAAACGGTACGGATTTATCTTCACATTCAACTTCATCTTCTTTATCTCCACCCGGTTCATCCGGTGCTTCAACGGCCTCAACTTCATCTTCTTAATCTCCATCTGGTGCTTCAATGGCCTCAATTGCCACGGCGGCATCACCCTTCTTGTTCTTATTTCTTTGGTGGAGAATCTTCGAGCAGACCTGCTATTATGGCATTCTGACGTTGAATATCTTCAACAATGTTTTTACACTCTGCAGTCCAGTCCCTCATTGTTTTCTTTTTCTTCTCCTTCTCCTGGGTTTCCGCGAGCAGAACAAGCACTTTCTCTCAAGCTGTCAGCGCTGCCTTCTCTCTCGCATTATCATTGGTCGGCGATAAATTCTTTAGCCATCGATAACTTGAAGTCGCGTGAACGAAGTACAACCCATACACCTGACCCTCATCTTCGTCTTCCAATTCTTTCGGCTTGGGTAGCTTCTCCCATATCTCCACAGCCTTTAGACTGAACTCGAACGCGTCGCCCACTGTCTTGGTATCTAACCTCATCATCACCGCTCCGTAATAGTATGGATACCAAGACGACTTATTATTGTCGCGAATGGATTTGATTTGTTTTACCCTTTTTGCTCAGTTTCCACCGTTAAAAAGCTCCATAGCCTCAGAATAGCTTTATGAGCCCGTGCTTTAAAAGTCGACTGCCTAGGCCAATTAGTCCTCGCCTAGGTGCTAGGCAGTGGTCCAACGCTTAGATTAGATAGCCGACTAGTCCCCCCAGGCCCTAGGCGGCCGATTAGTTGACACCTAGGCGCTAGGTGCTCCTTTTTAGCCTGACTAACGCCAAGCGGTTTTTAGAACATTTGGAATACTTAATGCTTTGTCTGGATTGATATTTGAATTTTTTTTTTTGAAAATAGTATGGGTAATAAGTGAAGAGAGATAGAGAGAAATGTTGAAAGTGGGGAGAATTAAGGGGGAATTTTTTGAAAAATTCTTTTTGAATTGTAAAGAGAACAAGCATAAATCTTAATTGGACTTCTTGGTTCCTGTATGTACATATACCCAAGCAAACATTTGTCACTCCTCAGGCTATAATGTCGAGGATTACACTTGATTGAACCTGCTTTGCAGGTGATGAAGAATTCTCAGTTAGATATAAGTTTTAATTGTCTGGTACGTGTCTGATTGTTCTATCCTCTTAATATGAAATCTCACCTTGCCTCTTGTCGTTGGGCGTAAATGTAGCTCATGGAGCGTATGAAATTCGGCTTCCCTTAAAGGAGGGAATGGCCACACAAGTTTTTTGTTCACTTAAAGATGAATTCACTAGCGAAATTCCATTGAAGTAGTCTTAATCTTCTGGTTATGTCTATCTAACGCATTTTGAATCAGGAAAACTTTGACTGGATTATCATGCCCGGATTTGTTGGCAACTTGGTTCTGTGTCTCTTGATACTTGGGTCTGTGTGCGTTATGTTCAGTAGTTCCTCTAATTGCAAATATGCATATATCTGCAGTTATATGCTATGTAGTTTAGTGGATGCCGTTATGCAGACACTTATCCAAGATCAATTCTACACTTAACAATCCTTATTATACAATCCCTTTAGGATGATGCTATGGTGTCCCCGGTTATTTTGGGGACACCGTAACTTTTGGCATAACAAAACCATTATAAGTATAACCAAAATCCAATATAAGCATAACAAAACCCAAATAAGGCATAACCAAGGAATATCCAAAAAACCAATTAAAGTATAACCAAACCCAACCAAGGCATAACAAACAAGTTATGCCAAAGTTATGCCTTGCTATGGTTCTGTTATGCTTGTAATGGGTTTTGGTTATACTCATAATGATTTTGTTATGTTAAAAATTACGGTGTCCCCAAAATGACCGGGGACACCGAAGTCATTCCCATCCCTTTAACATATGGCATATTGAGGTTGAATGATTGGTGATTTTTCTTACCATGTTGGAGGTGCTTTAAATTTAGTGCCATTTCGGACGTGCTCAATATATTGGTATCTTCTTGGTCATAGAGAAGTTTCATTCCGTCCAAGTTTCAAGAAGCACAATAGTATTTGGTCCATCCAAGTGCACAGAATGTGCTCAACGACATCTTTCCCTCTGTTCTAAATGGCGGCTGCCTAGGCCACCTAGGCACTTGGAGGTGCCTTGCCGCCATGCCAATAGCCCTTGGCGTTTGATTTGGCGCCTAGGGAGGTTTGGCGATGTTTGGCGGCCGCCTAGGCGGTCTTGGCGGCGTCTTTGGAGGCCTTTGGCGGCCTAAATATATATATATATATATATATAATAAAAGGGAGGTGAGCGAAACCCTACTACTTATTGTCTTATTCAATTTATTTGCTAGTTGCTACTACTTAATTTCATTTGGGTTTGTACTTTGAAGTTTGAACTTGTATTATGGATACATGGAATATAGTTTGATTGGATAATTGTTTGTTAAAAAAAAAAATCCGCCAAATTGCTTGGCGCTGCCTAGGCGGCTTGGCGCTTAGAGGTGAGTCTCCGCCCTACTAGCGCAAGCGCCATTTAGAACATTGATCTTTCCTTACCTAACAAATACTATTTAGTAACACGGGCAAACTCTAAAACAATTCAAATCATCAGATAACACAAGAAAAAGAGTAACTGATGAAGCAAAAAAGGCAAAATTTAAACAACAGAGATCTTATTTTGCTATACTTTAGTAATATCTGTCAATAAAATATTAGTCTTAGAAAGGCTTATTTGTAAGGATGGTCCTCAAAGTATGATGGTCCCCAAAGTATTACTGAAATCTCAATTTTGTCCCCATTATACAAAACCAAACGTGTATTTTTGTCCCCAACGTTAACTATTCGCGTCTATTGAGTCCCTGGTCCAAACTCCGTTACATCTTGCCGTGAAAACGAGGGCATTATAGTCAATCCCCCTCATTCTTCTGTCAAATGACTCAAACCCTTTCCACTCCTCACTTTCTCCTCTTCTCCCAACATCAACGGCGATTCTTTTCCTCTCCCCTTATCTCCACCGTGTTCCCCAAAATCAAACCTAAGAAGAAGATCTTTTCAATCTGTTGAAGTCGAAACCCTAACAAGGAGATTCTGGGTGAGAAGATCCATTTGTTGAAGTCGAAACCCTAACAACAAGATTTTGGGTAAGAATAAGATCCCTTGAATCTGTTGGCGTTGAAACCCTAAGAAGAAGATTCCGGGTGCTTCAATCACTACTGCTTCATAATCAATGCTCGTAAAACCCTCGGTAAGTACCTGGGCCTCATTTTTTAAAATTTCATACTCTCTTCTTTTTGCATAGAATACACAAGAGGTGTTGCTTTCTAGGGACCATCCGTGTATTCTATTACTTTGTTGTCTTCGTCAAAGTCAAAAAAAATTACTCTGTCGTCTACTTTTTTGTTTTCTTTTTGATAGCTGTCTTTATGGTTTTTTTTTTTTGCTTTTGACATGTTAATGTGGTTGTTGATCATACATTTATTGTTGTTTTTGTGTATTTGCAGCGTCTACTCTTTTCTAGGGTTTGTGGTTTATTGATCAGGATCCTCTGTCAAACCCTCCTATTCTCTTGCCACACCTCACTTCGATGGATATCTCCCTCGAGCTGAAAAGTCAATGTACTGAGGCTATGGAGCTTTTCAACGGTGGAAATTGAGCAGAAGGGGTAAAATGAATCAAATCCATCCGCGACAATAATAAGTTGTCTTGGTATCCATACTATCGCAGAGCAGCGATGATGAGGTTAGATACCAAAACAGCTGGTGACGCGTTCGAGTTCAGTCTAAAGGTTGTGGAGATATGGGAGAAGCTACTCAAGCCGAAAGAATTGGAAGACAAAGACGAGGGTTAGGTGTATAGGTTGTACGATTCACGCGACTTCAAGTTATCGATGGGTAAAGAATGTATCGCCGACCAACGATGATGCGAGAGAGAAGGCAGCGCTGGCAGCTTGCGAGAAAGTGCTTGTTCTGCTCCCGAAAACCCAAGAGGAGGAGATGGAAAAGAAAACGATGAAGGACTGGACTGCAGAGTGTAAAAACATTGTTGAAGATATTCAACGTCGGAATGCCATAATAGCAGGTTTGCTCGAAGATTCTCCACCAAAGAAGAACAAAAAGGGTGATGCTGCTGTGGCAATTGAGGCCGTTGAAACACCGAATGGAGATAAAGAAGATGAAGTTGAGGCCGTTGAAGCACAGGATGAACCGGATGGAGATAAAGAAGATGACGTCGAATGCAAAGAACATGAAAGTAAATCCGTACCGTTAATGAAAATAGCTGAAATTCGGAATGATGTAAATTCCCAATGGAAGGATAAGGGGATTGGCGTAATGTGATTAAGTGATACACCAGAAACTATTAGTGTGTGAGTTTTTCTTGATTGAGGAAGATACTATCAATCATTACAACTTGCTAAGGAAGATCAAGAATCCAAGGATAGTAGAAGCCATTTGTAGAAAACAAACAGGTGGTGATCGAACAAGTCCATATGGACATAGAGGATTGAGTGGAACAAGAACACCAAGCATTTGTATCGCTTGGATTGAAAGACACTCAAATATTTTGGTGGGAGTTTATTGGCCCAGCCTTCCTAACCATATTTAGGTATCTCATTTTCTCTTCAAGTTTTATAATGTAGATTGAATGAATTAAGCAATTTCCTTTTCGTCTTTTGTAGGGATGTTCTCATGGTGCTTCTATTTCTCTATGAGAATGGAGCTCATTGTGGAGATTTGAAGAATTCTATTTCAGTGGTAAATAAAAGCTTAGCAAAGTTGTGTGGCATCCGAATACCTCGTGTAGCAGGAGGTAAACAACATAGTCAATATTTTGTTTAATCAACCTCTTTCTCTCTTAATAAGATATAATTTTCTTTTGGGTGCAGATTTAGCTTTTAGAATAATACGAGATATTAAACAACTCATGGAATTGATGAAGTCAGTCCTGACAAGGCCATTTAAAGAAGGCCCAGAATTTCATCTCTCCCACATGAAACTGGATGACATTGGGATGATAGAAGCTCTACGGTTTTTTATGTCAAGTCTCGATGGCAAGGAATTAGTTTCGCAAGTGCTTTTTATTAGTAATCATTATGTAAAAATGATAATTTGAGTAATGATTTGCCAAGCATAACCTTGTATCACATGCTACTAGTTATAAAACTTCCCATCAACACATGTAGAAGTAAATCACTAAATGCCTTTACAGAATCAATTAGTTATTAATTTGTTCTACTTTTTGGTTTGTCTAATCCTACATAAGAGTTCAATTTTCTGTAGTATACTAGTTAAAAGGGATTTGCCATAATTAAGCATCTAGAAAATGCACATTTTCTATCAAGATACCTTTGCTTAATTGAAGGTGGTGCCGTTTTCATTTGATGATCAGACCTCCATTTAGTTATGCTAACTTTAGGACAAACAAATTGCATCATTGAATAGATATACAAATAGAAGAATATAAGAACGGTTTGCACCAATCTTACCTAATATGGGAAGTTTAACGTGTTTTCATCAGATGTGTGAACTTTGGACCAACACCAAGCTCAGCTTTCTAACTCCTGTGTGAAGTGTCTAGGAACATTTATCATGTGTCTTTCTATCCTAATCAACAAAAGAGCAGGAATTTATTAAAAAGGGAAAAAAAAAGTAATGAAACAACTAACGCAAAAAGTACAGCACTCATCATTCATGTACACCTTAACTATTCTTGCAGTGGAAGGGGAGAAAGTTAGGGTTTCTCCTCCCAAAGGTGTTAATCGTTGGGAGCAGAGCAATGGAAAGATTGTATTGTGGGACACTTTATTGATAAAAAACTAGCCTAGGGCCTCTAGTTTTGGGCCCAATAATTGGGCCCCCAAATCATGGAATACACTAGATATTATGTATGTAAACTATTTGTACAATTAGGCAAATGGAGATATGCATTCAGGCGCCGGTGCTCTAAGCTTGGGGTCTCGAGTTCGATCCCTGGCCACAATTAGTTTTTAACACTTAACAGTTTTGGAAAACGTACAAAAAATGTTTTTAAAACGATGCTTTCACGGCTTGAACCCACGACCTGGGGTGGTTTTAAAGATGTGGTGAACTACCAGCCTTGCTTGTTTCCCATATCGTATAACTAATTAATAAACTAAAATACGAGAGGCCCCATTTTCAGACCCTGTCTAGGGCCTTGGAAATCTCAAAGCCGGGCATGGATGGGAGAATTAAACCTAGTTGGCTAGTCACAATACCTATGACATTTTAGCATACGTAATTCGGTGCATGTCCAGCCAAACATGGAAGGCAGAAATGTGCTATAGTTACTTTGATACTGCCAGATTAACAAAATTAAGAGGAACCAGAGTCGAAGGAGTTTGGGGTCGTAAACATGTACCTGATCATGCCTCCAGTAACTGTGCCACCTTTGGGATTTTGCCAGGTATTGTACAAGTCTTGAATAAGTTCTTGGTGTTGAGGCTGAGCGCACACTAAACCAGAGTATTTTGTAACTTCTGGCCAGTCCTAAGAGGCTACAAGCTATACAAAAGTAGTTGGGATGAGCTTAGAAAGTAAACCCACAGAAAAATAGATTTTGAAGGAATACTAAGTTTGATATTCTTACAATCCTCTCCAGACTCGGGATGAGTCACATCAGCTCCAAATATTATAGTTGGAATGTCGCTTAGGGAATTCTCCAACGCAAGGCGTCCAATAGTACAGTATTCCTCCCTCCCATCTAAAAATAAATAAGACGACCCATGAATTCAATGCTAGAGAGAAGCTCTATTTGATTTGCAGCTTTCATAGTGAATATGCAGAACATTATTCCAAATTCTTGTTTGGTCAAACAAATTTTCTCATTTTTTTTCAGACAGAACCCATGCTTGAGAAACATTTAAAAATATTTTTTTCAAACTTTTGAAATAGTTTTGCCAAGAAAATGAGTAAGATATACAATGATTAGTACTTTTATTTCCAAAAAATAGTTGCTAGTTCTCTTTATTTTTGCTAATTTCATTCTGAAAACTGCTACCAAACAAAGTTTCTGAAAGATGTTCTGCGAGATTCACTCTGAATCGGTAAGAGTAACGGGACACTAAGAAAGAATAACCCAACACGTTTATGGCAGACCTTGATGTTAATCTTAAGCGACACATTAGCCAGGTACTGTTTGCTAATCTTCAATACATGCTTTGTAAGACAGCACTAAGAAATCAACCCTAGTTCAGTTTCACAAATTCATTTCAGATCACCTAATTTGGAAACACATGCTAACTTTAGTCTAGAATACTTCGCATGGTATCTATCATTTCGTCATGGAAATCATTTTTTTTAAACCCGAAATGCCATAGTTCAAAGTCTATAGATCCAAGAATAGATGGGATCAAACAATTTTAAATTCCGTATGTAAGGCACATGAATTTTAGTTTCTCAAGCGACAGAAAACTAAACTGCAACGTTTTAAATTAACCATGGCCACATAACCCACATACCACACAAGGAACCATTGTTGTCCGGAAGAATGACAATAAGTAACTAGTTCTTTCCCTCCAAGTTTACTTGCAGCAGCAATACATACATATTTCAAGGCCTTCTTTACCTGATCTGGTCTTGCCGCGTGGATAGGAATTCCTGGCTCAAAGTTGAATTCCTAAATAAAACAAAGTCATGTCAACTATGGAAAAAACTCAATAACCAAAATTAATCAAATTCCACAGTAGCTACATTTTGGCTGATCAAAAAGCTTACCATGCCAGAGCCTTGGCACATCTGGACCAACTGATGACAAAAACCACGAACCGTGCTCTCTTGAACACTTCGCAAGAAGTTGATACAAGCCCGTAATTTACGGTGCTCCCATTTATCACTTTCTGCATTATTGCAAGAAAATCACCTTCCTTATCTGGATGTTATACCAAGGTGTTTACTAGCAAAAAATGAATATTTTCGCCCACAGACAGCTTACCTTATTCGTCATGTAACACTGACCAACTTTAGGTAAAAACTCTTTCACTTTGCAATTATCATTATATTTCAAGTTTTCAACTATAAAAAGGCAAAATGACAAATGTTAACATAAAACCGAATTGGATGCCGCAGAGGACTTACCCATGGGGCTGGAAGAACTCGAGCTTCAACTGATGCAAGCTTGTCATCTATACTAATGCCAAACTCCTTCGCATAAGGATCTTCCTCCGTTGTATCCACTTTGGTGAATTGTCTGGACAAGTACCAACTATGCTTATTAATTTCCTCTAAGTACCAACTATCCTTGTACTGATTTCCTCCCCTTCGTTCTCACTTCGGTTTTTGTTCCTGCTTTCAGAAGTGAAATGAATGAATGTCAGAAAACAACTATCATTTTGAAGTCATCTTCAACTTTCATGCGAAAACAGATAAGGATAATCAAAATCATCTTTTGGTGTGTCCTGAAAATTTGATTATTCCCGTAAAATTTCTAGCAAACACTTCACCAAAGAAGTTTGTCGTAGCCGGTCAAAAAAAAGAAAAGAAAAGAAGTCTGTTGTAATTTCTGTACAAGGATAACGGAACGTGAAAAGGAAACAAACAAGACTCCGCTCTCAAAATAAAAGCAGTATGAACCAAGTTTTTATACTTCAAAGGTTTTTTATTGGGAGAAGCATGGAAACAACTACTGAAGATGCAAACCTGCAATATTTCTGCTTCTTGTTCCTGAAGTCTTTGGCATGAAAATTTTAACAAAGAAGTTATCTGCTTATCATTCAGCCTTTTTGAATATCTCTGCCCCTCAACTATCTTGCAAGTTGCAAACCTGAAATAATGTGGCAACAACCATAGTTATTCTCTATGGAAAACAAGCATAGTATACACTAATTTGAGGAATTATCAAAAGCCTACCTCCATTGGCAAATAGTTCACTTTCCTAGCACTTCCCACTAGGAGACAAGGTAGATGGGGTTGTCAAATGGCAAATCCATACACCTCTTGGAAGTAATCAATAACTGATTTCATGTTCTTCTCCTCGTCAACTGGAAAACTTGGGAACCACGAAAATGCAAAACATAACTGTTGTTTAGGAAGGAAAGTGTGTAGGGTGTTAAATAACTCTAACACATAACAATCTTATTTATATAGATGACTCACATATTGAATAAGTAAACTAAGCAATGTGGGTCTACTAATAATACTATATTCTAACACTCCCTGCAAGCTGGAGACTCTCCAGCTTGTTATATAGCAACCAATTAAACAATTACCTCAACTACTAACAGCAATAACGAAAAACAACCAACTTGTTAAAACAATGGAACAACTTTCAATAGCAACAACCAACGAACGACTTCAACCAACGAAATGACTTCAACGAACGAAACGATTTCAATGATTTCAACGACTTCAACGAAATAATTTTAACGACCAACGAATTCAACGACCAACGACTAACGAAATGACTTCAACGACCAACGAACGACTTCAATGATAACCAACAACCAATGAAACGACTTGCACGACCAATGAATGACTTCACCGACCAACAATGACCAATGAACGACTTCAACAACCAACAACAACCAACTTTAACTACCATCAACCAACTACCAATGTCAACGAAATAGACGACAAAATAATATATGTTACCACGCTCACCAAAAGCATGGCCAAAAACCCGACCACAATACTCAGAATCATGGCTGCAACTATGACCATGGCTGAATGAAGAACCACACCCAACAGAGACAGCAGAAGCAGAATCAGAATCAGATTTCATTGCAAATATGTCACCGTGCAATGAGAGGCAACCAAAAGATCAACCACCAATATTCCACCAACTAAAAATAAGTATCAAACAACTACCAACACTACCGATACGAATATACCTTCGGCAACCAAAAGCAGAACCAGAGAATAGATCTGACCAGCCATGAGTGATGGAACAGTAATAAGTGAATAGTACCGATGATGAACAGTAATACGTGAACAGTACCGACGGTGAACAGTGGTTAATGGCTACAAATTTCAATTTGGGATTTCGATGGGTGGAAGAGATTAGGGTTAAGATAGAGGCCAAGATTAGTGTTGTGATTTTAAGATTTCGTGGTGAGATGATGATGGCGGTAGATGGTGACGGCTAGGGTTTTATATATCTAAGGTGAATGGTGAACCCACTCTAATACCATTTTGTTTAGGAAGGAAAGTGTGTAGGGTGTTAAATAATTCTAACACATAACAATCTTATTTATATAGATGACTCACATATTGAATACGTAAACTAAGCAATGTGGGTCTACTACTAATACTATATTCTAACAATAACTACCATAAGAAATAAGAAGGGGTGATCACTAGTTCAAATGGTAAAAAACTCAGCCATATTTAGCATTTGATGCCAAAGGTTATGCCATGTTAAAGCATCCAACTCAAAACCAATTGGCAATGAGTAGAGAGGCTGCTCAGGCTCATATGCTAGTTTTCGAGGTGATAATTAACCGAGGTGGGACAAATTCCAACACTCCCCCTCACGTACAACCCTCAACTTGCACGCGGAGAGGTCAAGAAAGGATTCCGAACATATGGATCACTGCGAAACAAAGTGAAACTATGACACAACCAAAGGGGAAAAACCTAGCTCTGATACAATGTTAAAACTGTTAAATAGCTTGATATACATTGTTGGGCCCATTTCCTTCAGCTTAAGCTTTTGGAAGAGTTGGTAATTTAAACAAAAACATCCAACTCAAAATCAATTGGCAATGAGGGGAGAGGCCACATAGGCTCATATATTAATTTTCAAGGTGATAATTAACTGAGGTGGGACAAATTCCAACATGCCCGTATGCAATCTAGCTCTACCAGATATCCATCCTTGGGATTTAACGGGGTTCATTTTTTCATATGACAACTGCCAATGACAACTGCCAAAGAGGGACAGATGATAGGGGAGAAGAAAATGAAAATGAAGTTCAAGAAATGTACATGAGTTCCCTTGTTGGCTGGGATGTCAACCCTGAAATACGGTACTTTCTTCGCATGTTTTCCTGGTGAGTAACTTTAACTTTGATGCCTCTCAGAGCTTTCGTAACCATCTCGACATCCATAGAACCATTGGTTAGCATTGTGGAAGTCTAGCATCTACTTCTGCTTGAAAAGATAATGGGATAAGAACATAAGATTAAAAGTGTGCAGCTAGAAACTAGTATTTGGTAGTCATAAATCTCATTTTTTGCAACTCTCAGTATGCAATTATGCAACGACTGCCAAATCTTCTGCTCATTATTAATTTTCGTTGTCTTTTATAGTACTTCTTAGCGATACGAACAAGTCCTTTGATGAAATGAATAGCTAGCAGATTTAAAATTTCCATAATTTTACCACATGTCATTGCCCTTAACAAATTGTTGGCAACCAAATGCTAGTAAAAGATCAGCACGTGGCAACGAATTTGGAAACTTTGTCTATGCACCTTAAGCTATTTTTCCTTAACACGGTCTGCATGTAATATTGGCCTTGAATAAATATCTTTGTCCAAAACTTCAGCTACAAACTCAGTAACCGGCAGTGGTTCAATGAATGCGGTTGCTGACATATCTGAACCAAAAGACACAACGAAAAAGTTCTCAATCACTTATAGATGTAAGAACCATAACATAGCCAACTGAATTTAATCAAACTAATGAAATCATGTACCAATATTAAGTGACAATCCCATCTGCATAGGTTTTACACTATGATAGAAGCCATGCAATGACTGTAAGCCATTACCAAGAGGTTGAGGTTTCTTAATATTGGGAGAATAGAAGAACCTCCTGACGGCAACATACCTAGATGCGTGCGAATCGGAAAAATAACAAGTAATTCAAAACTCACATATGTTCTCTATTAAAACTTCAATCATAAACCATGATAAATAGATAATGACAAGAAGAAAATAGAAAAACTTAGGAAAATAGACAACAAAAGTGTATCCTTGGAAGTTGCATGCACCTTTGGGATGCAAGCTCCTTCAACACAATATCAATAACCTTCAGCACCTCTTGGGGAGTATCTACTTGTTTCCCAGAAACGAGTTCATGTAATTGATGCATACTAGCATGAGCTACAAACTTGATTGTCAATTTAAATTCCCGCTTCCTGACATAAATACTTAAGGTAAACACACCCAAAATTTCACCACTCATATTGATCACGTAACCAAAACGAGTGCAGAAGTTATACAAACAGGGGCGGATCTATGTAGTGGGGGGAGTGTCACGTGCCACCCCCGGTTCCAAAAATCCCAAAAAAATAAAAATAAAATTACATAGGAAATTTATAAATTAGATTTGTGAAGAAACCTTAACAAAGGTGAAGCTTAGGCTAGCTGGTCAGATCGCATGCCGCTCGGCTAAATGCTCCATGCCTCCATCACTGTGGGAGTTCAAATCTTGGCAGTGGAACCCTTGTGTGTTTTTTCCAATTTTTAAAAGCTCCTCTCATCTCTCTCCATCTCTCTCTCTTTGCTCTCTCTAAATTTTTGCAGAACTTTCCACAAGAATTAAAAAAAATTCCCCTAATTGGAGAGGAACATGATCTATTTGGACTTTAATCATAGGGCTTTTTGTAATTATTTAGGGTTAATCGTAGTACAAGTGCAATGTTTTTGCTATTATAAATGTTGATAATTTGGGGTGCCACCCCCGATGTTCAATCCTGGATCCACCATTGTATACAACCTATCACATAATTCTTTAAATCACTTACCTTATGGTGCCTGACCCCTCATCCTCCTCAGCCAGCGTGATCATGAACTCCTATGAGGTAAAAGGCAATAACCCAGCTGTGTAAAGAGCTTCCATTCCATCGTAAATTGGTAGCCTTCTCCCCAAGTCAGTATCTCTATGAAGTTTTGCCAAATGCTTCATTATTGCTTTGTTCAATTTAGTAGAATTAGCCTCTGATTATAGGTTAACCTGCAATGTACAAACCATGCAAAAAAATTATTACCATGCCAACCATTAACGAAAGTTAATTCAAAACTAAGCACATCCCCTTTTTTGGAATTTGTGAAGGTAAAACAAAAGTTGTGTCTCAATCATAGATATCCGAAAGAATTTTTGGAGGACAAAAACTTACTTCTTGTTTTAGTTTCCTTTACATTTTCATTTCCTTCATAAATCTCTCAAGTAATCTATGATTCATAAAGTATAATGAAAATAAGGCCATTGTGTCTGGATCCTGAAGTGGAATAATTTACAGAGGGACAGGTAAATAACAACAAATCAAAAAGTTTAGCTCTTTCAGCTTCATTATCTTCTTATATTTCAGATTACTAGACCATGACACAGAAACACAAGCACAGTAAAAACATCCATATAACAAGAACTTACACTATAATGAGTTAAGTCCCTCTGTGACATATCAACAAGAAAATGATTGGCTTTAACCAAACACTTGCTACCCATTTGCCCATACCCCGGACTCCGGTGCAACACAATACTTTTGCTCGAAGGAGGAAACGGAAACCCAATTTCCAAATTTGCTTTCCTTGATTTTCTTCTTCCCTTGATCCGCCCTTCACACTTCTTGCCATTGAGTTCAGCAGAGCTCTCTTGGACCTTGTTTGGTAATTTGGAAGCTGAATGCTGATTCATTGAGTCCACTAAAGGCCTCCTGGAAATGGCATACCTCCTGTGGCCAAAGGGAAGATACTCACTATCAATAATTTGATTCGAAAGAGGAAGACTATTGTAAATTGGTGTTGCATGTGTAAAAGGGGTGAAGAGACTGTGAAACATCATCTTATTCATTGCCCAGTAGCTTGGGATATCAATTGTTTCTTGGTTTAAAGTGAATTGGGGTGTTCCCGGAAGGAGTTTATGAGACCTTTTTGATACACATAGTGTACGGGGCCTTATTTGGCCTCTTTTCGTATATAGTGGCATTCCCTTTATAACTTCGTTTCTAACATACTTTTCCAACTTATAAACAAATAATAATAATTATGTGACCAATATTAGATGCACCAGCAGCACCACAATACAAAAGAACCATAGACAATTATGATCCACCTCAAAATAAAAGGAGTTCTTCATGCTGCAACCACAAAAATAAATCAAATGAAACTTGCCAATGCAGTGATAATTTTCTTCCTAGGTAGTGATCTCAACTGACTGTTGATTACCGTCATACAAATGAGAGTGGAGGAGGATTCTACCAGGCCATGAGATAGTAGGTCCCGCAGGCAGAAAAAACGTGATCAGCTAAATCAACGTAACAAGCAAACTATAAGCGATCATAATGGAAAATATTAACTTTCTCGGGCCAAAAGTAACCTATCTATTAATGTGTAGTCCCAACTGATCCCCTCCCCGCTCAGAGCAAAGGGTAATAACACGACCCACGTACCTTCAAGCACATAGACATGAAAAATGAAAAAAATATTTGCACACAGCACAAGAAAAATAGTACGAGAGCTTACTCCCTAGGAATAATTATTGTAGCTATTACGGTCGATTCCCGAATAGTAGTCCAACGTTTTTTTTGGATTCGAGGGCAATGCAACAGGATATTGAATGTGTACTTTGCTATCTAGGCACCTAGCTGCCAACATGCATTGCTTGGTAAACCATGTGATAACCTCAGAGGTTCAATCATTAAGAAATAACTACAAAACATCCGCAATATACCTTCCATCCGACTACTCAAAAATATATGGAACAGCCAACAGTGGAAATGACATGAGCTCCATACTCCTACCAGGCTACCATTGACAACGCAACCATGGTCAACAATGAGTACGATAATGAAATCGTACCTTTGATCACAGCCAAGAAGTATTTTATCTTCCACATTCATCCATAATAAATTTATTTTATACATGAAAATCCAAATAATTAAATGTACATTATCATAATATGAAATAACCACTCAACCGATACTTTCTTCAATATCAGTATTGGGAAATATCCCCTTCAACCTAAGTTCATAAACCTCGGCCTAGTCTTTGCAGGCATAACATCTGCACATGCTCCTTCCATATTATTTATTGGGCTTTGCACGAAAACATTATCCTATTGAAACCATGTTAAATGATAGAAATTTCTTCAGTGTGCCTGCCAAGACGCAGTGTCTTCAGAGCCAACCATTACTAACCCAAAAAAAAAAAAACTATACAAACAACCCTAACACATTGCTGGATATAATCTAAAAAACTTACATAAAAGAGGGTGCAACACCTGTTCAAGATGCTGATGAAAGACATCCATGTGAAATAAGCCTAAGAAACCACACCCGCGAACACGACAAGCAGGATTAGATTTGATCATGGAAGCAGAGGTCTTATCTTCACTTAAATTAATACACCCTTAAAGCTCAGACCAACTGCTGTGACTTTTATAATGCAATCCCACGTGCAGCATGTCGCGAAGTAATGCATATCTCCAACACGTGCCTCTTTGGTTGAATGCATGCCACTCACGACATATCCAACTTGTCCAATTAAAAGGAGTAAGGACTCCAGTAGGTTTGAGTTCAAGATGCATGATTCCAACATTCAAAACTTCATAAGTTTGACCTGTTGCTGCTCATGAAATCTTATATTCCTTAGGCAAACTAAACACTTCTAGGATCATTGGAAAAAACTCTACCAAACTGAAGCAGTCCTCTTGAGCAATGCACAATGTATGTTTTACCTATCTTATAAATAAATTTTTTTTGATTTACATAACCTTGAAGCTTTCATTTCCCTAATTTTTCAATTCAAGTTTATCGGCAACAATATGTTTCTTCATCCTATGCTACAACCCTTGCAGCTCGATGTTTGTGTTTATCTAATTCTTTGTCAGCAGGGCAAAGCGAAAGTAATCCAGATTCTATGTCTCTTCTTTTTGTATTCTATGCAAAAAGAGAGTATGAAATTTAAAAAAATGAGGCCTAGGTACAAAATCTAAATAGTAAATACAAAATAAAGACTAAAAGCCAAACCGTGCTTACTCCGGCTCATTCTTCTCTTTCTTTTTGTTCTTGTTCTCCTTTATATTGTTCTTGTTCTTTTTGTTCTTGTTCTCCTTTATCTTGTTCTCCTCCTGTGTTGCAATTGTTGAAATTGTGTTATCATCCTTGCTGACATCCTCTTGTGGCCCCTTTGTTTGAGATGGAAAACTTCCAATTGAAAAAGATAAAGGACGTATGAGTTTCGAGAGAAGATCAAAATAGTGAATGGAGATGATCCACGGACAGGAACCACGTAATACTACAGAGTATCAGGGAATTAACATTTCTAGTAACTTTGAGCGCACACACCCTCTAGGTTGGTGATAATGGTAAACAAACAGCGCCATATCCAACCCAAACCTGGCCAAGGACGGAGTTGTATTTCTCATCCAAATCTTAGGATGGGGAAAGACTACTACTTGAACCAAAAGTTGAGATTTTGGATATATAACTACAATTGACAGGGAGATAACTACGAGATATGCCACTGTAAGTATAAAGGGTTTCTATTACTTACATCGTGAGGCAGTACACGACCGAGCCAGGTACGAACACATCTGAGAGAGACAGAGGAAGGGCCATCAAGTCAAAATCAGCACCACCCGCTTGTTCCTCCCGGGACATCTGGATTGTGGAAATAAAAACATGTTCACCCTTCCTGTGGGGAGGAGTACAGCCAGTCCAGAGCGCAGCCAACTTCCCACTCCCTAGTGAGACACAAAATATCCTTGGAAGATATCCAAGGATAGGTTGGGGTATCCACTGCCAATCCCAATCTCCACATTTAGACCAGTCCAACGATAATCTAACTCTCTTTCCATGCCGGGAGCCGGAGACATCGACCCCAAACATGATCCCTGGCCTCTCGTAGTCTAGATAGTAGATAATCCCGTCTAAGTAGGCTGATTGGCACGAATCAGCCTCTCCTACTGAAACATTTTTATTATAAACCTATCACGAATCAGCTTCAACGTCATAACAATGAAGGCGGCAATCATCTGCCCGAGACAGCATACGCACCCGTTCGCCACCGTCGAGAACCGCATACCCATCTATCATGTGGGGCACGTCGTTGGAGCCCCGTAACGGACGCCAACCCTCTTCGATGCGATGGGTATCTAAAACCTCCGGATAAGGAGATGGTTTGCCTGGGTAATCATCAACAACACCTCCCACCACGTAGATCTTGCCGTTGACGGTGAAGGCATCGCGGTACGCTCGCGCTAGATTCATGGGATGCTCTAGTTTCTTCCATCCTGATTCGGGAAAAAGGGTGTCGATATAGAACACATCGCGAAGAGGAGGGCCAGGGTACGCGTCCACTTCCAGGAGGGGGTTGGTTTGGATTCCGTTAACATACCCCCTACCGCCGAGGGCATATAGGGTGGAGCCAACAGAGACGAAGCCAGAATAAAGCCAGGGTTCTTTTTCTGTTAATAGTCAAGGAGACGAAACTTCTTTGTACGAGCAGCGGCCGCGGCGGGCTCTGGATCTTGATTACCCACCAGTAGAACCCATCACCTTCATTTTCCCCAATAAGGCGGAGGAATATGGGTACTACATCATCATCGCCTGAAACATTAACTGCTGGTGGTATACTACTGCTGCCGCCGCTGCCGTCGACGACGTTTGAAATCGTCATCATCATCATCTCGGTTGTTGTAGGGTTTGATGTGAGGAGGAGGAGGAGGTCCTATATACTAACTAGCGAATGCCTGAATTCAGGCACGGCTCTGACATTTGATATGGCTTCGTATTCAACAACAACGTGATAAAATAAGGGAGTTCACAACCCAAAAGTTACATTACACTACGTAGTTGTGTAGTAGAGTGAAAGCACATGCCAACCGCCAAAACAAACATGAGATTTTATAGCACACAACAAGGATCGGGTGGAGAAGAACAGAGCAAAAAAGGATAAATTAAACCATGTTTGTTTTTAGGGTTTAGGGTTATTAGTTATTAGGGTTTAGGGTTCAGGGTTTAGGGGTCAGGGTTTAGGGTTTAGGGGTCAGGGTTTAGGGGTCAGGGGTTAGGGTTTAGGGTTCAGGGTTGACGGTTGAGGGTTCAGGGTTGAGGGTTGAGGGTTCAGGGTTGAGGGTTTGGGGTTTCGGGTTCGGGGTTTGGGGTTTAGGGCTTAGGGCTTAGGGCCTAGGGTTAGGGCTTAGGGCTTAGGGCTTAGGGCTTAGGGCTTAGGGCTTAGGGCTTAGGGCTTAGGGTTTAGGGTTTAGGGTTTAGGGTTTAGGGTTTAGGGTTTAGGGTTTAGGGTTTAGGGTTTAGGGTTTAGGGTTTAGGGTTTAGGGTTTAGGGTTTAGGGTTTAGGGTTTAGGGTTTAGGGTTTAGGGTTTAGGGTTTAGGGTTTAGGGTTTAGGGTTTAGGGTTTAGGGTTTAGGGTTTAGGGTTTAGGGTTTAGGGTTTAGGGTTTAGGGTTTAGGGTTTAGGGTTTAGGGTTTAGGGTTTAGGGTTTAGGGTTTAGGGTTTAGGGTTTAGGGTTTAGGGTTTAGGGTTTAGGGTTTAGGGTTTAGGGTTTAGGGTTTAGGGTTTAGGGTTTAGGGTTTAGGGTTTAGGGTTTAGGGTTTAGGGGTTTAGGGTTTAGGGTTTAGGGGTTTAGGGGTTTAGGGTTTAGGGTTTAGGGTTTAGGGTTTTAGGGTTTAGGGTTTAGGGTTTAGGGAAAACTTCCAATTGAAAAAGATAAAGGACGTATGAGTTTCGAGAGAAGATCAAAATAGTGAATGGAGATGATCTACGGACAGGAACCACGTAATACTACAGAGTATCAGGGAATTAACATTTCTAGTAACTTTGAGCGCACACACCCTCTAGGTTGGTGATAATGGTAAACAAACAGCGCCATATCCAACCCAAACCTGGCCAAGGACGGAGTTGTATTTCTCATCCAAATCTTAGGATGGGGAAAGACTACTACTTGAACCAAAAGTTGAGATTTTGGATAAATAACTACAATTGACAGGGAGATAACTACGAGATATGCCACTGTAAGTATAAAGGGTTTCTATTACTTACATCGTGAGGCAGTACACGACCGAGCCAGGTACGAACACATCTGAGAGAGACAGAGGAAGGGCCATCAAGTCAAAATCAGCACCACCCGCTTGTTCCTCCCGGGACATCTGGATTGTGGAAATAAAAACATGTTCACCCTTCCTGTGGGGAGGAGTACAGCCAGTCCAGAGCGCAGCCAACTTCCCACTCCCTAGTGAGACACAAAATATCCTTGGAAGATATCCAAGGATAGGTTGGGGTATCCACTGCCAATCCCAATCTCCACATTTAGACCAGTCCAAACATGATAATCTAACTCTCTTTCCATGCCGGGAGCCGGAGACATCGACCCCAAACATGATCCCTGGCCTCTCGTAGTCTAGATAGTAGATAATCCCGTCTAAGTAGGCTGATTGGCACGAATCAGCCTCTCCTACTGAAACATTTTTATTATAAACCTATCACGAATCAGCTTCAACGTCATAACAATGAAGGCGGCAATCATCTGCCCGAGACAGCATACGCACCCGTTCGCCACCGTCGAGAACCGCATACCCATCTATCATGTGGGGCACGTCGTTGGAGCCCCGTAACGGACGCCAACCCTCTTCGATGCGATGGGTATCTAAAACCTCGGGATAAGGAGATGGTTTGCCTGTGTAACGACCCGGGATTTTACCCTATTTTTTTTTTTTTTATAAAGAAACTATTTTAAATCAATAGTAATCGATTAACTTTTTAATTGTGTAATTAGAGTAAACCAAAACCTAGAATAATTTTTCGTAACCAAAATTTGTTTAGTAAAAATTTAATTCAACTTGGAACGACCCGTAATTTTTTTTATAAAAATCCTTAATGAGTATCATTTGAAATAATAAAATTTTCTTAATTATAATTATCTAGTAGATATATACAAATAAAATTAATTTAATCTTAATTATCCTACTTTTAATTATTTAAAAAGCATGCATGCACACTCGTTCCATCCCTCCATCTCCTACTCAGTCTATACTTCCTCCCTAGCCATAATCTCGTCCGTATTCTCGTCCATCTAATAGCCTAAGAGTTTGAGTTCCGATTAAACTCAATTTGATCAACCTCTTCAAAATTTTCCTATATATACCCCATTAATCCGACCCTAGGGTTTATTAGAATATTTATCACGCCCCACCGAGTCAGACATGAGAGAAAAACGTGGGAAATTCAAGCCCCAAGCTATGGAGTCTTAGAGAGAGAAAGTGAGAGAGAGAAAACGGGTTTGTATCGACGCCCAACCAAAACCCAAATTGACCGTTCTAAATTGTTTCCCAACCCCAAGCATCCTAAACATCATCCAATTCGGACCCAAGGTCCCCCGATCGAAAAACCCGAAGTTGTCTTCCCCAACTTTCAAGTTTCGATTAAAAATCAATTCGATCCGATTCGAGGTAGTATAATCTCTCCTAATCATTCCTCTAAGTATATTTAATGTTTTTATGCGTAACCCTATGCCCCGAATGGACCCATGCATCGAAACCATCGCGAAAAATCAAAAAAAGGATTTCTGCCCCTGACCTTGCGGCCGCGACCTTCGTGCCGCAAGAACCAGAGATGAGTTCGCGGTGGGGGACTCAGCCGCAAGGTTGACTCGGTCAAACCTTGCGGCAGGTACTGTTTTGTTTCGAAATTGTTTTGCGACCTTCTAGACTTGATTTTTGACCCCCAAACTATTTTTCCTAGACTTTTCACATCTCAAAGATCATAACTTGTTAAGGTCATATTTTTTTTATTTAATTATCTATTTATTAAATTATTTATTAGTTATCGTTCAAAGTTTACAAACGAAAATTAGTTACGACATTGCAACCTACGTTTTAACACTCCAACTAAATTTTTTTAGACTCCTTGAATGTCAAATACAGTAAACTGTTCTAATTAAATATTTATTTTATTTAATTCACTATTTATATTATTTTTAAAGTAATTTCAATCAAATTACTTTGCAACCTTATAAACATTATTTATTAATACCCGTCTAATTTTTTTTAGACTCCTTACTGTCAAAGATGAAATCATGTCAGTCTCAAAATTTTTTTTTTAATTAATTAATTATTATCTATTTACTTCAATTTCGGCCACTTTATTTAACGACTTCTTTTAACTAAAATCCGCGACCATCCAAACCCAACTTTTGACACTCCAACATGTTGCATAGGACCTTTAGGATCTTATCGAGGTCATGTTAATTATTCTAATATTTCTATCTAATTAATGTATTAATTAGTGTTTAATAAATCTAATTCTTTTGTAATAATTATTAAAAGCTTAGAAAAAATTTATTAAAATATTTATAAAACTTCTACTTCATTATTGACATTGTGGCCATACAAGAAT
>CM024955.1:39219843-39422896 GCA_014282245.1 Rhododendron simsii
TTCAGAGATTGTTTTTGAGAAGAAAGGATTGTCACGGTTACCTATTTGGATTCAACTGCATAATGTTCCTCTTCAATATTGGACAGTAGAGGGTCTGAGTTATATAGCCAGCGCTGTTGGTAAGCCTCTTTATGCTGATGAGATGACAATCTGAGTTATATAGCCAGCGCTGTTGGTAAGCCTCTTTATGCTGATGAGATGACAGAAAAAGCCAAGAGGATTAACTTTGCTAAAATTTGCATGTAGGTGGATGTAAGTTCTGATTTGCCTCATTCTATTGATCTTCTTACTGCATCTGGGAAAAAAGTTGTTATCGGAGTTAAATATCCTTGGAGGCCTACCAGGTGTTCTTGTAATGTTGGGCAGCCTGAATGCAATAAGTATCTGGAGATTGATACTGATAAAATTGTTAAACCTGCTGTTGTTCATGGTCAAGTTTGGGTGGTGAAACCTAGCAAGAATGTTTCCAATAGTTCTGCCCCTACTGCTTCAGTGGCGTCTGTTATCGCTCCTAAGATAATTTTGCCTTGTGCTACTAATCCAGTGGTGTCTGTTATCACTCCTGCTGCTGCTCAAATAATTTTGCCTTGTGCTATTAAGTTCACAGCCTTACAAGAGGGCGAGGATGTTAGTGTTGCTATTTCTAATGATGATAATGTTGTTCTTCCTATTAGTCCTACAGTAAAGGATGCGATAGAAGCTGTTCAATGTAACGTTACTGTGTTTGGATGAATCATAAGGAGTTTTCCTCTTTTAGATAATGGCAAGAAGAAAATCGAAAAACTTAGGAAAATAGACAACAAAAGTGTATCCTTAGAAGTTGCACGCACCTTGGGGATCCAAGCTCCTTCAACACAATATCAATAACCTTCAGCACCTCTTTGGGAGTATCTACTTGTTTACCGGAAACGAGTTCATGTAATTGATGCATACTAGCACGAGTTCATGTAATTGATGCATACTAGCATCAGCTACAAACTTGATTGTCAATTTAAATTCCCGCTTCTCGACATAAATACTTGAGGTAAACACACCCAAAATTTCACCACTCATAACACACCCAAAATTTCACCACTCATACTGATCACGTAACCAAAATGAGTGCAAAAGTTACATAGGCAATTTATAAATTAGATTTGTGAAGAAACCTTAACAACGGTGAAGCTTAGGGCTATCTGGTTAGATTGCATTCCACTCGGCTAAATGATCCATCACTGCAGGAGTTCAAATCTTGGCAGTGGCACCCTTTTTTTTCTATTTTTAAAAGCTCTCTCTCTCTCTATCTCTCTCTCTCTCAATGTTTGCAAAACTTTCCACAAGAATTTAAAAAAATTCTCCTAATTGGAGAGGAACATGATCTATTTGGACTTTAATCGTAGGGCTTTTTGTAACTATTAAGGGTTAATTGTAGTACAAGTGCAATTTTTTGCTATTATATAAATGTTGATAATTTGGGGTGCCACCCCCGATGTTCAATCCTGGATCCGCCATTGTATACAACCTATCACATTATTCTTTAAATCACATACCTTATGGTGCCTGACCCCTCATCCTCCTCAACCAGCGTGATCATGAACTCCTTTGAGGTAAAAGGCAATACCCCAGCTGTGTAAAGGGCTTCCATTCCATCGTAAACTGGTAGCCTTCTCTCGAAGTCAATCACTCCGCTTGGTTTCTAACTTTGGGAGTAACTTTTAACTCTCGGCACAAACAGTGCAAAAAAAATTATTACTAAGCCTCGTTAATTCAAAACTAAGCACATTCCATTTTCCGGAATTTGTGAAGGCAAAACAAAAGTTGTGTCTCGATCATAGATGTCCGAAAGAATTTTTGGAGGACAAAAACTTACTTCTTGTTTTAGTTTCCTTTACATTTTCATTTCCTTCATAAATCTCTCAAGTAATGTATGATTCATAAAATATAATGAAAATAAGGCCATTGTGTCTGGATACTGAATTGGAATAATTTACAGAGGGATAGGTAAATAACAACAAATCAAAAAGTTAAGCTCTTTTAGCTTCGTTATCTTCTTATATTTTATATTACTAGACCATGACAGAAACACTAGCACAGTAAAAACATCCATATAACAAGAACTTACACTATAATGAGTTAAGTCCCTTTGTGACATTTCAGCAAGAAAATGATTGGCTTTAACCAAACACTTGCTAGCCATTTGCCCAGACCCCGGCCTCCGGTGCAACACAGTACTTTTGCTCAAAGGAGGAAACGGAAACCCGATTTCCAAATTTGCTTTCCTTGATTTTCTTCTTCCCTTGATCCGCCCTACTGAGTTCAGCAGAGCTCTCTTGGACCTTGTTTGGCAATTTGGAAGCTGAATGCTGATTCATTGAGTCCACTAGAGGCATCCTGGAAACAGCATACCTCCTGCGGCCAAGGGGAAGATACTCACTATCGATAATTTGATTCGAAAGAGGAAGACTATTGTAAATTGGTGTTGCATGTGTAAAAGAGGCGAAGAGACTTTGAAACATCATCTTATGCATTGCCCAGTAGCTTGGGATATCGATTGTTTCTTGGTTTAAAGTGAATTGGGGTGTTCCTGGAAGGAGTTTGAGACCTTTTTGATACACACAGTGTATGGGGCCTTATTTGGCCTCTTTTCGTATATAGTGGCATTCCATCTATAACTTCATTTCTAACATACTTTTCCAAATTATAAACAAATAATAATAATTATGTGACCAAAATTAGATGCACCACAATACGAAAGAACCATAGACAATTATGATCTACCTCAAAATAAAAGGAGTTCATTATGTTGCAACCACAAAAATAAATCAAATGAAACTTGCCAATGCAGTGATAATTTTCTTCCTAGGTAGTGATCTCAACTGGCTATTGATTACCGCCATACAAATGAGAGTGGAGGAGGATTCTACCAGGCCATGAGATAGTAGGTCCCGCAAGTAGAAAAAAACGTGAACAGCTAAATCAATGTAACAAGCAAACTATAAGCGATCGTAATGGAAAATATTAACTTTCTTGGGCCAAAAGTTACCTATCTATAAATGTGTAGTCCCAACTGATCCCCTCTCTGCTCAAAGCAAAGGGTAATAACACGACCCACATACTGTCAAGTACATAGACATGAAAAAAAATATTTGGACACAGCACAAGAAAAATATTACGAGGTTTTACTCCCTAGGAATAATTATTGTAGCTATTATAGTCGATTCCTAACTAGCAGTCAGAGGTTTTTTTTGGATTCAAGGGCAATGTAGCAGGATTTTTAATATGTACTTTGCTATCTAGGTGCCAAGCCGCCAACATGCATTGCTTAGTAAACCATGTGATAACCTCAGATGTCCAATCATGAAGAAATAACTACAAAAACATCTGCAATATACCTTCCATTCGAATACTCAAAAATATATGGTACAACCAACAGTGGAAATGACATGAGCTCCATACTCCTACCATTGATAACGCAGCCATGGTCAACAATGAGTATGGTAGTGAAATCGTACCTTTGATCATAGCCAAGAAGTCTTTTATCTTCCACATTCATCCATAATAAACTTATTAAAATGGCCCCTGAACTTTGCACAAAATGTCACAGAGACACCTGAACTTAAGTTTATTTCAATTAAACACTTGTACTAACAAAATTTTCAAATTTAGACACCTGAACTTAAGTTTATTTCAATTAAACATCTGTACTAACAAAATCTCCAAATTTAGACCCCCGCCGTTATATTTCGTCCCAAAAATTGCTGACATGGCATCTCTAACCAATTTAAGTTGCCCCATTGCACATGTTTTCAACAAGGGACGATGCACCCAAGCAAAACTCATAGGCAAACTTCATCGTCCACTGTTGGAAACAGTGCAATGAGGCAACTTAAACGGGTTGGAGATGCCATATCAGCAATTTTTGGGACGAAATATAACGGTGGGGGTCTAAATTTGGGGATTTTGTTAGTACAGGTGTTTAATTGAAATAAACTTAAGTTCAGGTGTCTAAATTTGGAAATTTTGTTAGTACAGGTGTTTAATTGAAATAAAATTAAGTTCAGGTGCCTCTGTGACATTTGGTGCAAAGTTCAGGCGCCATTTTGAAAATTTCCCAACTTATTTTATACATGAAAATCCAAATAATTAATGCCTTGTTCTCTTTGCTTTTCAAAAAGCATTTTTCAAAAAATTCCCTATAGATTCCTCCTACTTCCAACATTTCTCTCTCTATCTTTCTCCACTTATTACCCCTACTATTTTTCAAAAAAAAATTTAAATCCAAACACAGCATAAATGTACATTATCATAATATGAAATAACCACACAACCGATACTTGCTTCAATATCAATATTGGGAAATATCCCCTTCAACCTAAGTTCATAAACCTCGGGCTAGTCTTTGCAGGCATAACATCTGCACATGCTCCTTCCATATTACTTATTGGGCTATGCACGAAAACATTATCCTATTGAAACCATGTTAAATGATAGAAATTTCTTCAGTGTGCCTGCCAAGACACAGTGTCTTCAAAGCAACAATTACTAACTCCCCACAAACACCCCCCCCCCCCCCCCCCCACACACACACACACAAGAGAAAAAAAAAAAAAAAACTATACAAACAACCCTAACACATTGCGGGATATAATCTAAAAAAACATATATAAAAGAGGGTGCAACACCTGTTCAAGAAGCTGATGAAAGACATCCATGTCAAATAAGCCTACCTAAGAAACCACACCTGAAGGAAGAACACGACAAACTGAATTAGATTTGATCATGGAAGCAGAGGTCTTATCTTCACTTAAATTAATACAAACCTAAAGCTCAGATCGACCAACTGCTATGACTTTTATAATGCAATCCCAAGTGCAGGATGTCGCAAAGTAATGCATATCTCTTTGGTTGAATGCACGCCACTCACGACATATCCAACTTGTCCAGTTAAAAGGACTCCAGTAGGTTTGAGTTCAGGATGCATGATTCCAACATCCAAAACTTCATAAGTTTGACTTGTTGCTGCACATGAAATCTTATATTCCTTCCGGAAAGTGCCCTCAACAACTGCCACTTGGCAGATTACTCCCTTGTATTCATCGTAATAAGAGTCATGCAAAAGCATATGCAAAGGTGAATTATAGTTTGCAAGAGGAGGCATCAGCTCCATGATGGGTCAAGATCAAACATGGACTTGAGCTGAGCTTTAACATGATCTCAATCGGCAGTTGGCTGGACATTTTGTTTATCACAGGTATTATTGTCAGGTTAGATTCAAAAGCAAGATAAAAGTGAGCAACAGTTTGTGCCTAGACACCTTGGGTAGCATCAACCACCAAAAGAGCTCCTTGACAATTCTACAAGCTTTTGATAGGATCTTGTGAATGTTATCTATGTAGAAATCCCAATATTAATTAATGCTGTAAACTAAACACTTCTAGGATCATAGGAAAAAACTTTACCGAACTGAAGCAGTCCTCTTGAGCAATGCACAATGTATGTTTTACCTATCTTATAAATATGCTTATAAAAAAAATTTTTGATTTACATAACCTCGAAGCTTTCGTTTCCCTAATTTTTCAATTCAGGTTTATCGGCAACAATATGTTTCTTTATCTGATGCTATACAACCCCTGCAGCTCGATGTTTATGTTCATCTAATTCTTTGTCAGCAGGGCAAAGCGAAAGTAATCCAGATTCTATGTCTCTTCTTTTTGTATTCTATGCAAAAAGAAGAGAGATAGTATGAAATTTTTAAAAATGTGGCTCAGGTACTTACCTAGGGTTTTACGAGCACTGATTATGAAGCAGTAGTGATTGAAGCACCCGGAACTTCTTCTTAGGGTTTCGACTTCAACATATTCAAAGGATCTTCTTCTTACCCAGAATCTTGTTGTTAGGGTTTCGACTTCAACAAATGGATCTTCTTTTCACCCAGAATCTCCTTGTTAGGATTTCGACTTCAACAGATTGAAAGGATCTTCTTCTTCTTAGGTTTGATTTTGGGGAACACGGTGGAGATAAGGGGAGAGGAAAAGAATCGCCGTTGATGTCGGGAGAAGAGGAGAAAGCGAGGAATGGGAAGTGTTTGAGTCGTTTGACAGAAGAATGAGGGGGATTGACAATAATGCCGTCGTTTTCACAGCAAGATGTAACGGAGTTTGGTCCAGGGACTCAATAGACACAAATAGTTAACGTTGGGGACGAAAATTGACACATTTTGTTTTGTATAATGGGGACGAAATTGAGATTTCAGTAATACTTTGGGGACCATCATACTTTGAGGACCATCCTTACAAATAAGCCTTTCTAAGACTAATATTTTATTGACAGAAGTTACTAAAGGATAGCAAAATAAGACTCTGTTGTTTAAATTTTGCCTTTTTTGAAGTCCCCATCTTCAGTTACTCTTTTTCTCGTGTTATCTGATGATTTGAATTGTTTTAGAGTTTGCCCTTGTTACTAAATAGTATTTGTTAGGTTAGGAAAGATGTCGTTGACCACATTCTGTGCCCGTGGATGAACCAAATACTATTGTGCTTCTTCTTGAAACTTGGACGGAATGAAACTTCTCTATGACCAAGAAGATGCCAATATATTAAGCACGTCCGAAAAAGCACGTCCGAACGCCGACATGGTAAGAAAAATCGCCAATCATTCAACCTCAATATGCCATATGTTAAAGGGATTGTACAATAAGGATTGTTAAGTGTAGAATTGATCTTGGATAATTGTCTGCATAACGGCATCCACCAAACTACATAGCATATAACCGCAGATATATGCATATTTGCAATAAGAGGAACTACTGAACATAACGCGCACAGACCCAAGTATATCAAGAAATAAGAGACACAGAAACGAGTTGCCAACAAATCTAGGCATGATAATCCAGTCAAAGTTTTCCTAATTCAAAATGCGTTAGATAGACATAACCAAAAGATTGAGACTACTTCAATGGAATTTCGCTCCATGAGCTACATTTACACCCAACGACAAGAGGCAAGGTGAGATTTCATAGTAAGAGGATAGAACAATCAGACACTTACCAGACAATCAAAACTTATATCTAACTCAGAATTCTTTATCACCTAGAAAGCAGGTTCAATCAAGTGTAATCCTTAGCATTATAGCCTAAGGAGTAACATATGTTTACTTGGGTATATGTACATATAGGAACCAAGAAGTCCAATTAAGATTTAAGTATTCCAAATTTTCTAAAAACCGCTAGGCATTAGTCAGGAGGAAAAGGGGCACCTAGTGCTAGGTGCCAACTAATTGGCCGCCTAGGGCCAGAGGGGACTAGTCGGCTGCCTAATCTAGGCGTTGGACCACTGCCTAGCACCTAGGCAGCCGACTTTTAGAACACGGGCTCACAAAGCTATTCTGTAAAACCATATGATGACAACTCTGTGGATAAACTGTATGATGGGATTATCAATCTCAAACTTCAAATGGAGGAGGAGTTGTGCTCATAAACTCAGAGATACAAATGAATTCTCAGTAGCTCATTTAAAGAATCTTTAGCAAAAAAATAACCAGCGGCCCAAAATACAAAATACTCGCGACAGCAAAGTAAAAACAAGTACAACTCTATAGCAACACAAGTGCACCGAAACCCACTGCGTTCAAGGCAGAAACCAAGGTATCAAAGTTGGCATCAAAGACATTGGTATATTGGATACCATTACTATCGACAACAGGAGCAGTAACTCCATCAAAGAAAGCATAGTCAATTGAGAAGTTGTCATTGCCATAGAGACTCAGGAAAGGGTAAATATTTACAGTGAAGGGTGCATTGTTCTGGTTAAGGAATTGGACAATCTGAGTCATGAGTCCACTGATATCTGACCTGAACCTTCTAGCAGATGGGACTGGATTGTTTTGAGGCGATCCATAGACATCAGCATTTAAGGGCACAGTAGCTTTTATGGAGTCGCCAACACCGGCTTCATTCAAGGCATTTTGGATGTTCTGAAGGGCTGGGAAGGTAACATTCAAGAATGAATTGTTGCAGGATTCGAGAAATGGTTCATTCCCAACTGCTACATTCCTGATTCAAAATAGAAGATGAAACTAATACGAATAAGTTAGATTGGGAGATACCAATCACAAAGTTGAGCATTAGTGTCTAGTAGTGAAAAACGGGCAGTAAAGTTATCGCCTAGAGAAATGAATCGAGACTTCTGAAAAAGTTTCGTGTGAAATTCATGAAATGATTCCTGTTTTCATGATCTGCCAATTCGCTAACATGATTCTATAACGCAACACATCCATCTAAGAAGGACGAACTATTCCACTCTAGATACTTAAACTGTAGTCTAAGCAACAACACTGCCAACAAAATTCAGGATGTACAAGTTGAATTCAACCACAGTCACAAGTTCTTCACCAGTTGAAATCATGACAACAGGTTTCAACAAATTGAAAAACTAGAAATCATGTCAACAGGAACGAATGTCTTGCTGACAACCCTTCCAATGAATGTTATTCTACATGCCACGAGCCCCTAAAAAGAAGATCTCTGACACCCCCTTTCAACCACTAAGAAGTTGTCTTCCGCTAAAATTGACAGTAAACATCCAGTCCACAGCTGTGGGCTGACATAATATAAGGTATGTAGTCAAAGTTATATTCCTCGGAGAAAGAACAAAGAACATTTCATTATCGTAGCTGCCTGGTAGTATTTAAGAAGCAATCCAAATTTTCCAAACAAACCACACCTGTTTTGTCATCTTTGCAAAGTTCAAAAGGAAAAAACTTAGGTGTTGTTCCACTTATTAAAAAGTTAACTTTTTTTCAAACGGAGGTAATTTCAAACTCAAATATAATGAAAATGAAAAATATTTTTTTAATTTTTTTGCACCGTTTAAAAGATCTTAATGAGATCTATCAAACAAGATCCATATTGGTAGAAAAATTATTTACGTAAACACATAATTTTTGAGCTTGAAATTACCTTCTTTTTCAAAAAATTCTTTTTTTCCAAAACCGGAACACCCGTATTTCAATAAAGTTAATGCTAATTAGATTTGATGGAGCAATCAATTCTTGTCAACCAGCCATATTGGTTCTTTTGTCAATACAATGTTCACCAGGGAAGAAAGTCAAGAAAAATAACTGAATGAAGATAACTCTTTGCTTCACTTCCAGGGGTACACCAAGAACAAAAGAATAGGAGAAGGAAAATAACTTTACTCAAGTGTACCACTTGGAAACAAAAAAAAGAAAGAAGGAAAACTATGAGAGTGATAATGCACAAAACTATCCATCCGTCCTTGGAAACTACACCGCAATACAATGGTTAGCAATTATTCCTAAACAAGGGTAGAAAGGAAGGCAGGCATCGATCTATCTATCTACACTCCGTAAGTAAATGTAAGCCACACGATACTTCCTCTTTTTTCTGAAAAAAGAAATCACACATAATTCCGTGCCATCCCCTTTGTTTCTCCCTTGAATTGACAAAAATAATGCTCAAACTTTCCCAGCCCAAACATAAAAGAGGTTTGGTATCTTGGCATAGAAAAGGTAAAAAAAAAAAAAAAAACGATGATTAAAGGTCAAAAAGGTAAATAATGCTTGATCTAGCAGTAGCACTAAACTGGATAAAAAAAGAGTAATATTAGTTCGGGTTTATAGGGAGATCTCATAAACTGGAGAGTGCAAATTAGCCGTGACATGCAAGGTTCATCGATTGTATTAATATTATAGAAAGTTCTAAAATGATGAATGAGATGAAAAAATGGGCCAACTCAGATAAGGGGGAAGGGAATGCAGGCTCAATATCCATCCATTAAATGGGATGCTTTCAACAACTGGCCAGCTCAGCTCAGCTCAGATGAGGGGGAAGGTATTGCAGGCATATTATCTTCTGAAACACTTTGGGATGGGCCAAAGTTGAAGGCATCATCCCATTTAATGCACGTTGGAAGATGGATACATCACAATTAAGGCAGCCAATACGAAACCCACTTCATTGCTCAGATCTCCGTGTGTAAAAGTAACAGAAGCGGCTTCATTACGGCATTAACATTTAATTCTCCTTGAATCATGAAAGGCTTATTGCCTTGGTGAAACATAATAAAATTATCGAAATAGAGTTCTTTCTCTAACAAGTTGCATAATTTTCAATCATCTGAAATCTAAATTTATGCAGGGCTTGATGAAAAACTTCCTGTAAGTAGAGCAATTTATAAAATTCTCCCAAGAAACAAACCTTGTCCAGGTCAGGTGTAATACAAATCGTAATCATAATGGTTCAACAACTGAATGGATAATTGAATTGAAGGACACAATGGATTGTTGAGGGAGGGAGGGAGGGAGGGAGAAAAAGCTCAATTGATGTTAACACCTCCATTGAAATTGTAACGGGAGACATTGCGCTGCATCTACTGCTTAGCGCTCTTGTAATCATTCATGGCGGCAAGCTGATCATTAGGTATGGCAACCATAACCTCAATGTTTGATCCAGCAAGAGCACTCATGGTAGACTGAAGCCGCATCAAACAGCTTCACCTTCGGAATTCCATTGTCCGTCAACATCTGAACCACTAATTTAGGCGGCAGTTGGTGGGTTGCTTGGGTACCCCAGTTCATACCTAGCCCCTCTACCCCCACAAGTAAACCACCCCCCATTTGACCCACAACCAATAAACACAGCCAAACCCACACATCCGACATATTCTCAGCCAAATGACAAGGAAAAATCAGTGAGTGAACTGAAATGGGTTGTTTTTTCCTACTCCTATTAAAATAGTATATCAATCAAGCTAAAAAGTGGAGTAATTTTGTGAGAAAATGGGAGTAAAATATAAAATTACTTGTTGGTTCCAGGGAAGTTGAAGAAAAAGGTCTGCTATGCCTGCCTCTTTTAGGTTTTGTAGTAAAAGGGGTGTGTTGTTTTGGGAGGTGGTTGATGGGTATATATGAGCGAAAACTCAGGGATATTTCCCACGAAGAGATGAGATGAGATCGTGTAGAGAAAAGTAGTACTCCTCCCCTACGAATAGTGGTGGGTTAGGGGGAATCAATCCCTAATAAACCTCACCCCACTAATACACCAGAGGGCATAAAGGTTATACCCATTTAACAGACGCGTATACAAAGGATGAGCTGAAACACGTTATTGTCAACACACACACAGGGAGAGAGAAAAAGGAGAGGGAGCAAAACAAACAAAGAGAAGAAGCAGAAGCGATAGTTGTAATTTGTAAAATCCTAGAGCAGAGGCGGTGAAACGGATAGATTCAGGAAATAGATATGGGGCTATTGGAATCCAACAGAAATGGAAAATAAGATAGATGGGTAGTAGAGGAGGAGGTGGTACACTGGGGTGGGGTTGATTACCAACGGCTATAATAATTGAATAGAATTACTACTACTCGTGGAGTACTACTACTTAAATATTCAATTGAGAGACAATTTGAATTGAAAACCGAGTCCAATTATCCGCAAATACCAAGTGGAAAGAAAACAGAGGAGCCAAGTTTAGGAAAAGCTTCCTTCCTAGGGCTGTCCACTGTTCGGATTGGATTGGATTGGATTGGATTCGTATGAATCCAATCCTAATCCGTACATCGCGGTTTTTAGAAAATAAAATCCAATCATAATCCAAAAGTCTCACGATTGGGTTCCAATCCGAACCGTGAGTCACGGTTCAATTCCGATTTTATCCACAGATTTCCTTTCATAAAAATAAAATGATGCTACTGTCAACTAAAAATGCAAAGTGCAAACACTTATTAGTGTTATGGAATGTAATAACTAATAAGCGTTTGAAGCGTTGTTGGTTTCAAGGTTCAGATAACATTACAATAAGTAAGTTCCATTATTCTAGTTTAGAATCCTCTAAGGAAGCAACCAAATAAAGGCTAAGCATTGTCACATTAATGTAAAATTGTTAAAAAATTCATAACAATTAGTAAAGTTCTGATTATTTATAAATATTACACACACATATATTTTAAAATATCTCACAATCCGGTTCAGTTAATCTACGGTTTTGAAATGAAAATCCAATCTTAATCCATATCTTATGGTTTTTTAATTTTTGAATTCGTGTCTAGGCCATTAATCCACGGACAAAATCCAAAAAGTACAGATTAGTTTGGTCCAAACCGATTTCACGGTTCTCAATTTTTCTTTGACAGCTCTATTCCTTCCCTTTTTGCTTTCCTTCAAAGCGAGAATTCGATTCCCTTTTTTGAGGTGGGCTCCTTGTCTTCGGATATTATAGAAAGTGGAAAGTGGCGTTTCACAAAAAAGACAAACAGACATGTGACAACTCTCCCCCTCTCTCTCCCTCACTCAAATAAACATTAACTACAAGTTTTAAGGCCATGTTCCGCAAGGAAAAAAGTATTTATTTTTAAATAAGAATTTTTTTTGAATTAAAGGTGATGTATAGTAAAGGAATCATCTATCTCATAAAACAAAAAATAAATATTTAAAAAATAATCTTACCTTAGCGGGACAGGGCCTAAGTTAAATTCGGGGTTGTGGATTGGATTTTATGGAAAAATATTTGATGCTTCCCGAAAGCCTTGGGGAGAAAGCCAATCCCAAGATGCAGGACGGACTCAACACTTTATTATGAGGCATAAAACGTAGGAATAGTAATAAAATAGCGTGGTCTTTCATTTTAGGTTATTGACATTTTAAAATTGGAAATTTATAGTGACTCTATCTTTTTTATATTCACACACATTTTTTCTGTCTTTTAGCAAAAAAACACACATTCTCAGCACTTAAAAAAACAAAGAAAGGATTGTGGATTAAAAAAAAAAGAAGTGTGAATATCAATTCCCTTTAAAATTTTATTTTCATAACCCATTCTATGTACTTTGTTTGTGTAATTTGAATGAGTTTTACCGTCTTGACTAGGAGTATTATTTATGGGCATTTGAAACTAGAGTTTTTATTTGTTAAACCTTTAGAGAATATTTTTTTCATTAAGTAAATAAAGATTGGCATTATGTTCTACATTCAAAAACAAAACTGTACAGTAGTAGTTGAGATATGATTCACCTTTTTTGCTAAATTTAGTTTAACTTTTTCCAGACTTTTGGGGGCATTTTGATTTCTTAATTTATAAAGTTGTATTCTTTTTATTTACTTAACATGCTTTTAAGATAATTGAGGGGTTAGCAAAGTGGGTATGAGAAAGCAATAAGTGTTTGACGATGAGGTCACATGTTTGAATTCCAATGAGGCCAACCATCCCAAACCTCGGGGCCACTTGGGGTTATACCTGATCGTTACCTTCAGAGCCCCAAAATTAGTTGGGGTGCATGCTAGCTGATCCGGACATCCGCTTATTAAAAGAAAAATTCTTTCAAGATGAGGGCCTTTCATATGCTTGACAAAGGTGAGGGCCTAAAACAAAGCTTTTGCCGGCCTTAGTTCTCTCTGCTTTTTTTTTAAACGAACAAGGTAACCACATTTATAAATATAATTAAAGAAAATACAAAGGATCAGAATTCCATCAATCTAAAAATACAAGGAAAACAACAAAACAAAAATATAATGGCGGTGTCGGAACCAGGAAGGAAGGTGGAGAGTCCATGGAACTAATAATCAAATCTAGATTAATATAGAAATTAGTTAATAATCTCCCAATATTAAAGTAACTTGAAAAAATAAATTTAAGTAATCCGTTATATTAATTTATTGACTTGTGAACTTTTATGTTGAAAGTCAGCTTATCCCCAATTAAATTCAGTGCCAATACAGCTACTGATTTGAAAAACGTTACTTAATTTTAAATTTAATCCATTAGAAATACGTAACACATATACGAAGATAATATAAAAACCAGTATATATGATCCGATTTTAGCCGTGGTTCATAAGTACAACCAATAATCGACCAGAAAATTGTACATTTTAATTATTTTGGGACCATAACAGACCACTTAATTGCATATATACTAAAATAAAATAGTAGGACGTTTGGATTCGATTTGAATTGATTTAATTACTGTTTTTCTTCTCGATTCTGTTGAACACCCTACACCAGATACAACTCACCCCTCCCTACATGAGGGTTTCACTAGTTCCGTCATAAATAACTACTATAATAAATAAAGAGAATTGTTATTCACAAACTTTCTTTTTTTATATTCATACTTTTTTTTTAGCACAAAAAATACATACACTCTCAACACTAAATACCAAAAAATGAAATATAAATATCAAAAAAATGGAATGCGGATATCAATTTCCTAAATAAATATGAATTGTGTACGCCCAAACCCTAAACCCTAACCCGAAACCCCCAAACCCTTAAACCCTAACTCCTAAAACCCTAACCCCTAAACCCAACCCCCAAACCCTTAGCCCTAACCCCTAAGCCCTAAGCCCTATGCCCTGAGCCCGCAACCCCAAACCTGTAACCCCAAACCCTTAACCCTAAGCTTGAAACCCCAAACCTAAAACCCTGACCCCTAAACCCTAAAACCCCAACCCTTAACCCCAAACCCCGAACCCCAATCCCAAACCCTAAACCTTTCATTTCATCACTAACTCTCTGGAAGTCTTCAAATATTTTCAGAATGTTCTAAATCTTCTAGAACCTGCGGACCTCTCTTGAGTGTTTTGGGGCATGCTAGAACTTTTTGGAAGCTTAGGGATTATGATGAAATCTTCTTGTTTCTTCATAAACTTGTAGAATTCTTTCTAGAATTCTTGTTCAAGAATTGTCCTTGGCTAGAAGATTCTTTTTCTCACTATAAATAGGAGATGGAACCTCATTTAGGGACAAACTAGGTTAATTGCAAACCTAGATGCAAACTCATTGAGGAGATGGAAACTCATTTAATTGCAAACTAGGTTAATTGAAAACCTATATTCTTTTTCTCTCACATTACCTTTTATTCGTTTGTCTTCATATTCTCTCACATTTTACCCAAGGACATATGTGTTACCTCTAGACGTTCTAGCCTTCACCCAATGATATTGCTCTCCAATGGTGACTGCCTTTCGATTATGGGTCTCACTATGTTCCATCCATAGCACGCTGAAGGGGTTTCCTAAACAGGTATTGTCCTCCAATTTGACAAGGGCAATAAGTGGCATAACTATTCTCACTTGGACTAAACGCTATCATCACATAGATCCCAAATCCTTCTATTGTCCAACTTTCAAAATGCCACTAAAACAAGACTCTACATAGATAACCATCTCCTTTTTGGTTCTTGACAAGTGCATCCAAGTTAAGACTTGCATTAAATCCTCCCGATAGAGAAAAGGGTAGCTAGGCATCATGAAACCCCCCCAGTTCCCCGTGGCTTGAATTATACAAGAAAACCCTGTCATAGGCTTTGCTAGCCAAGACTTTCCCACTCCCACCCTTCACATCCTTTCGCTCACCACGAAGAACTGCTAGAAAATTCTCCTTGGTGACATGCCTTCCTGTATAGTCCTTTGGCACCCCTTTATAAGCATCCTGCCCATATGGATGGTGGATGATAATGCCCTTCCTTGCGTTGAGGTCATCAAGGGCAATGTCATCGTACATGAAAAATACGATATTTTGATCGATCCTTCACACCTCCTTTCTTTAAAATTTGGTAAGTGTGGCATATGTCAGCTTGATGGCGATAAGTTTCATACCCCTTTGACCCTGATAATAGCACAGCCCACAAAGTTCCATTCTCTGACTCTGCCGTGATCAACTTCAAAACGTTCAATATAAACTGAGAGATTGCTCACAATGAAAGCGACATAAGAATAAGTAGTAAAACTATAGAAGCATAGATAGTGAAATGTACTATCTTTTATTGATGAGGTGACAACCAAACTCAGCGGCGGAACTACATAGGCGACCAAGGCCCCACAGATTTCATATTTTGGAGGACATTTATCATATCTTTTGCTAGATATTTTTAAGAAAAATGTAAAATTGCAAAAATAATCAGAAAGTAAGAATAGTTTTTCATTTACATGACACTAAATTATCATGAATGATACCGTGTGATAATGCTAATGCATTTGTCGGATGATTGGATAACAACAATACTCGAGAATAATTGTTCAACTTATGAAAATCGTCTCATAAAAGCTCAAATGACTAGATTTAGACTTAGAAAAATTATCGGACCAAAATTCATTCAAAATATAGTACATTTTCAAAGATGAATTATGAATCTACAAGGAGATGGTTATCTCTGTAGAGTCTTGTTTTAGTGGCAATTTGTTTGAAAGTTGGACAATGGAAGGATTTGGGATCTATGTGATGATAGTGTCTAGTCCAAGCAAGAATAGTTATGCCATTTATTGTCTTTTCAAATTGGAGGATTTTACAATACCTATTTAGGAAACCTCTTTAGCGTGTCATGGATGGAACATGGTGAGACTCATAATTGAAAGGCAGTCACCATTGGCGAGCAATATCATTGGGTGAAGGCTTGAACATCTAGAGTTAACACCTATGTCCTTGGGTCAAATGTGAGAGAATATGGAGACAAACGAATAAAAGGTAAACAACTTTACATGTTTTTGGGTACTCCAGTGTCAAATGTGGAAGCCAATCTCCATTTAGAATAGGAACATTCTATTGAATTAAGGAAGAAGAAGCCGATAAAGCTGACTGGACAGAGCAATCACATTCTAAAGCGACTGAAACTGATGACTCTAAGAGTAATATGGAAGTAGAGATTTCGGAGATGAGCCACTTGTATGCTATTTATGACACTTGAATTATGCATTTTAACTACCCATCTAGACTCTAATATTTAACGGTTTCATAAAATGCAGAGCATGTGGAAGAGTCGTGTGGGGAAAGCTTTGTTTCTTCCTCAGTGCACATCGAAAGAAGGTGGAAGGGAGACGATGGACCTGATTAATTGCCGAATAAAATTTTGGTGACCAATGGATAAGCAGTAAGTGTATTAGAGCAGGGAAGAAAAATATTAGCTGTTGTTGAAAGAAGTAAGAAAGGATAGGCGAAAGATATCACCTTACACTTGAATTATGCATTTTAACTACCCATCTAGACTCTAATATTTAACGGTTTCATAAAATTCAGAGCATGTGGAAGAGTCGTGTGGGGAAAGCTTTGTTTCTTCCTCAGTGCACATTGAAAGAAGGTGGAAGCGAGACGATGGACCTGATTAATTGCCGAATAAAATTTTGGTGGCCAATGGATAAGCAGTAAGTGTATTGGAGCAAGGAAGAAAAAGATTAGCTGTTGTTGAAAGAATTAAGAAAGGATAGGCGAAAGATATCACCTTGGAACATGAAACAAAGGGGTTGTTAAAGATTAGGAATTTGAATTTTAAACTCCTAATTTATTATCCACCTCTTATTTTTGCAGTAAAAATCTTTCTTCAATCTATATAATATAGAACATCGATTTTTTAATTTTCTATATTTTGGACCATCGAATTTGTACATATTTTTTCTATAGCTGAGATTTACAGGGAGTAAGACTAGAAATATACTTGGAAAGAATGAATATTTGGAAGAAAAATGAAAATAAGAACTAAAACAAAAAGTCTAGGAATCCCAACCGAAATCCCGACGCCGCGCAGGGCCTGTTCCGGCCACCGGATGGCTGATCGGAACCGACCAAAAATTATAAAAAAAAAACCGAGTGGGTTTACGTGAAAATCAACGGCATCCGATGTGTGTAGGTGGCCGATCCAAACACTCCATTTTTTGTATACACGGAACGGGCCCGGCGCGGTGTTGGGATTTCGGTTGGGAGTTCCCGGTCGAGAACTGTAGCCTTGCTCAAACTAAAATTAATGTTTCCTAATCTTATTTTGATTCCTTATTTTCAAAATTTCCTTACTTTCCTAACAGTTATCAGTCAAAAATGATTATTGTGATCTAAGGTTGTCTCTCTCTCCCTCACACATTAATTCTAAAACAGAATTCAATTTTGAATCCAAAACTACTTTCTCTCTCACACATACGTTTAGCTCTCTCTCTCTCTCTCTCTCTCTCTCTCTCTCTCTCTCTCTCTCTCTCTCTCTCCTCTCTCATATATATACCTACCTAATAAAACACAAGGGTGTGGGAACCACACAAACACAAATTGAAATAAGGGTTGAAATTCATTTGATTCAATAGCTGATGTGTGCTCTCAAACTCTCTTAAGAAAACACACATACTCTTACAAATGTATTACAAAAATGTCATCGGTTCTTTTTAACCACTACTCGGCCCTGGTGTTGGCATAAAAAAAAACAAAAATATATTACAAAATGCCCGTGCCTACGACACTACCGAGGGGCGTAGTGCCGTAGGCACGGAAAAGCAACTCGTATGTTTCCAATCACCCCTGTACCTAATTAGCACCCACTTTTTTTCCCCTCACAATCCGAAGAGATGGAGTAATACTACCGCCGGGCTCTCTCATGGTTAGAACAAGTTCTCTCTCTCACTCTCTCTCTCTCTCTCAACAAAACAAATGGGTGCTAATCAAGATTGACGGGCACCTGTTTTGAAAGTCCACAAATTTTTTTGAGTTGAGTTTTGGTTTGTGATTAAGCTTTTGATTACTACTAATATTATTACTCCATCTCTTCGGATTGTGAGGGGAAAAAAAGTGGGTGCTAATTAGGTACAGGGGTGATTGGAAACACACGAGTTGCTTTTGTAAAAGAACAAGAGGAGATAGCTTGAAATTCTGTGGTCTACAGTAGTTTTTTTTTTATCTGCTTCTATAATACATTAGATAAATTTTGCTTTTTGATTTGTGTTTTCGCAAAACGATTTTTTGGTTTTTGTGAACAGAGTAAATTACGTGCAAACCCGCTACTACACAGTCCGAAAGATTGAAAAGCAGTATTGAGATGTCATTAAATAAGAAGAAAAGAAAGTGTCACATGTGCTTTCAATTTGGACATGATAAGAGAACTTGTCTTTCGAATCCAATGCGTAAAACTAACAAAGGCTACTCAATAACTAATTCTATTTTTCTTATTGACGTAGATGTTCTTATTTACTAATCTTATTTTTTTTAATTGTCAAATTTATTCAAAAGACTTGGAAGAGGAAGAGGAAGCAAACGGCTCAGATAGTGACCAAGAAGAAGACTCAAATTGCTCTGAATGATCTTGGAGTATTTTGGCATGTTGGCTTTGTTTAGTAATGTAGTGTAGTTATTGTGCTTTCAGTTTGGAATTGAATGTAATAGGATGGACAAGTTTTAGGTTAAATGAAAGTTTCGTTTATGGATATATTTTTGGGATGGAATTGAATTGAATGTAATGGGATGGACAAGTTTTTAGGTTAAATGAAAGTTTTGTTTATGGATATATTTTTGGGATGGAATTGAATGTAAGAAAGATTGAATCGTTAAACTTGGTATTGACATGTAATATTGGGATCTCAAACTTGGTTTTGGAGTGCTGAAATTTAGTTTTTGGAGTGCCCGTGTCTGTATCGTGTCCATTCACAAAGTTAGGTTTTGAAAAAAATTGAGGAAAGTCCACTTTCACCCCCTGTGGTTATCGCCATGTGCGGATACCCCCTTGTGGTTTAAAACTGACCACATAACCTACCTGTGGTTTTGAAAATGTGCGGATAGACCCCCTGCCGTCAAGTTTTCCATCCATATTAACGGAGGTGTATCTCACACATCTCTAGAATGTAATCTGAGTCGTTCATATTGTATTAAATAAAGAATAGAGTATCTCTGTAAAAAATCATCTCGATCAGGCATCAATAACCCAGTGATCTAATTTTTAGTAAATTCAAATTTGAAATTTTAATTTCATAACATAATCGATTTGACCATGAGCTTTTCATTTTTTAATTGACTTGAATTTTGGCATAGATGTAGTACTCGTCAAAATTTACAATATAAACGGTTTGGATTCAATTTTTGGTATACAAGATGGTGTGGTTAGATTTAAAAAAAAAGAAGAATCAAGGGACGTGATGGGGGTATAACGGTCTTTTAATGTTGTGTCCGTTAATATGGATGGAAAACTTGACGGCAGGGGGTCTATCCGCACATTTTCAAAACCACAGGTAGGTTATGTGGTCAATTTTAAACCACAAGGGGGTATCCGCACATGGCGATAACCACAGGGGGTGAAAGTGGACTTTCCTCAAAAAAATTTGGCAAAATCTCCCCTGTTTTTGGTCCTAACCCGACGTCTAGCGTCTCAATCAGTACAACAACAGGAACCACATCAAGTTACGCACAAGCCCACGCTAGGCATTTCTCATTCTAAATCAACATTCGCAAGTCACATTTATGGCCAAAATCAATTACCAAGCCATCCATTGACAAGAAAAACCAAATCAATTACATCTCCATTTTATTACAGGTGACCAAATGGTATCACAAAAACCATAAATCGAAAATAAGGTCAAGGATACAATCCTGACAATACAGCTATACTCCTAAGGAGAATTACAAGGAAAAAGCAACAACATAAAAAAAAAAAAAAAAACATACCTATACATGGACACTACCAACAGCACTCCACACAAAGGAGGCTACTAGAAAGCAAAAAAACCTACTCCTTACTTAAGAATGTATTGATTGGCAAGTCCCCATTCAGCACACAATCTTTTATTCTCCATGGATGACTTTACTCCTCTCATGGAACTGAGAAAGTCCCTCGTGGAGTTAATAGCATTCCGAGCAACTTCATCACTAGCCATTGTTTTCTGTTAGAACACTTGTAAGTTGCTCTCCCTCCAGATGCGATCCACTGCAGCTCCCAATGAACATTTCATAATTCTGCACTTGAAGCTCTCGCCTTTGACATTTTGAGCAAACCAATCCACCTAATCAACCAGAGAGATAGGCACACAAACAGATGAGGATTTAATAGTTGCGGGAAACAACAACAATGCCAATACAATCTGGACCAGCCTACAATGAAGTCAAAAATGACTAGTGAGTTGTGAAGCTTAAGCAAAATAAATAAGACTAAAAAGTGATATGCCCAGAAGAAGAGATTAATATCATGCCTTCATCCCAATCATCTGAACCCAATCGACAGCAGTTCCAGTAGCCTTAGAAAGGAACTCTACCAAAGTCTCCTCAGCTATTGTGAGAAGACTAACACAAAAACACAGGCCTGAGCCAAGGAAAAGTACAAAACTTGGAAAAAGAAGAGTGAGTTTTAAGAGAAGAGTTGGTTACCCAGCTAGGTTGTTGGCATCCCCTTGAGGATGCTGAGGCGTTGGGTTTTGCTGTTGGTGTTGATCGCTCACGACCACATACTCATAACTGCCATAAGTGGTTGTAGTGGTGGATACCTATAATGAAAAAACTTTAGGAAAGATAAGGGAAGAAAAACAATTTTAGGGCTTCAACACCGGGAGTTGGTATGCCATGTCCCTCACCAATTGCTTTCACAGAATCTCAAACATAATTTTGCCTAAACACACCCACAAACCATTTGAAGGCTTGAGGGATAGGTATGTTGTAGTGTTGTGAAGGCATATCGGGTAATCCTCAGAGACACCCATATGCATATTTTTTGTATGTATCAGTATATCTTTCTTCATTTTCTTATCATAATCACTATCCCAGCCAAAACAAGCATAGGCTACATTCTATACATCTCCCAGCCTCTCTGCATTTTCCAAGGGAGTCTATATCATATTCGAAGGGATTCTATATCATCTCCACAATGAAGACAGACCAAGCAACAAAACGCGTCGTACTTTGTATATACCACCACATCAGCACGAACATTCTTTCTTCCCTGTCTCTCAGCGAAAAAATCTTTTACTACTGATTGTCGCGGCTAGCTAACACAATAGCTTATCCTAGATGAGAGGCAATTAATTGCATGGACTAAGACCAGGGCCACGAGTAGGTAACAAGCAAGTAAAACACTTGCCTAATTTCTTAAAGCAGTACACTTCTACACTTTATCTAGCCTTCTTTCGTTATCAGCAAAGACTCAAAGTGCAAACACTAGCATCAAATGTGAGTAGTGGAAAATTAAGAGGAAAAACTAAACTCATGCCCACTAGAATATTATATCCGAAGTCTACATTTTACTAGCTGATTAAAGCCAATGTTTTCTTTTTTCTAGAGAAAAAGATTACCGAAGGAGTCTTTATTCCACACACGAACACGATTGGAAAAATTAGATTAATTATCGCAGAAGGGCACGAAGGGATCAATATTCCAGCATTCCTTGACAAGAGGAGAAAAAGACGAGTGAAAAAAAAAATGCTGATGATGAAGAAGAAGATATGATGAAGAAAGATGCGCAAATTGTCCATTTTTTCCCAACTCATCCATATACCCTCTGCTATAAAAAAATTTAATTAACAAACGAGTGACAAAAAAAAAACAAAGGCAAGCAAAACACCTTCATCACACCAAAACAAATGGCAGCAAAGAAAGATGCGCAAATTGTCCATTGCTATGTTTCTCATTATCCAGCTTTCTTGTACAATTAAATGATTTTTACAACGTTGCTCGTTATCCAGCTTTCTTGTGCAATCAACTCATCTAATTTAGCCAATCGAATGGACCCAAGAAAATCTCCAATTTCGTAGTGCATGACAGACCCTAATTTTTTGGGGTTCCCAAATTTTGGAACCCTAAGATGGAGAATCTAGGGCTCATAGAGAGAGAGAGAGAGAGAGAGAGAGAGAGAGAGAGAGAGAGGATGAGGGACCTTGGCAATAGAGCTTCAGTGGTGCGATTCGATTTTCGCGATTTGACCCTGCTTTGACCTTCCTTTCCATTTCTTCGAAAGAGGGGAAGGGAGAGCACTACCTCGAGCAGAGGGGAGGGTCTTCGACGCGTGGTGGTGGGTCATCGGCGGCTGGGCTCGTCGGTCGGAGTGGAGGGAGGCGGAGAGGTGGGGGGCTGCTTGTGCGTCGTTTCTCAGACGTGAGAGGGGAGGAGAAGAAGGGGTAGCGTGTTTTTAATTTTAGGGGTGGAAGGAGGGATTTAATCTCAGCCCTTGAAATGGAGGGCAGAGATGGAATGTTTTTTTAGGAGTTTTTTATAAGGTTCCCGGAACCGCCCCGATATATATATATATATATATATATATATATATATATATATAGAGTCCTCTTCTCCTAAGGACCACCTTAACTTAATAAAATAAGAACCTCCCTATCCTGATCGAATTTCAATGATCCGAGCCGCTCAATGTATTCAGAACATGATTTTAAGGGTACCGCAAGAAATCAGCAAAAAAAAAAACCGGAAAGAGCTTCATCCGAGCAGTTTTTGTTTATTTTTTTATCAAACGGTTCAAATAAAAACTGCTCGGACGAAGCCCTTCACGGTTTTTTTTTTTGCCGATTTCATGCGGGGACCCTTAAAATCATGTTCTGAACATATTGAGCGGTTCAGATTATCGAAATTGGAACGGAAAATGGGAGAAATGGGAAGGTCCTTATTTTAACTAAAATAAGGACCTCCTTGTTTGAAAATGACTGTATATATATATATATATATATATATATATATATATATATAAAATAGCGAATGCCTGTGCTTGAAGACACGGCTTGAACATTCAGCACACGCAAATAAAAAAGTGAACAACAAATTTAACCAACTAAGACGCATAGAAAAAACTCAAACGCATAAATCTTGATCAAATCAAAAAACACCATCCAAAACACCGATGAAAATAAAAAATGATATACTTCGATGGGATCTATGGAGCTTCCACCGTGTGTAAATAAAAATAGCAAGTTTAGGGAGACATAAATAAAATCAGTGAGTTTAGGGAGACAGAGTTAATCAGCGAGTTTAGGGCTCGTCGAAGGCGGAGGAGGAGAGGATGGTGAGAAGAGGTCTGAATAAGGTTTGCATCAGAGATCAAGATTGAGAGTGACCATTTACTAAATAACAAATCAAATAAAATCAATATACGTTTTTACACGTAAATAGGTAGGTTGTTGTATAATTTTTTTTTTATCATTATTATCTTTGTAGATAATGAATCTCGGCCAAGTTAATTTGTTCGAAATTAAGGAAAGTTTCCTTTCATCCTTTCATTATTACCTTTATAGATAATGAATTTGTTCCAAATTAAGGAATGTTTCCTTTCATCCTTCACTCTTTCCATCCTTTCCAAATATATCGTTAGCCCTCCTACCCATAGATCTCAGCCGTAGAAAAAATGTGTACCGATCCTAGAGTCCAAAATATAAGAGAAAAAATAGGGGATTCAAAAACCACCCTGTCATATTATATAGATAATATATATATATATATGTATGTATGTGTGTGTGTGTGGGGGCCCTGTCATTTTTTGAAATGTGTTTAGATTGCTAAATGTTTAGTTGGTTGAATGATTGAGGAAAAAAATTGATTAATTATATATTTGGTTATTGATTCATTGCAATATGTTGGTGGCAACAAATGTATTAATTTTGTTGCATCTAGATGCTAAGTCATAGTTTCATTTTCGCCCTCATCGGGTTGAAAGTTGAAAGTTAACGAAAATATACATGTGCTTGTGTTTTCGCATTGGAATTAATTTTCTCATTTAACTTAATTTTCTATATTACATAATACAATGGTGTAGGGTTCATCCATACTTAACAAAAGACAAGTTGTTGCAATGGATGCTTACTTTGATCCAATAGTTTAGGTTCATTCTTCTCCTTTCAGTAAAGTGCTCACACTTTTTGCACATATTACACAATCGTTGTATGAGTTTATTTACTTCTAACAACTATATATTAATGTCTCTGTGATTTTTCAAAAAAAAAAAACATAGAGAAGAATACCAAAACTTTTCAAATTATGTGCTAATTTGAAGAATATATATATAAGAGAGCATTCCGGGGACACACAAAAAAAAAAAAAAAGAAACTCCATCTCAACCATTGAAGCCAATGGTTGAGATTAGAAATTCACAAAGAATTATTATTGGCCGTAGAGAATTACTCTTGGCCGCGATGCATTACTCCTGACTGCAAAGAATTACTCGTAGCTACAATGAATTACTCGTGGCAGAGAATTACTTTTAACAGCGTCGAATTGCACTTGACTGCATCGAATTGCACTTAGCCGCATTAAATTACTTTTGGCCGCATCGAATTACGCTTGGCCGCGGAGATTTACTCCTGCCTGCAAAAAATTACTCTTGGCAGTATCTAATTGTTCTTGGCCACATCGAATTGCACGTAGCCCCATCAAATTACACTTGGCCGCATCAAATTGCTCTTGGCCGCTACGATTTACTCTTAGCCGTATCTAATTGCTCTTGGGCGTATCGAATTGCACTTGACCGCTTTGAATTGCTCTTGGCCGCTACGATTTGCACATGGCCGTATCGAATTGCACTTGGTCACATTGAATTGCACTTGGCCGCATCGAATTACTTTATGGTCTCGCAATTCTTTGCGGCCAATAGTAATTTGTAGTGGCCAAGAATAATTCTTCATAGCCAAGAGTAATTCTTCGCGGTCGGGAGTAATATTTTGCTTCCATAAGTAATTCTTTGCACCAGAAGTAATTCTTTGCGGCCAATTGTAATCCTTCGCGTTAGATTCTTTTTCTTTAAAACTAATAGGTAAGAGAACAAAATTGTTATTCAATATTACTTGAGCTGTTGGTTTAGATGATTTAGAGTTTCATGATCTTTTTGAGATTGAAGATTGCAGATTTTTTGTTGGAACCTTTTGGATAGACAAAGTTTCAAACTCTACTCCTTACTTGATTATATGTAATCTTAGAACTATTTTTGTTTTTCTATTTTTCTAGGTCAGTTAAGGAAACAATTGCGATAGGGGTGTCACTTTTGAGTGAGTGGACGTTCAAAAAATTGAATTCGAGTTAGAATCCGGTATGATTATACATTCTTAATATCTCTGAATGCAACTAACGGAATTAAAAAGATTTGGTAACATTTGTTATGTTAAACTATTTTATGAACTTGGTTAGATGGATCAAGTTTGAAACTTATTTTTAAAATGAAAATTTCCAAGAAGAACATTTTATTGGGAGAGGAATTTTTTTTCTAATTCACGATTATTTGTAATGCTCCTCTCGCATGAGGTGGGACCCATACGTATATACGGGACTCACCTCATGTGAAATGACGTTAAAAACAACCGTTGTATCCCCAAAAAAAACTTCAAAAAAGTGGGGTTTGATACTTCATTTAGACTATATTTAGAAAGCATTGCGGCGTGCCTGAAGGCACGGGCAATTACTAGTAAGATGATGGGCTTGTTTGATAATCTAAATTCAGCACTTAAAACTGAATCAATTAAGTAATAAGTGATTCAGTAGGTTTGATAACGACATTATACATTGCTTAACAAATAAAGTGCTACTTAAAATGTAAGCTGAAAAGTTTATAAAAAAAATAGCTTTGCGTTACTTAATTCTGGCTGAATTCTTGTATACTTACATTTAATCACCATACCACCACCACAACCACTCCTACCACCACCACCACTCCTACAACCACTCCACCACCACCACCACCACTTCACCACCACTCCTCCGCAACCACCACCACTCATCCACCACCACCACTCCCCTATCACTCCACCACCACCACCACCATTACCACACTGCCACACCGTCGCCTCCGCCACCACCACAATGCCACCATTGCACAACTATCACTCCACCGACACCATTCATCGTCACTATTATACCATCACGCCACCGCCACAACCACCACCACCACCACCACCACCACCACTCACTACCACCATTACATTACCATCACTTCTCCACCACTATTGCCAGCACTCCAACACCACCACTACTATTGCCGCCACCACTCCATCACCACCAACACACCACCACCACAATCACCATTCAACCATTATTATAAGTACATTGTGACTATTAGTAAATTAAGAGAGAATCGGAACAAAAAATAATTTATGTTTTTTTAATTCAGTACTTAATATATTTACCAAACAGTTTTTCAACTTAAAAAATTCAGCATTCAGCTTTCAGTACTTAATTTTTCAACATTCAGTTTCAGTTTTCAGTTTTCAGTTTTATCAAACAGACCCTAGGCATGTATTTTCTCTGCATCTCACCAAGGGTTTACCACGGCTTTGATTCGTTTATCACCTAGCATGCGAAAAATGAACTTCTTCTACTTATACTACTTGTATTGTATCCTGTTAGCACTGACACTGACAACCTCATCAGTTATCAATCCCTGTTTTTTAGACAGTTCCATGGAAGGCCCTGTTATATTTCTGTCTGCTAGTTATGTATTCTTCATGTCTTCTGCATTTGTATTTTTAAACTGTTTGCCAATCCATTGGCCATGCCGATACCATACATATTGGAGTCTTTTTCTCTCAGTGCTAAAAATGCCTCTTTTTGTGCAGCGAATTCTATGGTCTTCTAGCTCTTAGTTGGCATTGTAATTCGGGTACTCATATGCTCTGTTCCAATTTCTGATGTTATCTTTCTTGTTTTTTAACTAATTAATTGAGATTTTGCTATATTATGTAAAGAAGACACAACTTATGCTCGATAAGTGCCTTAGGGAGTGTGTTCTCTTTTTATGTATAGCTTGCACTTCAAAACTCAGCCGGAAAAAAAAAACAGAAAGTCTGTGGACACAGCAAATCTGTGCACAGATCGTGCACAGATTTTTATGTGGGGCCCACTACGGGTCCCACACAAGTGATCCGAGCCGTTCGGTATATTTAAAACATTTTTTCAAGGGCTCTCGTGAAAAATCAGCTCAATCCGATACTTGTAAGTACTTAATCTAATCGTCTAACTTTTCATTATCTAAAAACTTGAATGAAAAGTTAGATGATTAGATCAAACATTTATAGGTATCGGATTGAGCTAATTTTTCGCGAGGGCCCTTGAAAAAATGTTTTAAACATAATGAACGGCTCGAATTACTTGTGTGGGACCCGTAGTGGGCCCCACATAAAAATCTGTGCACAATCTGTGCACAGATTTGCTGTGCCAGTAGACTGGTTCAAAAAAAAAAGGTTTGCACTTCATAAATCTGCGCAAGAGTGCTGCTTCAGGAATCCTGTTTTGAATATCTTGATGGTGTCCTCTTCCTCAAAAATTTACAGGTTACATGAAGGATTGGTGAAGTCATATGATCCTGAAATAAAGAAACAGTTGGTAAGCTGAGCTGCACTGTTACCAGTCCGTTCTATTAGGACTCTTATTTTTGAACTACTCATTTTCTGCTTTATGAGATTAGTTTTTAATTTAAAAATAAGTATTTTCCTAGGAGACGAGGCTTTAGGGTGGATTTGGATTGAAAAATTAAGTAATTTCATTTTTTTGTATTTGTTTATCTTGTGTCAAATTTTTGTGACTTATCAATTCGTCGAGACAAAAATAAGTTAACAAGACAACTTATTTTTGTATTTTTTAAAATAATTATGAATTTCAAAAAAAACTTTATACTTTTCTAATTTCTTTCGTAAAGACAAATACAAAATTTTTTAATAAAAAAAATTATTATTCGACTTTTAACCCTAGGTTGGTTTTGTAGTTGTACAAAGCTTGCACGAGAGAAGCTTCCGTGGTTACTAAAAAGAAGTTTTGTGATCTTTCTAGCTCTGAGAATTTCAACCTCTTTGATAGAAGCAAAGTATTGCGTACGAGTACAAAGAGTTTTCGAAGAGAAGGGTGGGGGTGAGAGATTATGCCTCCGAGAAAAGAACCCTGCAGAAATTTCCAGCGTGGAAGGTAATAGTCGCTACCCATTAAACCGGCACAAAACACCTAATTCCATTTTTGTTGTTTTGGCTTGTTTGTGAGAAAAGACATTAGGGTTTCCTACCGACAATGAAGGAAGAGTATATTAGTCCCTCCCCCCAACCGCCCCGCCGCCCCCCCTCCCCCCCCCCCCCCCCCCCCCCCCCCCCCCCCCCCCCCCCCCCCCCCCCCCCCCCCCCCCCCCCCCCCCCCCCCCCCTCTTCTTTTTTGGGGTTGGAAATTTGCAGACAATATATTGCCTCTACTGCAACTATAGGGGTTCCAGTTGAACTGCAATGTTATGGTCGAAGCTTCATATTCCAGTTAAAATGTACTATCAAAATGTTACTTATTTTGTGGTCTATGTTATGCATCATTTTAGTGTAGATCAGCTTTTTTGCATATTTTCAGATCAAAATAAAGTACTTTTTTGCATATTGTTTAAATTTTGTTTGTTTTCATTCCTGTGAATTACGAGTCCAAAAGTTCATATTCAAAAGGATATTTTATAAGAAACTTGAATATTGCATCGAATTTCCAAGATTATACCTTGGATTGGGGGGGTGTGGTGGAGCGGGTCCATACATATATAGTAACTTTTATGAAATTTTTTCCCCCCAAGGGGCTTGCAGGAGCCAATCCCTTCCAAATAAACCTGAAAAACTAATTGGGACGGAGGGAGTAGTATAATATGGAGAATGAACTGTAAACCGAATCTAGCTCGATCATTGGTTGTAAAAATGCTCAATTTGTATGAGATTGGTTTGTCTGCCATGTTGTTCGTGGGGAAGGGGTGCCTAGGATAGGACCGCCTGTGGTTGTTTTTGGATGAGGTTAGGGTGAGGACTTTTTCAAGGGTTGTGTTTGTGGTGGGTGGAAGGATGCATATAGCCCTCGGGGTTTGTGTAGGATTGTAGTTAACTTGGATTTAGAAGTGGCTTGCTGGAATTTTTTCATAATATAAAATGCTATTTACACAAATCATAATAATAAGGAAAAATCAATCAAATTGAACACCACCCCTTCCCAAACTTTGTGCACAAAGGACCTAAGAGATGCCAGTTATCCATCCAAAGATAGTCATTATCTGCCTTTACCACCCCCATGTTTAGTGGATCTTAGCCTTGGCTTCTCAGCTTGGAGATTGGCCTCATGGTCCATGAAGAGTGGTGGCAATTCCAATGACCGAAAACAATGATTTTTGTCAGCACAATTATGGATTCACTTCACCCACAGGGTATCTATCTTCTTGCAAACTGCCCACAAGTCCAGTAGCATGGCTGCGTTGTTCCAGTCTTGAGTCTTCCTAAACCTCAAGCCACCTTCTATTTTAGGAGCACAGACAGTATCCTAATTGATATTAGCCCCAGAATTGCTTAGCTCTGTACCTTTCCACAACATAGCCCTAATTATTCTTAATCACAGTCACAATCTTCCTTGGGAGAATGAAATGCCACTCCTGCAGATTTGAATATAAACAACACAGAACTCATAAGTTGGTCCCTGCCCCCACACAAAAGTGACTTGTTAAACAAAGTTTGGGTCCTTGAAATGATCCTTTCCTTTAGCAAAATGTAGTCTTGAGTATTGCATGCTCGTGATAGTTAGGGGAACCCCCAAGTAGTTGACGGGAAGGGAAGCTTCCAAGTAGTTGACGGGAAGGGAAGCTTCAGGAATAGCAATTATACTGCCCAAGATCAGAGAGTATACCTTGTAATCTGTTAGCTAGGACTTTACTCACACACTTGTAGCCGTAGGTCACCTTGCAACTTGCAATGGGCCTATAGTCCTAGACTGAAGAAGGGCATTAGACTTAGGGACAAGAGAAAAAGCTGCAGCCCATTCCCCTAGCCTAGTGCATTTTCAAAGTAATAACTAACTGCTTAAAGGAAGTTCTCACCGACAAACTCCCAGTTCGCATGAAAAGCAGAGTTGAAACCATCAGGGCCTTGGACGTTGTTATTCCTAATGGAATCCAGTGCTGAACATATCTCCTTATCTGAAACAGGCTTAAAAGGTCTTCCCAGTAGCTAACTGGAACAATTCTTTTGATGGCCTTGGTCAGAATATCAATTGTCTCTTTTTTCTCAGCAAATTTACTGCCAATAGCCCTGATAATACTCCAGAATTTCCCCTTTAATATTGTTAGCATCTTCAACTCTGACTTACTGACTGAATATGTTCTCCTCATCTTATGAGCATTCGTCTTCTTCTTCCTCATTTTGGGAGGATTCATCTCTGGTGAAAAAGCCTTGTGCTCCTAGCACTCAAGGACAGGCATTTAACCCTTGCTTTTGCTTCTTGAATGACTTTTTAGTCAACAAAGGTACTCAACAACTGCTTTTCCTTTTCACTCAGAGCAGCAACATCAAGGAGCTAAAGCACTGTTCTCCTATTTGCCGTTGTGGCTTCTCTCTCCTGCCTTAAAATGTTCCTTGTTTTGACTTTTGGACATTCTTGTATTCCTGCCTCATTAAGTTTGGTCTTTTGACACTGTTCTTAGCTAATACAGAGACTGCCTTGTGGATTCTTAATATGTCAAATTTGTGAGTGGATAGCGTGGCCTCACTGGCCTAGAGAGGAACATTTTCGTAGTCATGTTATTGGTTTCTTCATAACCTAGCTATTCTCTCTCCCGACCTTTTATTTGTAGTGTAGTATGCCTATGGTTGATACTTGTTTCCATCTGCTGCCTAAAGGTTAATATATGGATCAAATGTTCTAGTTTATTATCCTTATTCATCATCTCACCAGTGTTTCTGTCGAGATAAAACCATTTATTTTCCGAACCATGTTTTGGATATGATGTCCATTATTTTTTACTTCTAAATTCTCTCCTTGCCTCTTCCAGTTGTCAATATGGTGAGCGGTGTAAGTTTCTTCATGTAACACAACAGCAACCAAAAGCTAATGTCTTTGGATATGGTGTTCAAAGTAGCACTCAACTTCAGCGATCAAATTTGCAACAGCACAAGCCCAATTCTTTCGGCTTTGGTGTCCAAGGCAGCCCACAGGCAAGAGGGGCAAATGGTTTTGGATCCAAACAGGACCAGTTCAAGGTTCTGTCCTTAATTTCTTGCTCCTATTAGAAGAATGGACACACTTTTTGCCATATTTTTAATGTGATAATGTCAGTGAATGTCATTCTTTTATTTTCGTTAGTTTTAAGTTCTTTTCGTGTCACCAGCCTTATGAAAATACTTGGACGCGTTTCTCCCCCATAAATGCTGGTGGCTCCCAAGCATCACAGCAACCTGATAACCAGCCTCCGACAGCTCATCATAAGTGAGTGCTTGAGTAATGCTTATACTTCTATGTTTGTTGCTTTGTATCTTTGAGTAAGTGTTAGTTCATCTTCTTGACTGGCTCTGTATACTGCTCAAATGCATTGTGACGTGAAGGTGCACAGATCCTGAATTGTGTAAAGGTCAAATCTCGGAAGATTTTCAGCATGAAAGACCGCTTTGGAAGCTTACATGTTATGGCCATGGTAAGAGGTATATTTTTCTAACAATGTCTCTCACAGGCACTTTGAGAAAGTTGGTTTCAAGATTTCACTGAAGAACAGATTAGTTGGAACACTGTATTTTAATGGGAAACTGTTGTGCATAAGTTGCCGAGAAAAACCGAGGAACAATTGGTAAGTAGTGGTTTGAGGACCACGCAAATATGAGACCGATATGCAAGTTAATGATGATTTAAATCACAGTATTGGCCAGTGTACCGGTTGCAGTCACTTGGAACAGTTATTGGCAGTATCACCCTATGTAACGCTGGAAACCTCACTCTTGAATTTTTCATTTTTTTTCCCGCCCGTTTTGAAGCTCTAGCAAATATCATAGAACTTGTCAATAAGCATGTTTATTTCAAATTGATACCCAGGAATCATATTATATAACGTACATTTGAAAGGTTTTAGACCATCATCCACATTACGTTATAGACCATCATCCACGTATTGTGTTTTTCCCCTGAAGAGAGAATTATGTTAGATATTCAACTCCCCAAATTGTGTTGTTTTTATATTTAGTATGTTATGTAATAGACTGATAGTCGATTAACAGACCCAAAAACAAAAAACCACATTATTAATACATTCAACTCAAAACCAATGGTCCTGAGTAGAGAGGTTGCCAAGCTCTCAATGCCGATCAAGCTCTAACACTGCCTTGGTTGTGTGAGAGGTAAACAAAAAATCGTAAGGATTGTTAGACTTGTCCCACATTGTTCATTTAAGCCACCCAAGCTTGGTTAATATATTCTAGAGGTTACTCCACCTATTGCCAATTGGTTTTTAGTTTGGAACCCTCCAAGAAATCTAACATGGTATCTGAGCTAGGTTTTCAAATGCTTTTTTCCTTTGTGCCATAGTTACACTTTGTTTCATTGCAATCCGTGTGTTCCAAATCTTTTGTTGACCTCTCCACGTGCGAGTCGGGGATCGCACGTGAGGGAAAGTGTTGGAAATTGTCTCACATCGGTTAATTATCTCCTCCAAAACTAGTATATGAGCCTGTGCGGCCTCTCCACTCATTGCCAATTGGTATTGAGGTGGATGCTTTAACAAGGATCATAAGAAAACAAGGCGCACTAAATGCACAAATAAGGGGGCAATCAATTAAGAGTGTCTTGTCCGAAAGCTTTCCAAAGCCTAGCTCAGGCACCATGATGCAGAATGAAAATATCATATTGATTAGGAAGTGGAAGTAGTATATTTGATTTCAATATTTTGTTAGAAATCTTCAAATTAGGCAAAATAAGTATTCAGTATTCTAGAGTAACTAGTTTCCTAATTCTCTAGTAGATTTAGTTTCCTTTTAATTTTTGTTTGGTCAAAAAGAATTGTTAGTTTCCAATTTTATTGTTTCCTTATTTTTATTTCCTAGTATGTAGGATTTCTTCCATTATAAATTAAGTTGTAAGTTTTAGGGCTAAGTGGTTGTTATTGAATTAAAGAAAATTGAGTTTTCTCATTGTCGTGCGTTCGAAGAGGGAGTACTTTTAGTTCATACCTATTTGTGTTTATGTTTCAAAGAGAGAATCTTTAACATAAGCAAGTTCGTGATCTCTTCTTGCAAATAGTTTCGTAAAAGGAGGCTGCGCTACACCACACCACCTTAAGCATCCAACCCAAAATCCATTGACAATGAGTAGAGAGGAAGCCCAAGCTCATATACTAGTTTTGGAGTTAGTAATTTACTAATTTTTCAATTTTGTACAAGCTCTTAACAAAGGTTGAAGAGAAACCCAGCAACCAAAACCAAATTGAAGTTATGTTGAACCCAAATCAAAGTTCCTTTGCCAAAAACAAAGCAAGATCAACACATATCTAAGAACTTCTTGCTGAATCTAACTGAAATTGAGCCCTAATTGAACTTCCAGTGTTAAATTGGGATGCGAATCGAACCCACCTTAATTGGTTTTGTTTTTGACGTAATTTGAACTCAAATCAGGCCCTCATATTCCAAATCAAAGGATAATCTAGGGTGCTGCTACCAAATCAAAGACTCTTTGTCAAAGAATCAATCTCCAATCCTGATCATACGTTATCAATACTTTTGGGTAAGTGATCCTTGTGGGATTTGGTGCAAGTAGGACATAATTAATCTCTAGAGGCACCAAAAAGGTGGAGAAATTGAGGATGAAATGGTTTGGAAATTGAAGACAATGAGGGAGAATGCTAGACATTGTTGCTGGTGCATTGAATATTTTCTAGTTTCCTTACTTGGATCCTCTCTATGTACTTTATTATATTTACTTTTGTCTGTAGGGGCCCCACATTTGGGAAATACCTATGAAGCAAGCATTTTTCCCATACCAGAGGGGTTCAGCTAAGACGGCTATGTTATTGAGGGTCACCCGTGAAACGGTGTTAAATTAGGCCTATATGCCACTAGTATGGTCACCAACCCTCGGGGGATTCTCAACCGATCTTCCCCCACGCTGTGAAGCGAGGCTGGCTCCATACCCATGATTTAAGGCAGGCAGGGACTCGGGGGAAGAAAGACTTTCTCTTGAACCAAAACTCAAGATGATCCCATCTGTGCTTCGCCCCAAGGCACTAGGAGAAATTCTCTCTAAAACCGATCTGATCCGCAGGTCGTTCTGCCAACCCAAAACAAGGCAATGAAGACTCGTATCATACAACTAAGTCAGGTGGTAGGTATGATACGACTCCCCATGTGTCAAGTGGCAGTTGTGATACATCTTCTAAGGTGTCTGATGTTAGGCGATGCCCTCTCTCTCTAAAATCAGGATACTCTAAAAAAACGTATCGGATACGTATCTGAGCGTATCCGTATCCGATACGCGTACGGTACGTGATACGGAGGCTAAAAAAAAGTATCAGTGCTTCATAGGCTGGTCAAGGTGGAGCTCCCTTCGCAGAGTCTTGACAATCCGTTTGCTCTAGTCTCCAAGCCACATACCTCAAGTCCCAAGCAAGCTAGCTAGGCCGACTCCCAACTTCGAGTGTTATGGAACGAAGAGTCGTCATACTTAATAAAGCCTTATTTGAGTGTGGATATAGGTTGGAGATGTTACACGCAGTCTTGGGTAAAACTCGACCCCAAAAGCTAGCTATTGAAGTGAGGGTGCTCTCACACTTATATTTTTCTTATTACTTTGGTACCCAAGCGATGTGGGACTTCGCTTCACACGCTCCCTCACGCCTAGCGTGCTCACTCGGCAGCACCTGCGGCATGCAGGCCAGGGACACACACCCTACCCGTCTTTGGCATACCCGGTTCTGGTAGATATGAGAGAGAAGGGACAAAGTACATGAGAGAGCAGAGAAACCAAACTTATTACGTTGCTAACAATTGTTACGTAATACAATGCTAAGCTAGGTATAAATAGAGGAAAAGACCAAACCCTAAAAAAACCCTAATTGGCATAAGTACCAAACTACCCTAACTACATAAGATATATTATAAGAAAACCATGAAATCCTAATAGCCCAAAAGTACTATACTACCTTTACCCAAAAATAATAAACAACATATACATTTATTCTTCTCACCCCCCACTCAAACTCATGATGCGAACGGGGTGAGCAACGTGAGTTTGCCAAGACAAGAACCAAAATGCCAACAAAGGCCAATGCAAACGACCAGTATCTTCAAACCATCCGAAAGCAAGGCTCAGTACACGAACCACCAGCCATGCAGGTGCAACAGAAAGTAGACCAAATTCTGACAGGAGATGCAGAGTGCAATCAGAAGAGAAGCGACAAATGTGAATCAGCTGAATTGATGGGGGACTTCGCTTTACACTCTTTCCTCACGCCCAAGATGCTCACTAGGCAGCACTTGCGGCGTGCAGGTGAGAGACACACAACCTACCCATCGAAACCAATGCAATTGAACAGAAGTGCAGATATCCAGAATAGAGGCATACAAAGCATAATGAAAGAGGTAGAGCCAGATTTCTGAAGTCTCGAACAAACTTCAGGACAAATTCAAATGCAGATTCAGAAAGATGCAGAAGACAAATAGATTTCAGATTCAGAATAGAGATACAGACCTAGCAATACAGAGCCAGAGATAACCAACAATACAAAATGGAGATAACAAGAGATGCAAAATACCAGATTGAGACCAAAACATATTCAAATAGAAAGTTTAAATTTTAGAGGAAGAAGTACGGGAGAGAAGAGAGATGCAGTTAAGAGAGTTCAAAGGTTCACACAGTTTAAAAGGTTCAGAAGGTTCAAAAGGCAAAGATTCTAAAGGTGCAGATGTTCGAATATAAGAGATGCAACTGATGCAAATACTAGAATACCAGAGATTTGCAAAAGTACAAAGAACAATGCTAAATAACACCCAAACAATAAAAAAAAACAGAATCAAATAGCGCAGATCTGAGCCGCTGGAGGTCTGTGGAGGTTCGTTGGAGATCGGGAGGGCTCGCAGGAGGCTGACGAAGCTCCAGCGAGGGTCAGAAGGCACTGGGTAACAGTCGTCGGAGTGCTGCGTTGCTGTTTCAGAGGTTTTCAAGGCTGTCAGAGTTGCTACAGTGCCAGAGATTGCATACGACGGTCGCCGGAGGTCGGTGATTGCATAGGTGAGATCGCCAGACGTCGGTGAGTGCATAGAAGTGGTCCGCGGTGGTCTGTGGTGCTGCGTTCAAAGAGGGAATAAGAGGGAGGGAGCAGTATTCTAAATGGCGGCCGCCCAGGTCGCCTAGGCGCTTGGAGGTGCCCTGCCGCCATGCCAATAGCCCTTGGCGTTTGATTTGGTGCCCAGGGAGATTTGGCGGTGTTTGGCGGCCGCCTAGGCGGCCTTGGCAGTCTTGGAGGCCTTGGCGGGTCTTGGCGGCGTCATCGGCGTCTTTGGAGGCCTTTGGCGGCCTAAAAAAATATATATATAAAAAATAATACGAGGGAGGTGAGCGAAGCCCTGCTATTTATTGTCTTATTCAACTTATTTGCTAGTTGCGACTACTTAATTTCATTTGGGTTTGTATTTTGAAGTTTGAACTTGCATTATGGATACATGGAATATAGTTTGATCGGATAATGGTTTGTTAAAATAAAAAAAAATCCGATGAATTGCTTCGCGCCGCCTAGGAGGCTTGGCGCTTGGAGGTGGGTCTCCGCCTGACTACCGCCAAGCGCCATTTAGAACATTGGGAGGGAGGTCGGCTACTGGTGGTGGTGGTAACTTCTTGTGGCTGAGAGAGAGAAACAGAGAGGTCAGATTCAGAATGTTGACTGAGATGAGGAAGAAGACCAATTGAGATGCAAGGTTAGGATATCGCAACCCGCTCTGATACCATGTTAAGTTACCAACTCTTCCAAAAGCTTAAGCTATTAAGAAATGGGCCCAACAATGTATATTAAGCTATCTAACACCTTCTCTCACATGCAACCCCGTCTTACACGTGGAGATGCAAATTTTCATAGACATAAGGAAACAGAATACGAAGGGGAGAAGTGTAATGCAATGGGGAACAAATGCACACACAGAGACTTGAACCCAAGACCTCTTGTAACCTGAGCTCTGATACCATGTTACTTGGTCTTGGGTAGAACTCAACCCCAAAAGCTAGCTGTTGAAGTGAGGGTTCCCTCACGCTTACATTCTTCTTATTACTTTGGCACCTAAGCGATGTGGGACTTCGCTTCACAGGAGATTTCTGGAGGATCTCTTTGAGCATTTGAAGTAGCTTACTCTCCACGGAGCCCAAGAGACTTGATTGGAGTGATATGGAAAAAGGAGGACCAAGCTTCCTTATCTGCTCTACACTGGTGGGTCATAGATACCCACACTATTAAGCTTTCAATCTTTTGCTTGACTATTTAAATGTGCTCCAGTAATTACTAAGCAAATATCGAGGCAAAGCTATCTTTGTTAGGAAAAATAAAAAAAATTGAGATGTGCAGGATAGATTATGTACCGGTAAATGTTTGGATTTTGAGATTTTTTGTTCTTGTAGGTCTGCTTTTTTAAGAAGTCGTAATATTCTGCAGAAAAGTGGGTTTATTCTTCTGTTCAATCGATTTCTTTTTCACCTTTCTCCATCCTGAAAATTCGATTTCATTTTTTATTTTTGTCACATCCCCCTCCTTGGGATCAAATTGGATAGTTCTATCCCCTGCCCAGGGATAGAACTAAAAAAATACAGAATTCTTATTATTAATGATTCAAAAGATCGTTAAGGAAAATCTCGAATTTGGATCCAAAATTGACGGCTTAGTGTGCGCTTATCCTCTTAGGCATTCTTTTTCTGATCTTTCTTTCATCCTTGCTTTCCTAGGTCTCTTGGCCATGTCACCCTTTCCTAGAATTTATGTGCAACTCTTCTACAAAAAATCTTTGCACCCATACTTTATTGAACTTGTTAATATAGATCCTGTATACCACTTTTACTTTGCATATTAATAAGCACCTTGTTTGAAAGTACCAAAAGTTAGGTAAAGACATTGTCACATTCTCTTTAACATGCAATGTGTGTATATAGTTTTTTTGCTAAGCAATGTGCGTATATATTACGAGGAAAATTATACTCAAAAGGAGAAATTGCTGAAAATTAAATTCCTTGGATAATTAAAACATAACGTAGCTAACAAATACCACTCCATGTGGTTAAACAGAAGATGTGCGCATATATGATGGGGACAAGGGTGACTCCTTCAATGAAAATAAGGGGTAAAATGGTATTTTGGTTTGAAGGTAGTTGGAGAATGTAAAATTAGAATTCAAAAAGCTCCTTTGCGGCTGTTTCTTAGATTGTGGCTTTGTCATTCAGTTTTGAGAATTGATTGTGGCAAAATTGCATTCTTCTCTGTGACTCCCTAACAACTAGAACGAGAAAATCCAAAATCCAAAAGCCAAAATTAGAATTCAAAAAGCTCCTCCACTGATTTTCTTATTTTGGCTTTATCATACATTTTTGAGAATTGATTGTGGCAAAATGTGTTCTCATCTGTGACTCCCAAACAGCTAGAAAGAGAAAATGCAAGTACTTGGAGCTAATTTGGAAATTATTGTAACTATACCGTGAGTGTGTTAAAGCCTAAAGGAACCGATAAGCCTAAAACCTGTTTTTTAGCTCTCATGCGCATTCCCTTGTATTCTGCTCCATTCTTGTCATGATCAGAAAATATCAGGAAGACAGCAGCATAAATAGCAAATTATGTTGTTTGCAGTTCACCTTGTGACATCAGTGGCGATATTAGCTTTGAAGAATTGCGAGCAGCTGCATATGATGATGCAAAGCGTGGCTTGAGCTTGCAGTCAATTGTAAGAAAACAAGAACATATGTATTTTCCACCACCACTTAATTATCTTTAAGATGACCGCCCAGTGGTGGCACCACGGGTGTCCTTTGAACCCCCTGACTTTGCATAATTGTATTCATCTTGATTCCTTGAATAGAAGATGTTCTTTTGAAGGCCCATAAAAATTATCTTGCTTCGATGACATGTAGGAGAGCAAGAGTCTCTCATGCTTTGTGTCTTGCAAGATCATTTTAATTCACCTTGCCGGTGGGTGAATATCATCTCACTTGTTATTGGTTAAAATATTGGAATGAGTCTCATGTAAGCACTGGACCCCATTAGTTTAGCCAATCACAAATGAGTGTAATGTGTTACTGTATTTGTTTTCACATATTGTGGGCACTCATACTAGATCCCATCAGTTTGTTGGAAATTTAATAATTACCAAAAGTCCCAATCATCTACACGTCAAGTATGATAGGCCTTATTTTTCAATACTTGTGATGTAGGGCCTCAAAGCTTCTTGAACCCACTCAGTACTAACTTTGATGTCTAGTTGAACCCCAAAATTTCATTGATCAATCTGGATGGTCATAACCTCATAGTGGTGTTTTGATTGTGATCAAATTTATCTGTAATAGAATGCACTCGTTCCGTGTTCAACAATCTTCAGGATTTAATTACCCACTCGAACAGATGTCTTATAAAATTCTAGAGCTGCCACTGCGACAGCCTATTCCTTGTCAAAGTTATATGATGGACAATATAGCAGTGGATCTTATGAATGCAGTTGCATTCTAAATTTTCTTATTTGCTTCTAATTAAGCAGATACCAAGTGTCATATGCAAACAAAGAAGAAAAGACTGGAACTGAACTACTAGGTTTCTGTTGCATCTTCTTGTGGTGGTATGGAATTGTGCGAATTCAATTATTTTACTGATGCATGAAGTGGTATGATATTTGAACATTTGAGGAGGCTTTAGAACATAGAGCAATACATTTTGAAGTGCAAGGGTGAACTGTCCTGTCTATTTTAGATACTTCGCTACTAATGAAAATTATCTGAATTACTGAAAGCCACTCATCATGTGACATGTCTAAGGCTCAGTGGCGCAATTTTAGTTTTAGTATCTTGTCTAATACACCAAGAAAATTCCACTCAGCTATGTTATTAGGTCCAAAGGGATGTAGTATAAGCGAGCCATCAATGAAAATGATTATCTAAATTACTCAAATCCAGTCCAGTCATGTCAAATGCTGTGCATTCTGACGTATTAACAGTGACATTGTTTTAATTACTCAAGGGTCGGTGACAGAATTTGTTTGAAGTATCTTGTATAAAACTCCAAGAACTGTGCTATGTTATTAGGTCAAAAAGGATACGGTTATGTGATCTGATCGTTCTGATTCATTTTTTAGTTGACCGCTAATTTATGGGCTTGATTCATGGGAAATGGTTTACGATAAATGAATATAGTTTGTTTTCTTTTTTCCCTTTCATTGGCTAAATGAAAAGACCTAAATACTTGCGTGAGCACACACACACAAAGGAAAAAACAAAACGAAAAGGGGGCACATTTGCCATACACAATCCACTATTTGAGGCAAGTTAGGCAATCAGAACCAATTGCTAAAGATATAAGATCGACCAGGATGTGCCCTTAATCCTATGAAATGTTTTATGATCCTTGTAAAGTCCTCGAGTGTTCTCTCCAAATCAACCACATCGGTTCCCAACTCTGCCACTCACCTTCGTCAGCCGATCAATATTCCCTCTGTGTCCATTTGAAAGACCTAATGCATACAAAATAGTCTAAAACTAACTGTAAAATTGTGATCCATTATGTGATGAATGAGAAAATGATTTGTGTGGGGCTCTAGATGATGATCTTAGATTAGGTAACCTCTCTAGCTTCTGGTTCAGCTGGGTTCTCGCCTAATACCTTCACCTAGCTTGCACAGGGAAGCACGACTAACAAACCATACTTGAGGGACTGCAGAACGGTCCTCCGGCTTGAGGATCAGAAAGTGCCGTGCAAGTAGGGAAAGTACTAGGGTTTGTGGGTAGAAGATAGTGTGTACCTCTTAGGGTTGCCTCACTTCCTTTATATAGACTGTCCTTGCTTTCTCTCCAAGTACGGGCATGTGTTGTGCACGCTTCGGCTGATGTCACTTCTGAGGCGGAGCCTCGTGCGTGAGCTGTCACCCTATGTGCATTCATGATTACCTCATCGCATAACCGCTTCGGATGACGTCATATATGTCACTTCGGATAAGGCAGTTACACGCACGTGGGTGAGCTGGCATGATGATCACGGCCGAGCCCAGTGGCCTAACATTGTCAGTCCTCATTCTGGACACATCCAACAGCCCATAGTTGTCGGTCTGACTGCCGCCGAGGTCGAACCATGATACCGAGCCTATAAGCCCACTCATGGGTTTGACCGTTCTAGTCAGGACCTAGGGGTTAGGCTCGGTAGTACACCGAGCGTAGTGACCGTGTCCAAACCACCTAATTTGGCCCACTACGGTAGTTGGTTTTGACATTTTAGTCCTTATTTATGCAAGAAGAGTTGACTATTTGACATTTGGTGGTTGTTATTTTGGATCCTTTGGATGGTATGATTTCTAATATTCATTGGCTTAGTGTTTATTATTTGATGTATTGGTGTATGCTATTTTTTTACTATTTTTCTCGCCTCATTGTGCCTCGCTTTGAAAAGGTGTGTCCCTCGCCTAGCACCTCTTTCCTAGACCCCAACAGAACTCTGCAACTCTGTCCTCCTCTCACCCTTTACAACTATGAGTTTAATGTAGAACTTGCATAGGTTCTTGCTTTTCATTATGGTTATAACATTTGAAATTCTTTTTTCCATTTGCATACTGTTGAATAACTTGATATACATTGTTGAGCCCATTTTCTAACAGCCTAAGCTTTTATGACAATTGGTAACCTAACATGGTATCAAAGCTAGGCTTTTGGACAAGACCAAGGTTTTAAAAATCGGTCGTTACATAACATATCGGTTGTTACATATCGGTTTTTAGCCTTTCGATACCGTTACACCGCCATATACTGTTGAGATGAAAAATCACGTGTATTGGCCGGTTCCCTTTACATATCGGTTCTTTTATGATTTACAGACCTCGCTGCCTCTCTTGCCTTGAATAACTTTGATCCCCCTTCCATAGGCAAAACTCTAATGGTATTTGTTGAGAAGGAATTCACTGGAAATGTCCAGCCTCCTCAACACCCCCCTCCCCTCTTTCCTTTTTCCTTTTTCCTTTTCCTAGTCTTGCTTCTTGTACTCCAAGAAAGTATTCTAACCCTTCTCTTAGCCTCGTCTCCCCCCAAAAAAAAGAATGGAGAAAAAGGAACAGTTACTCTCAAGTCCCATATCTACCGCTGAAAAATGGTTTGCAAAGACAAAGTAAGTAGGAAAAATCGATAAAGTACTTTTGGATGATAGTCTTCCACTTGATATTGCCTTTTCCTTCGAACCAATCTCTTCTGGAACTGCTCCACCATGCCATTCATAGCTTATTTGGCCTTATGAAGGAACTCTAGGGGTAAACCAAGGTAAGGCGCTGGAATAGAATAGTACCTATTGAAGATTGCCTAGTTGCAGAGGAATATTTTTTTTTGTTTGTGGAAGAAGTTGTATATTAACCACCCAAAAAAGAGAACAATAGATCAAGGGAATAGCCTTGAAATCCCAGGAAAACAACACAGATCGACAGATTAGAAAACAAGAAACGACAAAAGACCAAAGGTTGCCTAAACTCAAAAACAACTAAGAAAGTACTGCCAACAGAAAACTAGGGGGCAAGTTCCAATTAGCACATAGCCTAACAGCTTCAGTTGATGGCTTGACTGCCTTCCAAGTTCCAAGAGCGCAAACAGGCTCTCATATCACTTCAACTAACAGACACCAGCTCTCACTTGCTCCAAATAACCATCTAGACAGCCTTGAGATCACCAACCTAAATGCCTCCATCATCATACCAAATGGGAGTGGGTACTCCCCCTGACTCAACTCCTGTGAAGTATGAAAGAAGCTAGCAGGCGATCCATTTACACCCCCTCAATATCCAATTCACAGGTTACTCTCAGTTCCCCGCTTCTCAGTCTAGAGTCGACACGTTCATCTCATCTAACCTGGACCACCAATCTCCTCTTTCTCAAAGTTGATCCATGGTGGACACCGCAAATGCCAATGCCGCATTCCCCAGTACAGTCTCAAGCTCGAGTCTCCTTAAACTTACCTACCTATGAATGAAAAGATTAGTTTTGTTTAAATTTTCCTCCGACTATATTTCCATGACTGTTATACGATAGTTAATATTTTGGATTATTTATTACTGTATTCTGATGTATAGGCTAAATGATGCATTGTTTTCTTTGTTGATTGACTCATAGATCTCATCTGGATGCAGGTTGAGAGAGAGAGGACTTTACTCAATACCAAGTTACTTGAATTCGAAAGCCTACTTCGTAATCCTTATGTGGTTCCTCTTGCTAACGCTACTCGAAGTGTTTTTCCTGGGGCCACTCAAAGTGTATCTTCCCTGAATGCTCAAAATAGCACCCCTCCTCCTGTTTCCAGTTTCAGTCAACTTGGTGCTTCACTTAACACGGGGTTTGGAACAAGGCAAGATTTTCTCTTGACATCTAGATTATATAGGGTGATATTCTTGCTAATGACAGTCTACTGTATTTATTGCATGACTTATTTCTTTCTTCAATTTCTTTGAGGTTTACCCCAGGTTACATCAACTTAGGTACGGATGTTGGGGGCGGGTACGTGTCTATGTATTGGATTTGTCTTATTTTTATTTTGTGGATACTGGGACACACCCTTAAAATCCTCAATATAAAATTTCAACTTTCTAGTTTAATTGTTTAAGTTGTGTTTGCTATCTCTTATACATTTTCATGCATATTATTGGAGTTCTATGCATTAGCTCATGAGAAATTTGAATTAGAAAATATGTCTATTAAGTTATTATCCAGCTAACAATGTCCGTTGAGGATCCCATACGATTGTCCAACTGTCGAGTTTCCAACATAGATACGTTATATACATTTTGTATGATCCATGTAACATACCGTTTACCTTTACTCCTGTTTCCAAGTCTACCCTTTGACTTCAGTTGTTGGGTTATTTTTACCAGGCTTGCTACTCCATCAGAGAACGCTTTTCATTCAGCTGAAAACTCCAGTCAAACTACTAGTGTGTTTGGGACAAACAACTCGCCATTTGGAACTGCAGGTGCAACTTTAAGGTTAAAAGTTGAAAACTATAATGCTATGGGTGTGGACTGTGGATATTGACTCTAACTCAATCATGTGGTAGGTTCTCTTGGAAGTCAACCTCGTAACCAGTCATTTGGAGGTTCTTTTGCCGTCAATACATCGACCTTCAGTAATAAAGCCATTAGTGCAGAACGTAACCCATTTTCCACTTCAGCAATGTCCCCACAAATTCCTAGTTCAGCAAGCATCCAGTCCCCAATACTTTCAAAGATGCTAAACTCTGCCCCTACTGCAATCGGACAGTTATCTGAGAATGTGGATTTGAGGTAAGTTCGTGGTGAAGTTGCTTTTAGTTTTTAGGTCCAATTCTATGATATTTGTTGATGCAATTCTAGCAGTTTATCGGCAATCGATCTAGCTCCTGAGTATTGGATTTGAACTACATAACAGTAAAATACATCTTCTCTTAAAAAGAGAAACAGAAGATAACCAGCATTTGCCCTAACCTCATTATTTGCTTTATTTTATCTCCTCTACTGGACCTTTTATAGTATGATGCAGTTGTTAGAAGATCAAGAAAAACAAGTATATTTTAAAGAAGGAAAAAAATTGGTAAAAAACTCGAGGTTTGAACCATTTATTATCCGTTATCGTTGAGTCTAGCTTTTCTAGTTCTGAGAGCAAAATGGGTTCATTTTTAAGTTAATTTTAACTGGATGGGCATGGGTTGAGTTAAGCTACATTGGTTGTAGTGAGGGCCAAGTTTAATAATTGGGTCTTTTGGCATTGTTTTCAGTTGGTTTATTTTAGGTTTTAGAATACAAGTCCTCCCTTTTAATTTCAAGTTCCCAAGTCTTCAATTTTGTGCTTTCCGACTCGCGAACAGTAATTTAAATCCTTTGGGTTTACTTTGATATAACCATGTAAGAGCCTAAGTCTTACAATCCAAGATAGATTAGTGTAGAGAACTTTTTCGGCCTGTCATCCGTTTTGAAATTCTATGATGCAACTGTAAAACCTAAAAAAATCTAATTGCGTCGAACTGCTTGTTCTTCTACTTCTGAAGTTTCCTTTGTTTCTAGACCTTCTAAGCCTTGACCACAACTAGATCATTTTAGCACCTTTTATCCCCTTTGGTGTACTGCTATACAATCCTAATCCCATTTTGAACTTTCTTCGTTAAACAAGTTCCCGACTTCAATGGAAATATACCCAAGCTACTGTTCATGGATACATCCACAACCCAGGATAGTCCTAAAATTGTAATTTTCAGCCCTAACTTTTATGACAAAAAGTCTTCCCTTTTTGCGCCAATTAAAACTTTAGAAGTCTAAATTGCTGTACATTTAGCCACATAAAGCTAAATATGGTGAGCCTCAAGTAAGCCCCTTCCTTTTCATATCCTACATCAATGTTGATATACAAGTCTCTATTGCAGTGTTGAAATAGACACTTGCTCTCAGTCTTGCCACCACCGCATCATTTGAGAACCATAATCTGTTGGAACTTGGAAATGTTGTGTTAACAATTGTTTTTATGCTTTTGTGATAGTTTTGGTTTGTGCTCCCTTACTGCAGTGATAATATGCCTAAGCAGAACGGTGCAGTGGATGATAATATCTGGTTGAAAGAGGAATGGATTTCTGGAGAGGTAAAGACTATTCATTTGACTTGTGTAGCTCCTGTTTATACTGGACTTTCCTGCTTTGAGAGGCTAGAAGCTCCGTAAGCTAGTTAACTACATGTTTGATGTGGTGAGAATCTGATTTGAATAAAGAGTTAAATTGAAAGTTATTTCATGTTTATTCCACATTAGATGCATGGATTCAAGCCTTGCTAGGCTCAAAATCTTAGGTTTGAGCCTCAAAGACAGTTCTTTTATTTCATTTTGCAATGGCGCGCCAACACTAGGTGGGCGGTACCCCAACCTACATTTGGCATTGGCATCTAGGCGCCTGGGGGACCGCCTAGCCATGGGTCCCATTCAACTTCCAACCCTGCCCTAGCCCAATTTGTTTATGTTATGGGTCACTCCTTTTCTTTTAGCATGATGTTTTGCAAAAGAAAAAGTTCCTAGGTCCTTCCAATATTCTCGACATCTTATTTATGATTGCTTTGGTATTATTGTTGTTGCTACTTGTAATTGTATGTGTGGAAATTATTTAGTGGTCCTTGGTCATTGCCCTGACATCCTTGTAGCCACTTGTTTGTGGAGCTTATCACCAAGTGCATGGGTTCAGCACAATGTGTGGCTACAATGAGTGTTGGGGTGAATGCCTCCATGCTAACGTTAATGTTTTGTTTGCATTACACATCTTAACTGTGCTTTCCCTCCTTTCAGATTCCAGAAGAAGCACCTCCTGACAGATACATTTTCTAGGGTTATTGTAGGATAAGTCAGGTATTTCAAATTCGCCAAGTGCATGGGTTCACCAAAATGTGTGGCTACAATGAGTGATGGGGGAAATGCCCCCGTGCTAACATTGACGTTTTGTTTGTGTTATGCATCTTAACTGTTCTTTCCCTCCTTTCTGAAGAAGCACCTCCTGACAGATGCATCTTCTACGGTCATCGTAGGATAAGTCGGGTATTTCAAATTCAGATTGGTAAACAGTCCACAACTGACCATGTTGTAGAGGATTCTTAAAACTTGATCTTCCACCAGAAACTTTTAACATGCTTTCCAGGAACCCAAGCAACTTGCACCTATATGCTGCATCAAATGTGCTTGCCTTGATATGTGTGGATTGATATGAAAATTTTCAGGGTTGGAGTTTCTGGGAAATGGTTGGGAATGATGGGGATTGTGGCCTTGGTTTGGTGAGCGGGTGTAACTGAAACTGATAATTTCATCAGTGCACAAGATTGCAATAAAAATATTAGTATTTGCTCTAGGGGAATACTTGCTAAGGGCAAAAAGTGTGCAGTTCCTGCAAAGTCGTGGCAAGGAGTGTGCGTTGATTTGAAAGTCGGCTGGCATACGTCACTTTTATATTACCATTATTCATGGGAACTCGCTTGATGGGATTAACTTATTAATAAAGTGGTCTATAATCTCATAAAGAATTAATAATCCTACACTCCTTGTAGTATTTATTATTATTATTATTATTATTATTATTTATATATAAAGGGGAAGAGCTTTGGTGTGACCTGTTTTTGAAGCTGTCACAAAACATACTCACTGCCTAGGGTAGGATGGTAAATTTAAGCCACACAAAATTCACTCCACGTTCAATAATTGTTCCACATCCACAATCGACATACATAAACGGTTTTCTTCTCATCTGACTATTGCCAAGTGCCAACACCCGAGAAAACCAAAAAGAAAAACCTGCTGATTCTCATGGATTGTTTCAAGGATAGGCATTGTTCTACTTAGAAAAGGTTAGATTCTCTCTCTCTCTCTCTCTCTCTCTCTCTCTCTCTCAAATTGCAATAAATTTTTGTACCCAACTTGAGTGAGCTGTTTGGGACACTATTTGAGGTCTCTCTTTGTAACCTTCGCCATCATAAAAATGGAATACGTGGGATTCAATGCATTTTGGTCCTTTCTACCCTTTTAACATTATAGTAGACTTCGTTTTTTTGAGAGGGACTGAAATTGGGTTTTTAACAGTTTGATTGTTTTGTTGGGACAATCTTTGGAATGGTGTGATGGTAAATTTTACTCCATCATTGCCTTTCTTTATAGGTACGTATATTGCACATGAACAATTTGACAGCACAATGTCTAATACATTTTTTTCTCCTATCTATCTGTACTTTCTCTTAGGCGTGTTTGGCTAAAAATAGGGAATTCATCTTCACAAATTGAGGTATGTTTCTCTAAACATATTCATAGAAAAAATGATATAGCGTATATATAGGGTTGAAATGACAATGGAAAAAACACTTAAATATACACGTAGTATTGTAGCAATTCTCAAATAGTTCAACAGTTACGATATTTAGTAAAACCATATAATTACCAAAAAGAAAAATATGTCAACAGATACTTTATGTATTTAATAAAAATTCAATTGCTCTATAAGGGGAGCAAATGTTTGGTGTATAAAGGGGGAGCACATGTTTATTGTAGATGAAAATGTGTCATTGTGTCAAACTTTTGTTCTCCAAATTACCAAATGAAAGAACTTAATCTTACTTTAATTGGAGGCTAGGGCACAAGCGATGCGCGTGCAAGTCAAATTTTAACAAAATTTGATCAAATAATAACAAGTGGGGCTATTGTCAACATTTGACTTGCTGGCCTCTAGTTATTATTAAAGGGGAACACCAGTTTGGTGTCTCATTTTGTGAAGCTCCTTCATGAAGTAACTGCTTGGGTATAATAGTAAAAACACTATCACTCCAACTACCAGCCCACGTCTACATATAACACGTACAGTTGCTTTCTTTGCTGTCTTTCCTTTTCATACAGACCCTTTTTTTTTTTGGTAAAATAAGATGCATTAAACAGAAATTAAGAGTTTACAAATCGAGGGTATACAATCTCAATCAAATTCGCATAAAATAAACTAGCAATACAATTAGGCATATAAGGGTAGATATGATTTTCTCCCACCAAAATTGACGTGTCATTTATCAACGCATCTGCACAATGATTTGCTTCCCAGTAGAAGTGCTTGATGGACACAGCTTCAAACTCTTCTAGGAGGGACTTGCAATCAAGTAAAATGTTACCAAGTGGGTGGTTTATTGTTGTTATGATCACCAATCAACTGTATCACACCCAAAGCATCAACTTCAGTTTCCAAATTCTTGACATTTTCTGCCTTTGCCAAAACCAGGCCATCGCACAAGGCCAAAATTTCAGCCATGAGGCTGGAGTTTGCTTGCAAGCTTCTATGGAATCCACCAACCCATCTGCCATGGTGGTCACGGAGAATACCTCCCGTTCCTGCCGTACCCAAAGCCACATTAAAAGCTCCATCTGTGTTTAGCTTGACAAAATTTTCATAAGGAGGAACCCACCCCACACCAATGTCATTTCTCTGCCCCTTAGGTTTGTCCTGGACCAAGAAGTGCCATTCCAAGGATTTGTTTGAGATGGTCTTAGCAACAGAAGAGGGATCCAGCCAATTCAAGTTAGAGTTAAATTCGAAGATTCGCTTATTTCTATCCACCCAAATATGCCAAATAGCATAGAGAAAGATGACCTTCCAAGGGGTGCCCGAGCAATGTGTACCCGGAATCTTGGCATTGGTGAAAATCCAGTCAAAGGAGTTGTTCTGAGAGTTAAGCAAGGGAAACTGAATTGCTGCCCAAAAGGACACAGCTCAACTACAAACGCAGAGAACATGACACGCAGTTTCAGGCACAGAAGGGCACCAACAACAGTCCGGGGAGGTGGTGATATTCTGAGTAAAAAGATTACTACCCGTAAGAAGTCGATCCTGAACGGCAAGCCAGACAAAGTGATGGATACGAAAGGTACATGGGAGATGCCAAATCCATTTCCAATGGAGGTGGGAGGTGAGTGATTCCGTGGGGGTAATGAGAGAATGGTTGAGGTGGAACTAAACTCACCATTCGGAGTGAGATGCCAAATGATGCAATCAGGTTGGTTGTTGAACCACTGGAACGTGGTTTTGTAGATTGAATTAAGAATGGACTCCGGGAACTCGAAGGAAGTAATGCCAAGGGTCCAGCTAAAATTTGTCCTACAGTCACGAACTGAAAGATCAGATTCATGGTTGTGAAGAGGGCCCTCGATTTTTGATCGAAGGGTCCCATCCCCCAGCCAGTTGTCCCACCAAAAGGAGGTAGAAAGGCCATTGCCCAAACGAACACGAGTACCCTTATCAAAGAGTTTCTTCCCTGCTTGAAGACCCCTCCAAGTGGTGGAGGTTTTGGAGCATCTCCTGCCCGTGGAATGGTAATGACCAATGCGAGTCCAAAGCGGGTCAGAATTATTGGAAAACTTCCAATTCAATTTTGCCATTGTAACCCTGGATTTCCTCAACCCAAGACCCCCTAACTGCTTCGGTTTTGTAATGTTATCCCAACCAATAAGAGTATCCACAATGCTATAATCAAAAGTAAAAGGTTTTTAAAATTAACAATGTTGGTGTAAAATATAACTCACAATACTATAATCAAATTTAACATCCTCCTTAGAAATAATCAAATTTTGGGCTTTGGATAACCAAAACTAGCAACCTTTTGACAATAACCAAATTTAATAAACCCTACATATTTTCAATTAAATACTCCAATCATTATACAAAAATGTTCTATCTCTCTTCCCTGTCTTCTCTCTTTCTTTTCGAACAATATTTTACTAAAAAAATATTATTTTTTTCTAGAAAACTGTTTTTAAAAATAGATTTTTTTTCAAAAAAAAAGTTTCAGAAACCATTTTCTATTTCTAGTAAATAGTCTTTAGTAGTTTCAAAACTATTTTTAGAAAAACTATTTTCTATTGTTCACAATTTTTAGTTTTTGGTAGTTTGAAAAGATGATGTAACAAATTTTGGTTATCCAATTTTGATTATAGCATTGTAGACATCTACATTATTAACATTAGCAATCTCTTAAATGAATAATCAAAAGCTGACGTGGCAACTTTTGATTATCAATTTTTGATTATAGCATTGTGGATACTCTAAGAGGCTCTCTTTTCCGAGGCTCTCTATTCCTGATCATAAAAAACCTCTGGTCTCAGAGCAAGTTTATCTTTTGCTGCTCAAAATGAGAAAAGCCTCTTGCACCAGCTTCTGGAAACAAGTCGGTAAAATTCCTCCGTCTACAGTTCTTCTCTACAAGTACCGAAGGCCTGTTCACTATGAAACCCTTTTTTAATTAGTTTTTTTCTTGAATGCTCTTTCTCTCTCTTGCTTTTTACTCTGCAACGAAGGTTTTGGGTTCACTAGCTTCTATGTTTTGAAAACCCACCTCTGAAATCTGCGATTCAAAAATTCCGACAATCAAGTTCAATCTTTCCCAGCCTGCATGGATTTTTCCCAACCCGCATGGGTGGCGTCTAAAATGACTGGAGAAGGTGTACATGGGTTTGTGTATAACTATAGATACGTATAAGGTATCATATATATATGTAACTGTATAACTTTGGACTAGGGTTTCAATCTCAAAATAGAAGGGGAAAGAAGAAGAAAAGAAAAACAAAAAATACGAAATTCATATTTTAATAAAGAATAGGTAAAATAAATAGTATTGGTGTAGTGTAGAGAGAGATATGAGTAGGTAAAATAAAAAAGTACACTGTTGACTAGCAATTTTACATTTTCCTTGGTGTACATGCTCTCAAGCGACTAGGGTTTCCCACTTGGGGAGAGGCGCCTCCTCCTCCTCCCCCAGGCTCTCTTTTCCAATTCAATTTTGCCATTGCAACCCAGGATTTCCGCAACCCAAGACCCCCTAACTGCTTCGGTTTTGTAACATTATCCCATCCAATAAGAGGCTCTCTTTTCCTAGGCTCTCCATTCCTGATCATAAAAAACCTCTGGTCTCAGGCAGCTAGGGTTTTCCGCTTGGGGGGAGGCGCCTCCTCCTCCTCCCCCAAGCTCTTTTTTTCCTTCTCTCCTCCCCCTCTCCACATCCTCTGAGTGTACTCCTCTCCTCTGTTTCTCCTTCACCCTTTGTTCCCTTCTATCAAGCTTCATCCATCCTCTGTTTTCGTCGCCCGTCGGTAAGTGCTTATCAGCTTGGGCATTCGGCGGCTTGGGTTGGCGAGGTTCGCTCCTCTCGCCAGCTTCATCTTCTTGGGGTTGCTGGATCTGCTTAACGGTGAGCAGAGGAGGCAGTTGACGTGGGTCTCCTACCCCAGGCGACGTTTTGGGTGATGTCCAACGGCGTTGTGGCGAGATCTGATGTTGCTCGGGGCGATGGTGTGCGGGTGGCGTTGGTTTGCAGCGGCGCTCGCTGCCGGAGTTTCTTTGGTTATTGGTGGTTTGCTGGCTGTGGTGGAGGTGTGCCGTTTGTGTGGGCGGCTGCGGCGTCGGGTGACTCGGTTGCTGTGGAGGGTGGGGGAGGAGGTGGAAAGTCGTGTAGCTGTTTTTTTTTTTTTTCGAACGTTTTGTTTGCTGCAGGATATTCCAAAATCTGATAGGCAAAAAGTTTTTGTTTCGCGGTGGTTAGCGGCAGTTTGAAGGCATGGTCGTGAAGGGTATGCGACCCCAATGGTCTTCATTTTTTGGTCATTTTGTGTGCTGGTTTCGGCCGGTGATCGTTTCAAAGGTGCTGCCCGGACAAGAGGTCGACTGATGGTTCCAACTATTGTTCTTGATCGTGATTCTGGGGGTTTGTGGAGAGGCGATTTTAGGCGGCAGTTTTCTTGCTCAGTGTTGCTACTTGCACATACACTTTTACACATATCTTGCACATACGCTTTTATGGGGCCCATCTCGGGTCCCATCAATATAATCCGAATCGCTCAATATTTTTAAAATAATTTTTTAAGAGTTCCTGTAAAAAATCAACTCGATAGGATATCGGTAAGGGTTTTTTCTGAAATCATAGGGTGAAACAGTTTGATTCGCACTGCGATTTCTGAAAAAGCCCTTACCGATATTCTATCGAATTGATTTTTTACAGAAACTCTTAAAACATTATTTTAAAAATAATGAGCGGTTTGGATCATATTGGTGGAACCCGAGGTGGGCCCCATAAAAGTATATGTGCAATATATGTGCACAAATGTATGTGTCCTTAGCATTTTTGTTTCTCGCTCTCCCATTGCCCTATCTTTGTTTCCTTTGTATGGTTGCAGGCTGTTTGCATTACCTTGGGTGGTGTTGGTTTCCTTCTGCCACCGGTCATCTACATTTGGGAGTGACCAGATCTGCCTAACTGCGAGGCGGTTGGGTGGTGGTGCTAGTTTGGGTGGTGATGCCTAAGGTGTTTTGTGTGGCGGCGGTTATGAAGCCGGTTAGGATTTTGTGGGGTTGGGTGAGCGGGCGCCTTTGGGCCTGATTGTTTATTTGGGCTTTGTTGTTTGTCTGGGTTACGGGTGTGATTAATTATTTTATTTTTAGGCTCCCGTTTTAGACCTTTGGAGCTGGGCTTCGACTCATGTGATGTACTATTCAATTTTTGTTGGATTCCCATGTTCCCTCTCCCTGTTTTTAATAAATTTTTGCCTATCCAAAAAAAAAAACGTTATCCCAACCAAAAGCGTGAATTTTCTCCATGCATCTTTTCGCTCTGTTTCAAGGTAAAAAATAACCAACCATATTTCAGACTATTCCGTCCCGTTCAGTTCAGCACTGTTTTCGGCTATTCAATAGTAAAGCTCCTGAGTTATGAAAGCTTTGTCTAAAAGCTCTGTTTCAAGCAAATTCATACCAAAAAGAAGGTACAAAAGCAGCAAACCTACCCTACTCTCTCTTCTCTCTCCATTTGATGTGCATATTCCACTTTTCTGTGTAAGAGCATTCACACTTGTGGGCAATGCGATTTGCCCGATCTTTCTCTCCTCCGGAGAAGGGATTCCGTTCCCCACCCTTTTTGAGAAAGGAAAGATGCTGCCGGTTCGCGGGAGCGCTTTTTGAAGCTGGACGTCAAGCGCTTGCGAAAAATACAGAGTCGATCAAAGAAGGCCTGTTACCGGCGATTGGGTTGAAGAATGAAGACCAGTCCGACACCCAAGGAACCGTATGCCGGCGTCGATCGAGGCACTTGCCGTCGCTGTTTGATTTGAAAAAGGTCGGTGTCGGTGAAGGAACCAGTCCGTCATAACCATATCTGGGCTTCGGGAGCCAGGTTACGAGAGGGGAAGGGTTTTATTGGCTCTACCCAGTGACTCGCCCAATCCGGAGATCGGTCTCTACTTAGGCATTTGCAAAAACGTTATTTTGTTTGCGATTCTATTTCATTAATCAATTTTTAGCCAATTAGGGCGGGGGAACAGTTAAAGGGGATTAAAACTGTAACATGTTTGCAGGATGTGAATGATACCATGGATGAGCAGTTAGTATAGGATACTTAGGCATTTGCAAAAACGTTATTTTGTTTGCGATTCTATTTCATTAATCAATTTTTAGCCAATTAGGGCGGGGGAACAGTTAAAGGGGATTAAAACTGTAACATGTTTGCAGGATGTGAATGATACCATGGATGAGCAGTTAGTATAGGATGAGAACAGACTGCTGTGGGGGTTTAAACAAACTGGGAGGCCTCTGTTTTGGAGTGACGTGTGCAGGAAGAAACCAGCATGCACTGAACAAGTCACTACATGTTGTTTACTCCTGCGCGCACAACTCCAAGACACACGCGCGCCGGTGAGCTTAAACCCACAACTCTTATTCTCAAACCTTCTGGGCTCTGGAAGGACCAGTGCACACCCAGGACAAACCACGCAGTTCATATAGCAGCATAATATACAGTTTAAAGGCTGAAAAGCCCTACAAATTAATAAAACACCCCATAAACAGTGTGGGGACAGAATAATGGCTTAAGGCCAAGCTACCCGTGCAAGGCCACTCACTGGTCAGAGGCAAACTGTCGCGCGATGGAGCTAGTCTGGCGCGCGAGGATGCGCCCCGGCGCACTGTCGCGCGATGGAGTGAGTCCGTCGCGCGATGGTGCGCCCTGGCGCGGGATGATTGCGCCCTGGCGTGGACCAGACCAGTGCTTGGTTTACACATTTCTGAGTTACTGGGACAGATCCAGAATGTTCCCAGGGGGACTCTAAAACAGCAGAAACTCATATTGAACTAAGACTAGCAGTTTATACAAAGGAAAGCAGTAAACTGATTATTATCATGCTTGCAGAGTGATCTATATACACATGAATGCAAAACAGTAGGACACCAATCCCCACGCGGTCCATCTCACGCAGCACAGGAGTGTCGCGCAAGAGAGTGGGACCATCGCGCGCTGGTTCCTACCATGACGGTTTTTGAAACCTCGCCAGCTTTAGGAGCAGGACTGGTATTGATTACCAGCCTTGGCCCTGCCAGCCACCCTCAGGGATCAGAACAGAAACAGAACAAAGGTAAGCTATACCTTTGGCTTCGGGTTTGAAACAAATTCGAGCTTTGAGGTTGAGGTTGTTTATTTTTTTGATAGGTGTTTGAATTATGGAGTGAAAATGGGAGAGAAAGAACAAGCTATGTTCTTTGATGCATGGAGTGTAATCTTTTACCAAAGCTTGACTTGGAAAATGCTAACCCTTTGAAAGAGAAACAAATGGGGGTATAATATAGGGAAAAGGGGTGAATCCTGGTTGGAAACAGAGGAGTTCAGGCAGTCCACGAGGCCTGGCTGAGGCAATGCCTATTGGTGGCCCAACTGTCCATTATCAGGAAAGGTCGGTGGTAGGTTGGACACGTCGCGCGATGGTGTGAGTCTGTCGCGCGATGGTGCGCCCTGGCGCACCTGAACGCGCGATGGAGTGACTCTGGCGCGCGATGGTGCGCCCGGGCGCACTGTCGCGCGATGGAGCCAGATCGTCGCGCGATGGTGCGCCCCGGCGCGGGATGGTTGCGCCCTGGCGCGGGTCAGCTAGGTTTTTGGTTTTTGAAGCGGCTTAGGCTAGGTTAGGTTCAAGGGTTTTGCAAACACTCAAAGCTCAAACACGATATCATTCCCGGGTTGTTCTTGATCCATTTCATCATCGGGGAATCAAAAACCGTAAGTAAACTAATCTGGAAGCTCAGATTGGGGTGTCTACAACACTACTCTCTACATTTTGGACCAATTTACCTCTCAAAAAGTCACTTTATTACTTTAGCTACTCATTTTTAAAATGTTTACTGCATCAGACTCTCTATATTAAAACTATCTCATTTAAGTTCTCCAATTAAGTTCTCCAATTTTCAGTCTGTTTGAAAAATTAAGTTCTCCAATTTTCAATCTGTTTGAACTGGTGCGAAAATTTTATTTTTCTGATAATTTTATCCTAAATGGTCATAAAGAATTTTTGGCTCGAAAATCTTTCAATGAGCACCATAAGAGAGCCTTAACTCATATGAGAGCCCTACCGATATCGGATTGGGCTTAATTTTTATAAGAAACCTATAAAAAATATTTTAAGAATGACTTGCAATTTGAATCATCTTTTATAGGATCCTTAATGGGTCCAAATAAATACTTTAAACGTTGGATGAACAGTACACATTTCACAATTCCGTTTACTTGATGGAAGATGAGGGCAAAGGCTTAATTGCAAGTTTTTGTAAACTTTGGAGGTGAAATTGAAAATACGTTAAGTTTGGAGGCCTATGGGACATTGCGGTGTAAGTTCAGAGGTTCTTCAGAAGTGTGCTACAAACTTCACAAGCGATAATCAGATCAAACGCATCGCCTTTTGATCAAGGACATCCCACTCTTTGTCGGTCTCTATTTCTTTCTTCTCCCCTTTTTTTTTTTCATCCAGTAACAGCTGGTAAAGATCCTTTTGATAAAGATAGTCCTCAATATGTGTCTTCCAAAAGGTAAAGTCTGAACCATCGAACTTATCGATCTTCGATTTTCCTTCTCCTTAACGCATAGCTCCCACTGGGAAAAAAAAAACCCCTAGGTTGAATGAACCATACTGAAACCCTTGATTGATCAAATCCCCTTCCGCAACTGCGGCTCTAATACCAGTTTTTGGGTTAATAGATGAATTGAATTGAGCGCTCAAACTGACCAATAGACAAAACTCTCAGAATTTTAGATATTATGAATCACAGGGAAAAAAACCCAGAGAAATAGAGAGACATAGAGAAAGATAGAACACACAAACTTACGAGATTTGGCAACTGCCTACTCTTCGGGAGTCACACCAGATCAGTGGAGGAAACTTTCAAAGTCTCTCTCTACAAGTTACAATAGCTTTTTGGGAAAGTCTTCAATACACACCCCTTTAAGCTGTCTACCATATGCACCTATTGTATGGTTCATATTGTGTCACCTCATAAAAAATTACTTGTAGGACCGGTCATTCATAACATCTTATTTCGTATCATAATTTTTAGGGCAAATTTTCGTAGTAGTCCTTGTAGTTTTATGGTTGTCTCACTTTCGTCCCTCTAGTTTCAAAGTGCTCGAATTTCGTCCCTGTAGTTTGTTTTACGTTCCAAATTGGTAAAATTGTTAACGCCGTTAACGAAACTAACGGAAAAAAAAAATAAGTGTTCCAATTTTCAATCCGTTTGAACCGGTGCGAAGATCTTATTTTTTTGATCATTTTATCGTAAATGATCGTAATGAATTTTTGACTCTAAGGCATTTCAATGAGCACCCTAAGAGAGCCCTGAAACTAAATAAGGAGTCTTCGGGTGCTCGTTGAAAGACCTTAGAGCCAAAAATTCATTACGACCATTTAGGATAAAATGATCAAAAAAATAAGATCTTCGCACCGGTTCAAACGGATTGAAAATTGGAACACTTATTTTTTTTTTTTCCGTTAGTTTCGTTAACGGCGTTAACGATTTTACCAATTTGGAACGTAAAACAAACTACAGGGACGAAATTCGAGCACTTTGAAACTAGAGGGACGAAAGTGAGACAACCATAAAACTACAAGGACTACTACGAAAATTTGCCCTAATTTTTATACTAATAATTCGTAACTTTTCATCAATATGATTCGTAACTTTTTAGCAATCGATTCATAACATTTTGGTGTGCTTTAATGAGGATACATATGATACACACCCAAATAAGGGGTGTGTATTGTAGCACTTCCCGTATACGTGTTTTGTCTGTGTACGACCACTCGGACGGAAGTTAGAATTTCTTCTCTGCGTCAAGGGCCGTTCACACGGCTCTCACCCGATTTGGACAGGAATTACAGAACGGTTGGGAAACCTCAGGCTTCACCCTCCTAACAATATCAAGCACATTTGAATTTCATCATTCATTTTTTGGGGGGTGTGTAAGTGCGTCACGGGCCGTTCACACGGCTCTCACCCGATTTGGACAGGAATTACAGAACGCTTGGGAAACCTCAGGCTTCACCCTCCTAACAATATCAAACACATTTGAATTTCATCATTCATTTTTTTGGGGGTGTGTAAGTGCATATCCGAGCGAACAAGTAAGAAAATACATACAAGATCGAGCAACATCGCCAATGAGGTATGTGGATCAGAAGGTCGTCAACAAAGCTGTTCGAAAGACTAGGAGGAGAGCAAAGGAAGTCCGGCAACCACCACCGTCATCGTCATCATCATAAGGTCACTGGGCCCTGGAAGGAGCCTTGTCATGTTCTGCATAGCTTCGGTTGCATCATTCCAAAATCTTTGCTATCCAGAATGCGTGACCAATATATAATCCAATCCATTCTCACACTCTAGTCTCCTTGTTAAAACAACAGGATTGAAGCACTTGATTTTGTGAATCCATGAACTTACAGCGATACAATGGAAAGTAAATTGGTATTCATTGACGTAACGGAGCTTGCTTTCTAGTACTGATCAAACTCATTTTAGAGTCCCTACCTACAAAAAGGATTGATCAGGTGGTCTAATCTCATCAAATTCTCAAGCTGATATCTACGGTACTCTTCTAAATAAATTAGAGCGTATGTGTGTGTGCACATATACAGTATACACATACAAAATTCATATAGTACTAGCTGTACGCCAAAAATCTAACAAATTCCAGACATTCTTCTGTTAATCACGTATTGAACCTCAATGGCACAAGCGGGGTGGGAGTGGGAGAGCGGAGGATCATAGAAGCTTCACATGTGAGTGAGAATATATATGTACATACACACATATGTACATGTTCCACGTTAGTCCTCGTTGTGAACAAAAAAAAAAAAAAAGAAGAATTCTAGACATCATTTCGTTACTCACATTTTGAAACCTTAGTTGCACAAGGATGGGGGAGGTGCTGGAGCGAGAGCGAGGGATTCGTGGATCATAGAAGCTCCACGTTTGGGAGTACCGGGGAGCATTTAGGAATAATTAGTCTTACATAGAGTCAAGGTTGGCATAACCCACCCAATTAATCAGTTAATACAAGCTCCTCGTTTAGGCGATTATGCAACTAAGAATTGGAGTCAATTGCAAATGCTTTTTTGCCAAATATAACTAACTCTTATGTTTAATTACAGGTACTTGGGAAAATCTGGGCCAATGATTTTCTAGCATCTTGTCGATATGAAGCAAGTACCTAATCCGTTACTTCGTTTTTTCTCTTGCTTAATAGCTCTTCTCTTTTTTGTTTTGGGATTCATATGCTTGAGAGCTTTTATTCTAATTGAAACTTTCTTACTCAATTGGAGCGAGGTTCCTAGGAGGTTTTAACTTGGAGCGCGGGAGTGAAGTTCTGGGGTGAGTTCGTGTGCCCAACAGAAGAATCCTCCAACTAAGGTTGAATCCAATGGAGCATAAAACACATGGAAGAAATCAAAAAAAAAAAAAAATTGTATTAGATTATTTCTACAAAAGAAAAAATGTCTTACATGATTTTTTATTCGTTTTATGTAAAAAAAAAAATTGGATTGTTTTTTAGGTGTAGTCTAGACCGGAGAAGTCAAAAAAGTAGATGAAAAAAAAAAAAAAAAAAGGAATCCAAGTTCAAAAATGTCCAAAAAAATACTTTTTCTTTGTTGAGTTTTTAAAGTTATAGGTAAAATTTTATACTTTTTAAATTTCTCTCGTTGAAACAAATAAACAAACAAAACTTAATTCAAAGCAAACCAAATCAAACCAAACCGAGCTTTACGTCCCAATCACTTGGGGTCGGATACATGAATCCGTTTCCTCCATTGAGCTCTGTCAAGAGCCACTTGTTCACATAGACCTATTAAACTCATATCTTTGCGCACTATAGCATCTGATGTCAATTTAGGTCTACCCCTCCCCGTAACATTGCTACCTAGAGCTATCCTATCCACTCTCTTAACTACTGCACTTTCTGGTCTACGATAAATATGCCCAAACCACCTTAACCTATTTTCTTTCAACTTCTCCTCTATAGGTGCTACACGTATCATCTCACGAACTGTTTCATTTCTAATCTTGTCTCGTCTAGTCTTACTACACATCCACCTCAACATTCTCATTTCCACTACACTCATTTTGCTCACATGTTATTTCTTAATAAGCCAACATTCTGTCCCATAAAGTATCGCTAGTCTTATAGCCGTTCCATAGAATTTCCCCTTCAATTTTATGAGTACCCTCTTGTCACATAGTACTCCAGTAGCGCTTCTCCACTTGGATCCTATGGCTCCAATCATCCGCAATCTCTCCATCGCTACTAAGAATTGAGCGTAAATACCTAAAATGATCACTCTTTGGTATCTCCTGATCTTGAATCATCACTCTTTCTTCAAACGCACTACTGGTACTACTAAACTTGTACACCATATACTCAGTTTTGCTTCTACTTATCCGAAAACTCTTTGACTCTAATACTTCCCTCCAAATTTCTAGTTTCGTATTAACACCTCTAGTAGTTTCATCTACAAGGACAATGTCATCTGCAAACATCATACACCATGGAATATCCTCTTGAAATTGTCTAGTCAATTCATCCATAACTAAGGCAAAGAGATATGGGCTGAGGGCTGACCCTTGATACAATCTACGGTGATTGGAAATTCACTCGTTTCCCCTACTGGTGATCTAATGGTAGTGACGGCACCTTCATACATGTCTCTAATCACCTCGATATACCCTTTGGTCACTCATTTTCTCTCCAAAACCCACCATATGATATCCCTAGGCACCCTATCATACGCCTTTTCTAAGTCTATGAAAACCATATGGAGATCCTTCTTCTTTACTCTGTGTTTTTCTACCAATCTTCTTAATAGGTAGATAGCTTCCATGGTGGATCTTCCTGGCATGAACCCAAACTGTTTCTCTGACACCGTAGTCATCATCCTCAAGCGATACTCAATAACTCTTTCCCATAATTTCATCGTATGGCTTATCAATTTAATACCTCTATAGTTGTTGCAGTTTTGAATATCCCCTTTATTCTTCTTATAGATAGGTACTAAGGTGCTCCTTCTCCATTCGTCGGACATCTTCCTAGTCATAATAATCTTGTTGAACAACCTCGTCAACCAAGTCACCCCCAAGTCACCTAGACCTTTCCACACTTCAATAGGGATACCATCTAGTACTCTTAGGGCCTTACCCAGTTTCATCATTTCAAAGCTTTAACCACTTCGAACTTTTGTATTCTGCGAAAAAAGTTTATATAAGACGGATAAACCATGCTAGTCTCCTCCCATATATGGCCACTACTATGGCTTCGATGGGGAGTGCGTCGGTCTCCAAATTCTTTTTAGAGATCCCCAAAGTCCATACGGACAACCCTGCGCATCGGGAGGGGATAAGCCTGTCAATGGACCGGATTCGATCCGAATCCGATAATGGTAATCTGAATCCCGAAAAATCCAATCCGATCCGATTTGAATTTTTTTTATTCCAGAATTTTTAAAAAATGGAAAAAAAATCCTCCATAAACGGAAAAAGATGAAGAAGATGTCACATCGGAACGAAATTTCGTCAATCATCATACACAAGATTCTGTTGAAACGGTGCAAATGGCAATGCTAATGGCCCAGTTTCTTTGATTTTCCCTTTCGAATACCTTCCGCTTCAGAAGAAAACTAAGCCAATTTTGGGAAGACACGAATATAGATGAATTTAGCAGACTAAATTCACACGAATCGGAACGAAAGAAGGTGATAACGAAGCTTTGAAAGTCCAGATTTCAGAGAGAGAGAGAAGCACGCTGGTGGGAAAAATTGAGAAGCCTATAGTACTAATTAGAAACCTATAGCTGGTCTGACCTCCTTTTTATTGAGAGTCTTTGTAGTGCAGTCGGTCGGTGAAGGTTGGAGAAGTCGAATCCGGCCAAGAGATACAAAAGGAGTTGGAAGCGCAGAATTCTAAATTCCGGCACAGGAGAGAGAAGTGAGAACTTATTTTTTTTAAAAACAAGTCGGATCGGATTGTTGTCGGATTTAATCCGACACAATCCGAATTCAATTCTATTCATATTTTGTTTATCGGATTCAGATCCGAATAGAATTTTACGGATCGGATTCGGATCAAACTGATCCATTGACAGGCTCGCCAAGGAGAAAATATCCATCTAAAGGGCTCTGGACAAAGGCAGATTCAAAGCAAATTGTCACGTAGCCAGGGGCGGAGGCACGTTAAGACGAGTGTAGGCAGTTGACTCCATTGGCTGCCAAATTTTAATAAAAATAGGTATAATTTTCACCTAATTTTTTCTCATTTGACTCCATTTCAAAATTCAATTTTGCCTCAGCCATGTATGAGTTTTGTACTTAGAGGGAAAAAAAATTGGTTAAAATAGAATCTCCAGTAAAAAAAGCAAAAAAAAAAAAAAAAAACACGTTTAGAAAAGAAGCCCTTCCTCACATAATCTCATCATTATTTATGAAATTTGGCGAGAAAAATGAAGATTCACCCAAATACTAATCCAAATGAATGATTTGGATAAAAACCCTAATCCTTTCCTTCCTTACGAAATTCCTTCGTGCAAGGGCTGTTAGGGTCGTGTAATAAATTAGCGAAGCTTATTTGTTAAACTGGAATAGTTTGGAGAAAAGCAACGAGATCCTGTATAAAGAAGAAAGAAGAAGAAAAGGAGGAGGAAATAAAAAGAAAATGGAGGATAGTTGTGGTGGCTTTTGCGGAATGGCCAAAAGGATTAGAATTTGTGGATTACCACAATCAGACCATAGAGAGCAAGGGTGCCGTTTTGGAGGAGCTCACATTTCCAGCACACGGTATTAAGTATCTTGCCACTGGTATGGTGTCTTGCTGTTTTAGTATTCCTAATTTCTGTGTTTAGGTTGAGGTTTATTCCTCTGAAATTAGTAATCCTCACGGAACTAATTCTCTCTTTTTTTTCTTTTTTCTTTTTTTAATGTTGCAAATCGCAGAATGACCAAAGAAGAGAAGCTTGTGGATTACAGAAATCAGATCAAAGCAAGCATAGGTGCCCCTTTTTGAAGGAGCTCAATTTTCAGCACCCAAAATTGACTCTTTCAACTGGTATGTTTCTCTTGCTGTTTTTCATTTTCTAAGTCCTGTTTTCGCTGTAGGTTGAGGTTTAATGCTGGTATTGAAATAGAACTTGTTTTACTTTGGGTTGCAATTCTCGGAAGGGAGGGCTTGATTTTTTAATTGAAAATGGGCTGGTAGGCAGGGTACGATCAATCAATGGATAGAGATAGGCACGGCGCATAGTATGTTAGACAAAAAATAAGTGGCTGACATGGCCCGTTTGATAGTCTAAGCTTATCATTACTCATTACTTTTAGCAAAAAGCTTGTTTTCGCAGAGAAGTGTTTTCTTTCCGAAATGGGGATTCGGAATTGTTTCGATACATGCAACAAACTAGTTCATTCGTGTCTTTCCGGAGGCAGTCTTCCTAATTGTTGTTTAGTGCCATCAGGCAGGCATTACCACGTGACATTTTAACTGCCACCACGTATAGCTTGGGTTACTGCGTTCCACTATCTCGATAGTTCGTAATCTTGCTTCCTTAATTACATGAGCTGTATTGCATAGGCTTTTCACAAAATGTGATCTTCTCCTTCATAAATAGCACCATCTCCTATACTCTTTCATTCCTCCTCACCACTCAGTTTTGTCCCCTCGTCATGGATTTAGGACCTGCATTGACTCTGCAGAAGGGTTGTAAGAGAAGAGGTAAAGGTCCTTATATAGGTGTCCGGTTGAGGGGGGGAAGATGGGTCTCTGAAATACGCATTCCAAAGACCAAGACAAGGATATGGTTGGGTTCTCATCGCTCACCGGAGAAGGCAGCTAGGGCATATGATGCAGCCTTGTATTGTTTAAAAGGCGAACAAGCATCTTTCAATTTTCCCAACAATAGAAGGCCGAACTTGGCCCATCGGTTGGTTTGTTCCTTGCACATTGATGAAATACAATGTATCGCCGCTGAGTTTTCTTGTTTGGATGAGCCATCAGTGGAAATATCAAAGCCTTCTCCACAGGTAACACACCATTCGCTTGATCCGCCAGATCCACAAAGAATGAATGAAAGGGATTCAAACATGGTTGATGATGAACCACATGTCCCAGCTTTTGTGCCAGAGGAGGAGCCGTATATCCCAACCTATGTGCCAAAGGAGGAACCATATGTCCCAGCTTATGGGACAGAAGCGGATCTCATGTCACATGGAAATTTACAGTTGGATGAGTGGCTTGCACAAGATGGAGAGTGGATGAGGAGCTTTCGTTGACTACATTATGGGGAACTTTGATTGACTACATATCTCAAATAGAGACTTTCACAGATGCTTTTAGGATATGCAAATACATATGTAGGGTCATGGTCAATGAAAGTTTTGTCTCATCAAGAATAAGCTTATTTAATCTTATGAAGGAAAGTAATTCTATTTCTAATTTCTCAATAATTCTTGTGTTTTAAATCTCTAGGAACTTATGGGGGTTGGAACATTTTTTGAAAAAGACAATCTCCTGATCTATTTTAGGGTAAACTCATTCAATGCATATGGCAGGTTTTTAGACTTCGTTGGAAGTGATTAATTTGAACATTGTGAGGAATGGGTTACTTTTCGTTCGATGTTTAATTTGCTTACCTTTAACTTTTGGGACTCGAAAAAGGTCAATGAAAATGGGAGTAACTGTATTCTCTGCTCTTTCATTTAAGTGAGATGGTGGTGAAGCATAATGCTCGAGATCGACTAAATCCCGAGAAGAAAGAAGTAATAGAGATTGTCATAGATATTTATTTAAAGTCAAGTGATGTTATCTCGGGGTAGTAAATTCTAGTCAGACAAATCTATTTCAGATTTCCCTCCCCTTGTTATTATGCTTCTATTGGTGGTTGCATTTCCTTTTAAATTCTGGTCCTTCTATGTGTAAGTGTTCCTTCTCACTCTTATGTTAAGCTTCCTCTATTTTCCAATTTGGCTATGTATGACTGGCCTTATTGGGCGAATAAGGAGTCTAGGAAGCTCGGGACATATGTTTTTGTTTTTATAGGTAATAAAATTATATTGAAAAGGCATCAAGGGGATGCCACCCATAGTTAACACTTGTACTTCCTTGATCACACACTTATCTTTATCAAGGCTTACAACAAGTTGATAATATCAAGTGACACTTAACTCTTGCCAACAGTTCGAGGAATTCAGCCATGGAGTCATTAAATTGTTCTGTAGCTAATAACTCTTATTTATTCGATAGATTAGTGTACCCACATCACGCACCAGGGCACGCCACGCATAGACAACCATGATATTCATAGATCTATATTTTTATGATATCACTCCGTGCCAGAGCAATTGAGTCTCTAGAATGGCATCACATGCATTACTCCACACTGGCATGCAAGGTATTTAACTATTTATACCCAACACTTGGATGAACTGAATTTATCAAACCAAACCAAACCGAGCCTTACGCCTCAATCACTTGGGGTCGGCTACATGAATCCGTTTCCTCCATTGAGCTCTGTCAAGAGCCACTTGTTCGCATAGACCTATTAGACTCATATCTTTGCGTACTACAGCATCTAATGTCAATTTAGGTCTACCTCTCCCCGTAACATTGCTACCTAGAGCTATCCTATTCACTTTCTTAACTACTGCATCTTCCGGTCTACGGTAGATATACCCAAACCACCTTAGCCTATTTTCCCTCAACTTCTCCTCTATAGGTGCTACACCTACCCTCTCACGAACTGTTTCATTTCTAATCTTGTCTCGTCTAGTCTTACCACACATCCACCTCAGCATTCTCATTTCCGCTACACTCATTTTGTTCTTAATAGGCCAACATTCTGTCCCATAAAGCATCGCTGGTCTTATGGCCGTTCCATAGAATTTTCCCTTCAATTTTGTGGGTACCCTCTTGTCACATAGTACACCAGTAGCGCTTCTCCACTTGAGCCACCCCACTTGAATCCTATGGGCCACATCATCTCCAATCTCTCCATTGCTACTAATAATTGAGCCTAAATACCTAAAATGATCACTCTTTGGTATCTCCTGGTCTTGGATCATCACACTTTCTTCGAGCGCACTACTGATACCACTAAACTTGCACACTATATACTCCGTTTTACTCCTACTTATCCGAAAACCCTTTGACTCTAATACTTCCCTCCAAATTTCTAATTTCGTATTAACACCTCTAGTAGTTTCATCTACGAGGACAATGTCATCTGCAAACATCATACACCATGGAATATCCTCTTGAAATTGTCTAGTCAATTCATCCATAACTAAGGCAAAGAGGTATGGGCTCAGGGCTGACCCTTGATGCAATCCTATGGTGATTGGAAATTCACTCGTTTCCCCTACTGGTGATCTAATAGTAGTGACGGCACCTTCATACATGTCTCTAATCACCTCGATATACCCTTTGGTCACTCCTTTTCTAACCAAAACCCACCATGTGATATCCCTAGGCACCCTATCATAAGCTTTTTCTAAGTCTATGAAAACCATATGGAGATCCTTCTTCTTTGCTCTGTGTTTTTCTACCAATCTCCTTAATAGGTAGATAGCTTCCATGGTGGATCTTTCTGGCATGAACCCAAACTGTTTCTCTGATACCGTAGTCACCATCCTCAAGCGATGCTCAATAACTCTTTCCCACAACTTCATCGTATGGCTCATCAATTTAATACCTCTATAGTTGTTGCAACTTTGAATATCCCCTTTATTCTTATATATAGGTACTAAGGTACTCCTTGTCCATTCGTCGGGTATCTTCCTAGTCATAATAATCTTGTTAAACAACTTCGTCAACCAAGTCACCCCCAAGTCACCTAGACTTTTCCACACTTCAATAGGGATACCATCTGGTCCTAGGGCTTTACCCAGTTTCATCTTTTTCAAAGCTTTAACCACTTCGAACTTTTGTATTCTCCGATAAAACTCATATTCTACGTTCTCACCAGGTACATACACCTCCTCCCCACCAAAGCCTCCTTCATGTTTCTCGTTTAACAATTTATCGAAATACGACTTCCATCTATCCTTGATCGCTTCGTCTTTCACCAACACCACCGAATCAATACCTTTTATACACTTAACTTGAGAAATGTCTCTAGCTTTCCTTTCTCGTATCTCAGCAAGTTTATAAATAATCTTTTCTCCATCCTTACCATCGAGTCTAGCGTAGAAATTCTCATAGGCTTTCAACTTAACATCCCTAACGGCTTTCTTAGCTTCCTTGCTAGCTTGCTTATAATCTTGAAAATTTTCCTCACGCCGGTCCCTTTGCCACTTTTTAAAGCACTCCTTCTTTACTTTTACCATGATTTAAACCTCGTTATTCCACCACCACGTCTCCTTAGAAATTGGACCTTTGCCCTTCGACTCGCCAAGAACTTCTTTCGATACTCTTCTAATACCGTCAGCTATCGTATTCCACATATTGTCACTATCGCCTTCCACTCCCCACCGTACTTCTTGAGACATTCTTTCCTTGAATACCTCTAGTTTCTCTCCTCTTAGGCCTCACCATTTAGTCCGTGGATATCTAATTTCCTTTCTCCTTCTATTATTCCCCTTGAGACGAACATCTAACACCAAAAGTCTATGTTGTGCCACTAAACAATCTCCGGGAATAACCTTACAATCCTTACATGTCAAGCGGTCTACACCTTTAGCAAGAAAATAATCGATTTGGCTTCTATTGGCTCCACTCTTAAAGGTAATTAAATGCTCCTCTCGCTTCCTATAGAGCGTATTCCCAACTATAAGGTCAAAAGCTACCGCGAAATCTAAAATCCTCCTACCACCTTCGTTAAGGTCACCAAATCCAAAGCCACCATGCACTTTCTCATACCCTTGCTTATGCACTCCCACGTGACCATTGAAATCGCCTCCTATGAATAGTTTCTCCCCAAAAGGTATCCCTTGAACCACGTCATCCATTTGCTCCCAAAATTGCTCTTTAATAAGATCATCCAAGCCTACTTGGGGTGCGTACGCACTAATAATATTAACTATACTCTCTCCAATCACAAACTTAACTAAAATAATCCGATCGCCTTTTCTCGTTACCGTAACTACCGAATCTTTCAGGTGTTTATCTACTACGATACCTACCCCATTTCTATGCCTATCCTTACCCGTATAGTAAAGCTTATAACCTGTGTCCTCTATCTCCCTAGCTTTTTCCCCTACCCACTTAGTCTCCTGAAGGCAAGCTATACTAATCCTCCTCCTAAGCATGGTGTCGACTAGCTCCCTAGTCTTACCCGTTAATGTCCCTATATTCCAAGTTGCTAAACGAATCCTATAGTCCTGGGTTAGCTTCTTTACCCGCGCTCGTCCAGGCACGCGCGAGAACGCTTGCTCACTTATCACCACACCCGGGCGCCGGCGTGGCGCCCCTTGCTCATTTTTCGAAGCACCCGAAGGCAGGCACAACGCGTCGCTTAAAGGAACGCCCTAGCATGTCTCGTAATCATATTTGGATTCATGTCATAAAAGATCTAACGGGTTTTTTACGTGCTGGCTGTCAGCTACCTAACACACAACCCTCCTCCTTTATCCGGGCTTGGGACCGGCTGGGAAATAAAGATATGACTCTAAGCACGAACCAGGCGGAGTTACTTGGATGAACTGAATTTATTTTATTAAAAAAATATTGACAAAATGTGCTTCAAATATTCCTACCTTTTCCTGAACTTTGTCTACGAAAGGAACAAGCATTTAATATTACCTTGAATTTAAGGAAATAAAGACACAAAGGGCATTTAGAATTTTATAGAAGGTTGTTGTTGAAAGTTTGGTAAAGGAATTGATGTTGGTTGATTCTTCCTTGATTTGATGAAACATTTGGTTTTCCCTTGATTGAGTACCAATCTGATGAAAGGGCTGGAGCTGCATTTTTACCAAACTTTTCTTGCTCATAATGAATGTTGGAACAAACTAGGCGAACATTATTTACAGGAGAAAATGATTACATTCAAGATGTAAATATAACAGCATGTGTTGGTTGCATGGTAATGTTAGTAAAGAGGAGGATTTTGATTCATATGAATCATGATACCGTTGGTTAATTTAGGATCCTTTTAATTTATCTGATTCATGATAACTTGACCTGTAGCGTTGTGGGTCTCCTTTATTTGATGATTTACTTTGCTTTTTGCAAGTTACTTCTTACAAAACCATAGTTTTCGGCAGTATCTTGAAAATCAATTGAATACGGTGCAAATTCATGCTTTTCTGATGTGGGAAGCTCTTCTGAAGGTACTTGATGTCGACTTCTGTGTCCGATAGATTTGCACAACAAACACTGCATCGTTGTCACAGTCCCCTTTGCAAATCTAAAATGACATGGAATATATATTTTTACACAAAATGATGCTCAGAAACTAGATGCTCTAATGATTTTTTTCATTCGACAATAATGTGCTCTAAACTCATTGGTGCTTTTTTAGTTTTCAACTTTACTAGGCCTCTGAGATGTTTTATGCAATCGTTCGTAGGTCAATTCAAGCGGACAAATTTGTGATGTTGCAGACGGTTGGACCTGTAGATTTTGAAAATGATGCGGAGGCAGCTGGATAGGTGGAGTGAGCAATCCATGTCCAGCGGCATATAATCAAAGATGGCCCAAATAGTTGGTTCTGCCACATACTTCTTGAAAATAATGACAAGAAGCCTTTTACTCACAGCCGAGAGGACTCTCAAGAGTTAAAGCAAGGCTTCAGAATTTTTCTTCATTGCAAACTGTTTTTTGTTGTTTGCTTTTTTTAAATCTCATGTTCTTGGTTGTAGAAATATAATTATGAATGAGATCTTCGGGTGTGTAGCGGGCCGAACGTAACAATGAGCGCTTGAGCAAATTAGATCGAGCCAGCCCGTGGCCAAACTGGGGCTCGGCGTTTAGCCGAGGCCTATCGGTCACTCATTTTGCACAGCATCAGAAGGATTCACGTCGAGCTCGGCCACCACCCGGTAGGTGGCTCCAAGGACAGGGTCTAGTCGCCCGGTTCCCCCTTGGACTCGGATCCTTCCAGGCTCGGCTACCTGCCGGGCTCAGTTATCTACCAGGCTCGGCTACCTGCGCGGTCATGTGCCCTCCCGCGTGCTGAGACGGTTATGCCAGAGGATAATCATGAACGCATGCAGAGCATGCCAGCTCACGCCAACCGGTTACCAGATTCATCCGGTGACATCGCAATGACGACACCTGGCTCGTGTGAGGCACGTGTCCGTACTTGGAGAGCAAGTCAGGGAGACATACACGCATATACTCACCCAAAACCCTAGTCTCTTTCCTCTCTTTGTGCACATACTTATCCTCTCGCCAGAGGGCCTTGCCGGGCAACCCCCGGCCGGGTCTTAGCCGTGCGTTCATTGTGCAAGCTAGATGGAGAAGGCCAGGAAACCACTGAACCAGCAGAGGAAGGAACCAGGTCGAGGATCACGGGCCACACAGGGTGCTATTTTGTTTCCTAGAGCAAAGTCTCAGTCTCACTTTCCTATTCCGCTCTACATCCACCGTTTTGGGATGCTTTTGCATTATCATAAGCCGCCATGGCATTTATGTCTACCTTGAAGTATGTAATTTTCAGGTCCCCGTGCAATTATTTTGACACTTTGGCCATATATGTCATAGATTCACTTATTTTGTCCAAGTTACTGAAGAATTCCTTTGGATTTTGGATTTTCATGTGATTCAGTTGCACCCACTTGACCGTCCCTACCATTCTGGAAAAGCTTTTCCAGAACAGGGTATCGAGATGTTGAAATTTTTTAATTGTGTCCTTTTAAGTTGCTGAAAATGTCACGGATTATGTGTTTTCGTGTGAAAGAATTGCACCCACTTGACTGTTGTCTGTACATTCTGGAAAACCTTTTCCAGGTAAAACTAGAACAGGGATTGAAGATGTTGAAAATATTCAAGGATCATGACTCGGAGACCTCAGACATCAAGCTTGGATGACTTCTGCTTTTGTGATGAACGAGAGAGAGTCTTGCAGGAAAGGAAGGCCGGACACCTAACCAGTTCAGCTAAAAATGCTGATGCCTCGATTAACCAACTTTCTGACAACTTGGCTGAAGCCCTCGAGTTGGAAGATGGTAAACAAATGCTGAGAAGCGAATAAGACCAGTGGGGGCTGGGTCATGCCTTCAAATAGGTGTCACAGCTGTTACCATTGACGGCTTAAACAAGGAGCCCCTCTCTCTCTCTCTCTCTCTCTCGACAATTTTGTGGAACTGTTGTGGTAGTTCAGGCATCTTGGTGAGCGACAGACTGCAGGAAGTTGACACTCCTATCTTTTAAGTAATTGTTTCTTCTCGTTTGATAAGCAAGGATTACGAAGTTCTGGAAGTTTTGTTTCTTACTATTATTATTATTATTGTTTCCCTGTCAATTGCCAGGTGTCTTCTTATTTTCCTGTCAATTGCAGGGTCTCTGGTTTTAGAAAGATGGGATTATACAAGTTTACCCAGTTTGGGAAAACGTAGTTACAGACATTCAGAAAGCAATATACCATTGTCGTTTGAGATTAATAGCCGTTACTCGTGAATCATTGCTTATGCATGGTAGAAGGTTCGGAATTAACAAATTCCACTAGGTTTCCATTTGCCTTTCAATCAATTGAGATCTGCTCCATGATAATAACAGATTTGAGCTCTATAAGGAGAATAATCTTTGCTCGGGTTTCTGTCTCTTTTCCTCCATTGCTTAAGGTAGAGCACTGAATTAAGAATTCTCTTTCCCATCGAAAATTCAACAACTATACCAGGACGCAAAAGGAGTCGGAGAGCAAATAGAAGCAAAAAGGCATTTGCAATTTCCCAACGCCAATGCAAACCCATTTATTGACTCAACAAATAGAATTGTTTACACCTCCTTCGGCAAAAATCGAACGGTTCCCGGTTATCCACGTGTTCTTAGAAACAATAACGAGAATCATCAACAATGCAACATGAAATAAGATCCTAAACCAGTTTTAACATAGCATGAAAAGGCTAGTATAGATACACATCCAATCATCTGTTACTACTCATCCAGCAACATCATCCATCAAATCGAAAAGGGAAAAGAAAAACCAAGTAAAAAGGAACCAAAAACAAGAAGTTCTGATCACAACTTTCCCCTTTTTCTATCTGAAGAAAGAAATTAACCCTGATAGATACACAAGGATGACATAAACTCACATTTTCCCTCTCTTTTTTCCACCAGTTCCAGTTATTTTCCATGGTTGCCTCTATTAAGTCCGGTACTCTTTTGGTCAGCACATCAATCCACAGTCATAGGTTGGGTGATGCAGCACCTGAAACGGGCCTTGCGGACAGTAGTGATGATCTCCATTTCAGCATTCTCAAGCATCTTGACGACCTCAGTAAAGGGTGGCCTAACATCAGGATTACCGTCCCAGCATCGGGTCATGATCTCACTTAGAACAGGTAAGCAATCGTTAGGAATGTTTGGACGAACACCTTTGTTCACCACTGCAAATGCCGCCTGCACAGCCGTCATGTTCTGGAACGGAAGCATTCCCGTTATCAGTTCCCACAGAACTATTCCAAAACTATATACATCTACTTTCTGTGTGTAGGGCCTGTGCTGGATCATCTCCCTGCAATTTCACACAAGATGCACTCAAGTCAACCACACACTAATGCCTTCTTCATATCGCCCATCAGCCAAACGAAATGTCTGTGAGACGTGAAAGAACAAAGTAGGGAATTTAATATCATAACATGCTAATGCCGCGGGTTGTCAAGCTTGAAGACAAATAAACATCGTAATACTACCGTCCACAAAAACTTCTTGTGTCGTTTGAGTTTGACAGCAATCACAACCCAATCTTCCTACAGACCTAAGTCAAGTGCCTCGCCACTTTCAGCTTCATCTCCACAACAAAGTTTGAAATTTCACGTTGATGACCTAAAGCATGGATTACATTTCTAATGAGATACATACCACATTAGATCTTCTACAAACCAAAGGCATTGCATAATTATGAGATAACCTACAACACATTACTTCACCATAAGAGCATTGCAGTTGCCAGTTTTCTCAAATTGTGTTTCAGGGAAATTTTTTGTTCATGGAAAATATTCTTCGATTGCTAACCAAACACACGAAAATAAAAACAAAAAGATTATTTTCTGCAAATTATTAATAGCCGTTACTCTTGAAATATTTGAAAGATTTGGTCCACCCAAACAAGTTTTGCCAGCCCAACCACAATCCACAACTGCTTAAATAAGACAGACTCAGCCGCCTAACAAATTCACCTCACTTGTTTCCCCAACGTTATTCGAAAATGATAATGTCCAATACGGAGCTGTTATACAGATTTTCTCAAAGCATGTCGAAAGATTTGAAGGGTGAATAAAACTTCAAGAAAACCACGGGGAACATCCTTAACATATACTCATTAGTCCACGGTCCTCGCCTAACGGTGAGGGTTGAGCTTCCCCGGCAGCTAGGTTGTTTTGGAGCACCATGTGTCCCTCCGTTCGGTTAACCAGTGGCAGTTTGGTGGTTGATGGAGGTGGTTGTTCGGTGGTGCTGGTGGTCGGCTGTGTGGCTTGGTGGGCGGCGGTTTGGGCGGCTGTGCTTGAAGTTTTTCAATAGTTTAGGGCTTTGTCTTGGGTTTTCTTGGGCTGGGCCTAGCCCACTTTTGTGGGTTAGGTTTCTTTTATGTGTTTATTGTATAATCTGGGCATTTTGGGCCCAGAGGTGTATTGGGCTTTGTCCCTCTAGGAGTGTCTGGGCTTTGTCCCTCTAGGAGTGTCTGGGCTTTGTCCCTCTAGGAGTGTTGCTTTGTTCCCAACGGACTGTAATTTCCAACCTTTAGTTGGAATCCCCTTTCCCTTTCTCCCATTAATAAAATGTTAATCCCTCCGTCCCATTTTCATTGTCCTTTATTCTGTTTCTCTTTTATGTCTTTTGCCTATATCTTTTAGTGTGGATCTTGAAAAATATGCAATATGAATCTTGTTTGATAGATCTTGATTAGTTCCATAATACAAAGTTTTCAAAATTATGAAAAACATTATAGATTGAAAGATATAAGCAATTCAAAAATGGACAATGAAAATAGGACCGAGGGGGTACTTTTGCTGATAAAAAAAAAACTATGTTATGCAGGTTTCGTGTTTTAGACCTTGCAATTTGTTTCCTCTTGTAACTAGTGCTATGCCCCTATAGTAACCTTTGTAGGTGTTGCTTTTTCAAAAAACATATCTAAATTAGCAGAGAACAAAATTAGTTTATTACGGGCAAACAATCATGCAAACCCATACACGAAGTGCTTTCGGACACCATTACTGCTTCCACATGGGAGAGACTTAATCCATATGACATAAAGACATTTATGTAAACGCTAACATGAAAATGATAGCGGGAAAGGCCAGGTCGATAGCTTGTTACAGCCTACAATCAAGAGAATCTTTGGCCCATTGTTAGCAAATGGATCTAGTGGTACAGGCCAATATCGTGATTTCCTGGAAAGGAATCCCACAAGTGGGATCAAGTGTGATTTCTGCTGGAAAATTCTCCAATCAATATCGTGATTTCCATCAATTTAAACTTTGTCTCTACAAATTGATGTGAGACAACAACTTCCACCCACCAAGCGAGGTGAGACAAGTACCCACTTAAGCAAGTCAAGCTTCTCAATCTCGTCTCATGTGGGAGATGCCCAAGCAAGATGAGCACCTCAAGCTCGTCCCTTGTCGGGCCCACCCAAGCATGTCTCCTCGCGGGACCCACCCCGCATTTCCAGTTGGTGTAGACTCTGATACCACGTGTAACGACTTGCACTAGCTAACCTTTGTCTCTACAATCAATATCGTGATTTCCATCAATTTAAACTTTGTCTCTACAAATCGATGTGAGACAACAACTTCCACCCACCAAGCGAGGTGAGACAAGTACCCACTTAAGCAAGTCAAGCTTCTCAATCTCGTCTCATGTGGGAGATGCCCAAGCACGACGAGCACCTCAAGCTCGTCCCTTGTCGGGCCCACCCAAGCATGTCTCCTCGCGGGACCCACCTCACACTTCCAGTTGGTGTAGACTCTGATACCACACGTAACGACTTGCACCTAACCTACAAATCCTTAGCCTAACCACGTAGCTCAAAAGTGATAACTCAATTAATAGTAGCTCGTAGGCATTACCTTATATACTACTCAACATTTAGATATCTAACCGATGTGGGATTTCACACTTCATGAGGTGAGATTCTAGTATCAATGTGTAGTCTTAGAAAAGGCAAAACAATAGTCGCCCTGGGGCAAGTTGAGCTGTCACTGCAGCAATTAGCGAGTGCCCGTCCAAGGCCCTTGGAGATGATATCTACGAACTTAAAGAGGGACAACACTTAAGAGGCCTAGGTTTTTTCTATGTAGCACCGACACTCCAAAAGGGCGCCATGTCCACGTATTGGACACGGGGACACGGCGGGGGCACGCGGGGAAACGTATTGTGGCGTGTCCAATAATTTTTATTATTTTTTGATAGGGGACACGCCGGGGACACGGCTGGGGGTCAAAATGTAATATTTTTTAAAATTTTGGGGGTTAATATAAAATTATTCAAAATATTTGGGTTAAACTGTAATTTTTCCTTTAAAAAAAAGTTATACAATTTGTGAACTTATTCATATACAATGGTTCATAATTTTTTTATATATATATGTAAATATATTTATTTATTATTTATTTATACACGTGGCGTGTCCCCCGCCGTGTCCGTATCCCCATTTTTTTAGAATTGCTGTGTCCCGTGTCCGTGTCCATATCCGTGTCCGTATCCGTGTCTGTGTCCGTGCGACATAGGGTTTTTCTGAGATTGGGCCTGCACACAATTAAACTCCTGTGGAATATATTGGTGAAATGGACGTACTACAGAAAGCTCTTTTTCTTTTGGGCTCGTGTAGCTTACGCTGCTACACACCACCTATGTTCCTTCCCATCCTTCTGTTTATCGAGATCCCTTGTTAATCCTTTGTTTTCCTCTAGAAAATTTTAAACTTGGCACATATCTTTAAGTTTGAAGAATTTTTTTAGCACGAGTCCAATTCTTTTTTGCGAAAGACCGAAGACGTGTCAATCGATTAATTGCTATGCAGTATGTGGAAGTTAGTGATCTCTTAGGCATCTTTTTCTCAGACCTAACAAACACTAACTTAATCGAAGCTATAAATGGAAAAGAATCACTACAAGGTTGCAGTAAAAGTGGCAATGCTAATAACCATTTTAAGTACGGAAGTATTAATGCAAAATTTCACCTCACCTGATTTAACATTCTAGCAGCGTGAAATGAACATGGTAACAACTAACAAGCCGATAAAAAAAAAAAAAACTAACAAGTAACAACTGCCCACAGGGAAGAGAACAAATAACGGGATAAATTTCCTAAATGAAAAATGGGACTCATTGGATATATATTAACCAAACTAAAATTCTTTATTTGGCCTAGTCCTTTATACTGAGAAGAGTCTTGGCATTACACTGTTTTCTGGAACTTTTTCCCCACTTGCATGATGTCAATTTGCATTTCACCGTAGATTCTTTAAGCAACTACTCCATCATGCGGAGATAATAATATGATCACCATATCCATTGTCACCAAATTAAAACAAACTCTACAGGCAAATTGTGAAGTACTTTGTTCTGGACAAATGTACATACTACAGAATGATAAGAACCTAGGCACAGGAAGCCAAAGCATACCACACGGCAAGCAACTAAACAAGAGGTGTGAATCATAAAATTAATCAAAAAGAGATATGCACTTCCATCTGCATTATGGTATTAAAATGAAGTGATTAACATAATGGAACAGTAAGAACAATCAATCTAATCTTTGTGGTTAAATGGTTAAGTTACAATATATCATAGTAGGAGAAATAGGGAACAAACATAATGGATATATGTCAACATGCATAACTGGTACTAAAAAAAAAATTTATACCATCTTGCAAGAACATGATTCAAACCACAACCTCAACAGCATGATACTTAAAATTTATATGCAAAGTTGCTTACCATAGCAATAGACAAAAAAAACTAACAAACAAGTGTGGATGTAGGGCAAGCCAGCACAAGCATTCCAATAAAATTCAGTAAGGAAAGTAATACTTGTGCTGATAAGATACAGAGGAAAAAGAATACTAGTAATAGAGAATCAAGAGGCTTACGGAGCCATCCAGCGGTATGTTCCGGTCTCTGGGGTCATTCCTTCAGTCTGCACCTCAATACGAGCCACTCCAAAATCCGCAATCTTAATGGATTTGTCCGCGGAAATCAAAAGATTGTCAGACTTCAAATCCCGATGGATCAAGCTAAGCCCATGCACGTACTCCATCCCCCTGGCAACATCCAAAGCCTGCTTGACTGCCAATTTCAAAGGCACTGATCGGTTCTGCCGCTTTGTCAAAAACTGCCGAACTGAACCCCCTTTTGCATATTCTGTAACTATACACCATACCATGGGTTTACGACATCCACCAATAAACCGAACTATGTTTGGATGCTTTAATGTGGCCAGCATCATGACCTCCTGCTGAAACTGTTGCTCCATCAAGTGTGCCCTCTCTAAGTCATTTTCTGGCCTCTCCAAAAGCTTGATAGCAACATCCTCACCGTTGTAAGTACCTTTGTAGAGTTTTCCAAAAGCCCCCTGTGCAAAAGCTGGTCCCATATTGAGCTTCCTCAAATCAATTGTCCATTCGTCAAAATTCTCAAGCCCCTCCGTAGGAACACGAGGGTCCATTAGAGTCTGTGCCAGTGCATCGTCACTAAGACCATGTGAGACTTTTCCTCGATTGACACTCTGGGCAACAGTGTAGTTATTGTTCACACGCTTCATTCCAGGGTGGTTTAGAATGCGAGTGTGAGAATCATTCGATCCAACGCTACTGTTATCAATGGACATTGCAACGGAACCTCCACCATTGCTCATCTGCAAGCTTCCATAGCTGTCTGTCGACATGTTGGAACCTTCTCCAAGCTTATGGTAAAACCCTTGAGACAGATCATAATTATCATGGTTGTTATTAAGGCCTATAATTCCAGTAAATTTTGGTGCCTCCAACATTTTCTCTGAAAGTAGCGTCACCAACAAACTTCCCTTATCTCTGCAGCATCCACATGTCCAAGCCAAATCCCTATCTTATCAAAACCGTAGGTGTGATTAACAAATTTATTTCAGCACACCATTATCTGATCAGAAAACATTGTTGCAAAAAAGTTGAATGATATAGTGATAGAAGATCACATAAGAAAACTTGATCAGGTAAATGCAGAAAATATTCTCATCGAGCTGTAAACTTTTAAAAGATAAGCTATTTTTTAGTTTCTGTCAAAATCATATCGGAAGTTAAAACCAAGTAAAATCGTGAGTGCAGAAGCTCATTATCTACAATAGGAGAGGAGAACAATTCCACTAAAGTAACTTTCTGCTCAGGTCAGGCAAAAATCCAAGAAAGAAATTAAATCTAATTATCAGTTATAAATTTCCTTCCCGTAAAATCAAGAAAAAAACACTTGGCTAATTAGATGAAAACAGAAAACTGACAAAGTAAAGCCCTAATTTTCTATTTCCTCGCTCACATGCAGAGAGGTTATGTGAGTAGCAGTACGCAATTTCTGTATGCACAAAAGCCAACGAAAAATATGAACCTTGCAAAGAGAAAGTATTTACATGATCCCCACAAGCTCAAAAACAAGGAACATCAACTATGTCTGTATAAGATTCTCTCGAATTATATCACAGAGATACCAAAAAAAATCACTCAAAAAAACCTGCAGGACATTATAATACCGAGAAGCGAAATAAATCAATGATCTGACACCAGAATTGGCGGATTAAAGCGAAAAGTACCTCGATCGAAAGAGATTGACTGTACGATTCGACGAGCGAGTCCTCGGACAAGATTGGACAGCACGAGAACCGAGATCAATTCCGTAATCGACGAGAATGCTGTTGTAGAGAGAGGGAGGGAGAGAGGGGATGGAAACGGAGACGAACTTGGAGAGAGAGAGAGAGAGAGTAGCAGAGAACCCGAAGAAAGAACAAGAACAACGAATGATGGTCTTCGTCTCTCATTTTCTTTTTTCTCCGGGGAAGACCTTCAGTGTGTTGCGCTCATACGATACGATACTACTATTACTCACACGTGGCAACTCGAGATAGCGTACTAGGCTTAGCAAAGAAGTGATGCATGATCTGTATGTGAGAGTGGTGAAGCTAAGATGTGTCACACCGATATACCTATAGCATTTTTGCTGTCAACATTCGATTGAGCTGATTGGTGTTACTTGAAAATACATTTTAAATAAATTGAGTGGATCCAATCATTTATGTGGGATTTCAAGATGAATCTCACACAATGCGATGTGCATTTATTGTAAATGAAATGATGTAACCATATGTTTGGCTGAAATTTTTGGCTTACTGCAGAAATATGATTATGTGTGAGTGTGCCAGAAAAAACTTGTAATTATCTTTTTCAAATTTAACTTATTATAGCCAAACTTAATTAGGCGATTGTGGCGTCGGTTCAATTACCTCAACAAAGAGGATTTTTCTATATAGAAGTATTGAAACTGAAAAATCAGGGTTCCCTAACAATCCGTAAAAACCCTAACAATATGAATGCGAATCACAAAATAATACTACCAGCAAAAACTACGTAAGTAATCAAACTCACAACGCAGAGATATACGTGGAAAACCCTTGAATGAGTAAAAACCACGGGAATGAATCAAATCACTATAATCATTGTGCAGTTACAGATATACCTATCCAAACGATGTAAATCCTCACAATATTTTAAGTACCACCTGCCGAGTCACACATACACCACACCCAATGATCTTGATTGCCAACGGCCTTGAGTCCACAAGCTCTCCAATAGACCTAATGAAAATTGCTTGTCTGTTGCTTCGTTGCTTCGATATGCCGCCCCACGAGCAATGCTACTGCCGCCCCTTTTTTCTTTGAGTAAATTGAGTAGGAGGACATACTACAATAGTTTTTACCATGATAAGGACATAAATATTTTTCTTTAAAGTCTAAAGGACATTATGTCCAAGATTTACAAATAGCCCCCCCAAAGTTGACCGGCGTTGACCAACGTTGATCGGCGTTGACCGGAGTTGACCGGCGTTGACCAAAGTTGACCGGCGTTGAAAGTGCCTAAAACCCTAGGATACCCTATGAAAGTGCCTAAAATCTTAGGGTACCCTATATATGAAAGTGCCTAAAACCCTAAGGTACCGTATGAAAGTGCCTAAACCGCTAAAACCCTATAATAGAAAAATGAACCCTAAAACCCTATAAAAGTGCCTAAAACCGTAGGGTACCTTATGAAAGTACCTAAAATTTTAAGGTACCCTATATATGAAAGTACCTAAAACCCTAGGGTACCCTATGAAAGTGCCTAAACCGCTAAAATCCTATAATAGGAAAATGAACCCTAAAACCCTATAAAAGTGCCTAAAACCTTAGGGTACCCTATGAAAGTGTCTAAAATCCTAGGGTACCCTATGAAAGTGCAACAAAATCAAAAAACACAAAAAAAGACATATTTTGTGTTAGCCAAACAAGGCCCTTGTCTCATTTAAAATCATTTAAATGAAAAAAGACATTTTTTGTGTTAGCCAAACAAGGCCCTTATCTCATTAAAGGCAATTTGGTCTTTTCACGGACCTTAAACTCTAAAATATTTTCATTAATGGACTTGACACATCACTGAAACTTAAGTTGGACTAAATCTACTTTGGTACCTCTTCTTTTGGACTTTAGACTAATTTGCTGTTTTTCTTTTCAATCACCGTGGTTACCTGTGGCTTGCAACCCTTTTCTCTTTTTGTATCCTTCTGTCCGAAAAACCTAGGAGGTAAATAAAATAAGTCTATAAATACACTTTTGGACCTTTTGTTTGTGCACGATTCTTCTCAATTAAATGGACACGATGTTCGGATAGATAACAAGATCAATCCCTCCATCGATCCGTCTTTGCCATAAATCATCTCGTTGCAGTCGACCTCTTGTTTTTGTTTTAACTAACACACTCACTCTCGATTACAAATAATAATGATTCCTTCTACTTTAATTTTATACAGACTCACTAGCTTATAAAAAAAGATAATAAAATTACAACTCGATATAAAAATATGTGTTTTGTCAAATGGAATTGCCAATACAATTAAGACTACGGAATTTGGTCCTTACAGAAACGGCACAACAATTCACTGGAAATTCGACAAACCAAAGGATAAACAAGATACCTTGATTAATTTAAAACGACTTGCTTTCCAATTGATTCTCCAACTTCACAGAAGAACAAAAACGATTACAATGTGATTATTACTACTACAAACTACTCCTAACTACTTCGAACTAAATCGAAGTTCCTAAATTACTACCTAATAGACAAACCCTAAGACATTTAGCGTGTTTCTCGAGTCGTGTCATTTTCGTGTTTCGTGTCAGAAATGTTCAACCCTAACCCGCTAACTTCGTGTCCGGTTCGTGTCGTGTTATCGTGTCTCGTGTCTGTTGCCCAGCTCTAATTATTACTACTACAAACTACTCCTAACTACTTCGAACTAAATCGAAGTTCCTAAATTACTACCTAATAGACAAACCAAGCATAGCATAGCTATTTTTTTGATGATTTGTCTAGGATATTTCCTTCTTTCATTTCTTCTACTTAAATGAAAACTCTTGAGTCTTTTCCATGGCTTTCATTTTCCCGCCTAACTGCTTTCGAAGTCACCTCAACTTTGAATTCAAACTTTACCTCCATGATTTCTGCTTACAATTATCCGTGGTGATTTAGTTAATTCATCACCCCCACTTACTCTTAATTGCATCGTGTTGAAAATGGGCAGTTACATGCTTGTATCTCGACTCCTTTGACTATGTCAACTTAGTGTAACTGCCTCTTGTTTGAATAATTTGATTCGCGCCTTTGATCTTCGAATTGCTCATCTTCTGAGCTACCATTTGAGTGACATCTGGCAACAATTATCATCTACCTAATAAACACAAGGGTATGGGGACCACACAAATACAAGTTGAAAGAATGGCTGAGATTCATTTGATCCAAGAGTTACAGGAACTTTGCAAATATAATTTAAGTGTCCACATTCTTTGTAGTAATTGCGCAAAGGAACTTTGCAAATGTAATCTAAGTGCCCACATTTTTTGTAGTAATTGCACAAATACCACCAATCTTCCAATTCCAAAACCCTATACGCAAATTGATAGTTCTTTGTGGTTAGCTTAAAAGTTTAGTTGGAGAGTGCCATAAGCACGAGTAATTCTTTTTCGTGCCACTAAGAAGAGGATTACATACTAAATACTAATGAATGGATTTAGTGTTTGAGCCACTAGCTAGCAAGTGCCTTAGGCATGAACAAGGTGCGTAGTGCTGTAGGCACAGACAAACACTAGTTACCTATAAAACGACACCAAGTTAATCAAAACGTCATCGTTCTTTAAATTATGTGATTTCATGAATTTCAGTCTATGCATTCTCTGTATTTTCCAACATGAATTGCCACTTGTCATTCTCTGAATGGGCCAATAAATTCTAATGCAAACACTATAGTTTTATTGTTGGCTTGGTTTTAATTTCATCCATGCAAAACTTTCTGTTTCAATTTTACCCTTTTAGTTTCTAACCGATTTCAATGCTACCATTTCTGTCAAATTTGAATGGGAAATGCTAATGAATTAGGTGATCTGGCAAAATTTTGGATAGTAGGGCATCGTTTCCTCCATCTGTAAAACCCTAACCCCAAAATTCCCCCCAAATCCACCGAATAAAGTCTCCCCAAAATCATTTCCCCCAATTCCTTGAAGCCGAATCAAAAAGCTCCTTCTGTAAAATCTGCACTTGCTTGTATTGGCCATAAATGGAGCTCAAGCCGAACCCATAAACAAGAGAGACTCGTTTTGGGGTTTAGGATTTAGGTTTTAGGGTGCATATGAAAAGAGAGTGCTTTTGGTAATCACAAAAACACAACAACCCGTTAACGGACCCAACCAAAAGGATCTTACCATGCGGGAAGCAAACTTTGAGATCGAATTTCATCACTGGATCGTAGCAAAGTTTGAGATCGAATTTCATCACTGGATCGTAGCAAAGATAGTGGTCGTCGGATTCGTCTCGAAGTTCGACTAGTTTCAGAATGTCGGAATCAGGGATGGAGACACCCAATTCGTTAATCGCAGTGGGTGATCTCGATAAGTGAAGGTTAGCAAAATAAGGATCGAAGAGTAAGTTACGCTGGCGGTGGAAAACCCTTGGCGATGGAAACTAAGGGTTTTCCACCGCCGCCCATTGTGGACTCTACCATGCGTTGATTGTTAATATTATAATCTGAATCGTTCATCTTGTAGGATTCATAGTGTATATTCACGCCAAAAATCAGCTTGATTGGATATCGATCGATCAATCAAAAGTTGAATTTTAGTTTATAAAATGAACGGTTTGATTCTGTCAAGTTAAACTGTCCATGACCACCCCTTTTACAAACCAAATTTTAAATTTTGATATACCTATTGATGTCCGATGAAACTAATTTTTTGAATAAAAGTACTACTTTGCGGGCCCTACAAAATGAACGGTTCAGATCGACAATTAACGTATTATGGAGCCCAAAATAATGGTGGTGGAAAATCCTTAATTTCCACCACCGGCGAAAGCAATAATCAATTTATTCTTTTTGGATTGTTTGTGTTACAGCATGTTTTGAGGGAAGTTGAAGAGGCTGAAGGTTGAGAATATATAGAGAATAAATTTTATTCACCGCCGGTGTAAAATTCTATTTTTTACCATCACTCATTATGGGCCCCACCGAGTGTCTATTGTTGTGATCTGAATCGTTCATATTTTAATACCCGTAGTATAGTATTGTTATGCAAAAAATCAGCTTGATCGGAAGTTGATAGATATATCAAAATTTGAATTTTGGTTTATAAAATGGACGATCTGATTTCTGTCAATAATAATAAAGATAAACTGTCCATTTTATAAAACAAAATTCAATTTTTGATACTCCTATCGATGTCTGATCAAGTTTATTTTTTGCATGGATACACTATTATGTGGGGTCTATAAGATGAAGAGTTTATATCAATAATAAACATACTGTAGAACCAAAAAAGGTGGTAGTGGAAAAGTAGAGTTTTCCACCACCAATGAAAATAATTTAATCTCTCGAGAATAATGATAAGGAAGTTCCGTGAAGACCCTAACCAATATGTCTATTTCCCTTGCATTTTTTCTTCATTACTTGCTATTAATCGTTTTCATAACTTGAGAAATGTATCACTTTTAAAATCCAAAATCTATAAACTTTATTATCTTTAATTTAAAAATTCTGTCACAGGCGGTCCCAGGGGTGCAAGAACTTGGGCTCTTACACAATTCCAAATCCACTAGCGTTCATTACTAGTGATTTTAGGTTAATTCGACAAAACATCTATAGAATTGGCTTTTGCAAGTTGTCTGAGTGAAAAAATATTCTTAAATTTTCTATATCTGTGGTGAAAAATTCTCAAAATTTCAAATTATCAATCATTTTTTAGATACCATGTACAGAATAAACGGTGGTTGCACACATACACACAATATCGTTTCTTCTTCGGACCTTGCGAGTAGCAACATATACTTATCTTGGTCCGCTGCCAAATTCAGTCATTCTTTCAAGTTCCACTAATGAATAAGTTAGTGTGAAGTTGTTGATTACAAGTTGTCAGTTGTTCACACTGATCAATAAGTTCTTAATTAGTGTGAATAAGATGCAATTTCAGTTATTGATTGTGAGTGGAATAGTGTGAATAAGTTGTTGATTAGTGTGAACAAGATACTAAAATGTTAAAACTTGTTGATTAATGTGAACAATATGCAATTTTGACATTAATTGTTCACCAAAAAAATTAGTGGAAACGGCCCCTAACATTTAAAATTTTCATTCATATTTTGGCTTTTCAAAATCTATAGAATTTGAGAATTTGTTATGTAGAATTTTTGATAAACACTCCAAACTTATTCTGAAAAGTTAGAACCTCAAAATCTGCACCAAAAAATATAAAAATAAAAATCGCTTAAACACTCACTTAGGGCCTGTAGGCTTGGTTCTTGTTATGTAAACGTTATTTTTTTTCTTCGTTTTGTCACTTTGTGTGTTTTTTCGTCTTTTGAAAATCTTTGTCAGATTTGCGTTATATTTTTTGGAGTAATTATTCGTCTCCACAAGAGAAGTCTGAAAAGTAAAAAATGATGACCAAAAGCAAAAAAAAAAAAAAAAGTTCACTAAAAACGAAAAAGTATCAAATAGCTGTCTTTTTAGTCTAAAGTATCGTCTTATATTTACTTTTTTTTAACATCGGTCTGTACTTTATATTTTTCCGATTCGTCTCGTCGAGATGAACAATTAACCCTAAAAATTATGACAAAAAACTAAACAAGAAGTTACGAAAAATAAAAAATACTGAGATAAGTTATGGACAAATAAATTTACAAGAATGCAACCTTAATATTGTATAAAGAGTTATTTACCTAGACACCCCTCCAAGTATACCCGTTTTTCACGGTCATCCCCGCTATGAATTTCGCTAGAGGTGACAATCACAACCCATATTTTTAAACCCGCCCAAATTCGCCCACTTATAACCCAACTCAACTCGCCCATATTATATTATGGGTTGTTATGGGTTGAACCCATGTAAACCCATATTTACATGGGTTTATATAGGTTGAAAATGGGTTCAATATAGGTTGGAATTAAAATACTCATCCCTTATACAAAAGTTAACTAAAGCGGTGGATTAGCGCATCTGACTTCGGACCAATTCCCACTGTGGTCGACCCCTTTCATTTGTTTGTTACGCTCGATCTACAAGTCAGAAGTTTCTCCAACTCATTATTATGATTTGTGAAGGCCAAAATAATTCGCCCAATTTCATAATTTCCTCATTACCATGTAATAAGTCAAAATAATTGGCTTCTTGGCTTATTTTCGTCTTTGTTCAAAAAAAATTGGGTTGAATACCAAGACACCCCTCGAACTATTTCTATTTGTCTCGCTCACTCCCTCATAGAATTTTGCCTATGGCCAGCCTCATGAGCAAAGTTTTTTTGTCCTATAGACCCCTTCCGTCAGGTTTCCGTCCAAAACTGTTGGACGGAATGAATGAAAAGTCCATTTTACCCTTACATATATATACCACACCAGACCACCATCGGTTCATCAGTTCATTCCACCACCATCATGCCACACCAGTTCATTCCACAACCAAACACCACCACCATTTCCGTTCATACACCGATTCATTCCACCACCATTTCTGTCTTCATCTTTTTCTCCTCACTACCACCACCATCACGCCATTCACCATGGCCAAACACCACCACCGAACACCAACTCATTCCAAACACTTCTCTGTTTGCAAAATCATTGGGAGTGCTGATGGAGATACACAACTTAGGGTTCTAATCGAGTCCTTTGGCATTCGAATCGATAGACCCATGTGTGAATCCTATCAAAAGCCTTTGAAAATCGAGTGGGACAGAGGTGATAAGGGTTTGCGAAAGGCTGAATCGAAGGTTACACGGATGAATAGGATTTGAAAGATTCTGGAATAGCTCGATTAGGGTGTCCCCAGTGTTTGTTGGTCTTAATCTAGGAATTTCGAGATCTGATTAGGGCCCGTACAGGTTCGAATCAAGTCAAACACCCTTCAAAATGGCTCAAATTAGGGTTTTGAAATTCGATTTGAGATTATTTTGGTGTTTTTGAGTTCAATCTATGGGTTTTTGGTCGATTTTGAGTTTGACAGGTATTGTTCTTTGTTCGAAAGTTGTTGGTCTAGTCGATGGTGGTTGCTGGCATGGGTGGTGGTCTCCGGCGTCGACGGTGGTTGCTGGTGTCCATGGTGGTCGGTGGTGGTTGCCATTTGGTAGTGGTGATTGTGGTGGCTGGTGGTGATTTCGGGGGGAGAGAGAGAGAGAGAGAGAGAGAGAGAGAGAGAGGAGGTCATGGAGACGACAACGTCGGCGCTGGTGGGGATGTCGAGGAAGTAGGGGGTCATGGAGGGGTTGGGCTCGCGGGTGATGAAGACTGGGTTTGGGCTTGTTTTTGGAGCCGGGCGGGCAGCCGTGTGGGCGACGGACGACTTCAATGGTGGCACCGTCGTTGGTGTAAGTGTTGGGGGTTAGGGTGGTGGTTGGGATGGTGGGGCTGTGTGGTGGCGGTGGTCGGGTTCGTCGGGTGTTCGTCGGTGGGGAGGTGGCGATGGAAGTGGTGGGGCTGTGGTGTATTTTAGTGTTAGGGTTTCATAGAGAAGGAGAGGACAAAATTGGAATATTTTCTCACATTTCGAAAAAATTAGGGCAAAATTCTAACAGTTTTGGACGGAATCCTGACGGAAGAGGTATAAGACAAAAAAACTTTGCTCAGGGGGCTAGCCATAGGCAAAATTCTATGAGGGGGTGAGCGAGACAAACGTGAATAGTTCGAGGGTTGTCCCGGTATTTAACCCAAAAAAATGTGATTTTGAATAAAAATGAAAAAAATTATTATCGAAATCCAAATTTTTTTTGAATAAAAACGAAAAAATTTGATTTCGATCATAATTTTTTACTTTTTAGATTCCTCTTGTCATGACGATGTAATAATCCCCAAAAAATTGACGAAAAACTAATAAATACGAAAAAATTTGAATAAGGACAAAAAAATAAGTCAATTGGTTTATTTAGCCAAATGAGGAATGTAAAACTTTAAAGAGGTCGAAGATTAAGTTTTTTTTTTTTATTGAAAATACAAAATTATGACCGAAAATTAAAAAAAAGTTGACTACTAAAGATGAATTTAAAAAAAAAAAACAAGCAGCAGCTGTCTTATTTGTCTAACATATGGTCTTATTTAAATTTTTTCAATATTGGTCCATATTTTTATACTTTTCAAATTTGTCTCGTCGAGACGAATAATTAACCTCAAAAATTATGACAAAAAGTTACAAAAAGTAAAAAAAAAAGGAAAAACAGGGAGGGGGAGAAGAGAAAAGTTTAAAAAAAAAAAAGAAGAAGGAAAACGGGGACCGGGGAGAAGAGAAAAGTAAAAAAAAAAAAAAAAAAAGGCAAAACGGGGATGGGGAGAAGAGAAAAGGGGGAAAAAAAAAAACAGGGGCGGGGGGGGGGGGGGGGATTTGGGTTTAACTTGACCCATATTTAACCAGACCTGTTTCAACCCGTTTACTATTTGACCCGCCCATATTTGACTCATGACCCATTTCAACCCACACAAACCCACCCAGACCCGCCCATTTGCCACATCTAATTTTCGCTATGGTAAGACCCCTCATTAAGGGTTTTATTTTTATTTTTATTTTTATTTTTATTTTTATTTTTATTTTTATTTTTTTGATACACAAAAGGGTAGGAGGGGGCGACCGGCGTAGCAACCCTTCTTGGGCGTGACCATAGGGGCTTCCTAACCCGCTGTGGAATGTCCGGTTTGAGCCATAGTTACTGTCCGTGAGGACAGGCCGTCACCATAGCACCACCTAGGCGAACAGCAAACATGCCCCTCATTAAGGGTTTTATTTGAAAGATCTAATTCCATTGGACGAAATAAATGAAAAGACCATTTTGCCATTATATATATACCCACAGCAAACGTGCCAATCCTTCCAACACTATCTGCAAATGGAAGACCCAACATTTTGGCCCAAATTCCATTCACATTCACATTCACATTCACGACCGCCACCAACGCTGGCACCACCACGGAAGCCATCTCTCTCTCTCTCTCTCTCTCTCTCTCTCTCTCTCTTCCTTGATCCTCCTCCGACTCACCAAATTTTTGCCCCAAACACTGTGATGAACCTTGCAACAGCTCAAAAACTGAGAACGTCTCTCTCTCTTGTGGTGATGTTCGATCCCCAAATAGGAGTAGGTGGGTGGAGGTGTATGGCAGTCAGTTGCGTCTCCGATCAACCACAACAACAGACCATGTGAAAATCAATCCACCAAATCGAAGCCTCTGAAACACTATTCTAGCCCAAATCCAAGTTATACGAACCTGTGTAAGCAATACCCAAGAATTTCGAACCCTAATATACCTTTGGTATGAACCAAAGCTGAAGGGTTCGACTCCATTTGATATGTTTGCAAACCCTAATCGAGGCCATTTCTACCTGATTGAGACTCGATCTGACCTGGTTCGATTGATTTCATACCCTAAACAGGTGATTTCGCTAGATTGGTTGATTTCTGCTTGATTTCCCTTGATCTCGGACACAGATTTGCTATGTTGATGGCAGAGGACGTGGGGTCAAAAGAGAGCTGGTTCACCAGAGGTCAGGAGGTGGTCACCGGTTGTCGGTTGTGGTCTGTGATGCTGCTATGGTTTGCCGGAGGAAGGAAGGATTGAGGGAAGAGAGGAAACATGGTTGAGGGTAATATTGGAACATTTTATTACTTTTGAAATAATTTCTGCAAAAAGTTAAACAGAATTTGACGGAATTCTAACGGAAGTGGTGTTCGGGACAAAAAAATAAACTTTAGTGAGGAGGTTTCGCCGTAGCGAAAATTCATAGCGTGAGTGACCTTGAAAAATAGGTATATTTGGAGAAGTGCCTAGGTAAACAACCATACTCTAAACGTACATATATCCTTTCTAATTTCCAATTCTAGCAGGCAAAGCAAAGGTTAAAAAAAAAGAAACCAATATATGGCTCCAATTTTAGCCTACGCATATTCTTTCAAAAAACATGAAGATCGAGTTTACTTCCTCCGTTCCGAAATGAAGGTCCATATTTCCTTTTTGGGTTGTTCCAAAATGATGGTCCTTTTCCAAAAATGGAAAGAAAAATTTGGTGATTTTCCAAAAATGTCCCTCATAGGTGAATATAAGTGTTGTATAGTAGGTAAAATATAGGGGTAATAATGGAAATGATAGGTATTGTAGGTGTAATGATTGCATGTCCTTTTAAATAGTTGGAATTCCCAAGAGGGACTCTCAATTTGAAACGGAGGGAGTACTATTTTGCAATTATCAAAACCCAATAATTACTGATAGTATTAACTTTCTTGCTTCCTATCATCACTAGAAAGTGTGCACATGCACAAGAGATGCGTGTGCAATTATTGTTTAAGGGATAAGATATATTGTTTAAGGAATAAGATTTCAACAAATAACAGGAAAGGAACTATGGTAAAAATAAACATTATTAAAGGAAAAAGGAAGACTATAAGATTAAAATATGTAAGTAGATTATGGCGGTGAAAACTCGGTCCAATTTGGTTATGGAATTTGAATAGAACGTGGGATCAGGAGAGAGGAATCACGTTGTCAAATTTGCCCCAGTCGTTAATGGAAATCAAAACAAAGGTGTGTGGTAAAATATTAGAACTATAAAGGGCAATAATGGTCAATGAAAAGTATACTAGCACGAACCTCCTAAAAATAGAAGGTTTGGAGGAGTTGGTTTTTCGATGATTATAAATATTTTAAAAATTTTAAAATCAATCTAATGGACTGACAATAAGAAGTGTGAATGTATATTAAAAAGTGTAAAAAAATATATAGAAATATGTATTTTTCTCATCTTCTCATGTGCTTATTGTCAACCCACTGGGTTGACAATAGAGAGACTGTAAAGATTTTCATAAAAGATAACACCAAATTTGTGTTCTCCCTTTTTACATTAAAATGGATTTAACACTGCTCTTTTTTTTTTTGGATCCGCAACACTGCTCATTTTAATCGCACATTTTACGTTCGGGATAGAAAAAGACGGGGGGGGGGGGGGGGGGGGGGGGGGCGCTAGAATGCTTTTTTTTTTTTGACACTGCCCATTTTAACCGCACATTTTACCGTCTGGATAGAAAAAGAGAGAGGGAGAGGAGGAGCTTGAATGCCTTTTTTCATTTTTGGCAACTCACGTTGGGTAATGTGAACTTTTTTCCCATGTTGAGTTCATTGTCTTCCTCCATTTTGTTGAAGAAGGATGTAAACTTGACAATGGAAAGGAAACTACATTGTTTTTTTCTCTCTATATTATAAATCTTTTCCCTTTATTTTCTATTCCTTTTATCTTTTCACATTCTATGGTCCGAAACATTCCCGGAAGAATATTTTATTCTTAAAGAGTTTAAGGTTTTTTTTTGTGGAACCAGTTGATATTATAAAAGGGGAACCCAACACTCAAGGAGATGGCCTTGAGAACTCAGTGCAAACAACAAAAACAAACTCAGCCTGGCCAAGATACTAACAAAAAAACCAACTTAAGCAGAATTAAAGGTAGAATTAAAGACAGACTCTGAGAACCCCCATCTAGCACAAAATTTGAAATTGCCAGGTGATCTAACCATCCTCCCCCAAGGGCACGCACATGCCCTGATTTCCCCCATGATCAAAGCCACAATTGAAGAAGGATCACTGCCAACTTGTCGAAAGATTCTGGAATTCCTTTCTCTCCAAAGATAGTAAATCGAAGCAGACAAACAAAGGTTGAACATGATGGCTTGAATCGACAAGGATCTACAGTTCAACACCCCCCACTGGGTTTCAGAGGCCAAATCCCAGCCATGAGGGAGCACCTCACACTTCTCCCTAACCTGCGCCAGACCAGAGCTGAAAGGGACATTCAAAGAACAGGTGGAAATGAGATTTCTGACCACCATGGCATAAGATACAATGTGAATCAGCATGCACCCCCCAAGCCAGTAATCTATCCTTAGTTGACAAACGACCCAGAAAAGCCACCCAATGACTAAATAACCAACGAGGTACTAAGAACTTATGCCAAACCAAACAGGACCAACCCACCTCAGGAGCACACAACCAAAGAACACAGATTTAGCAAAAAAAAATTCAAGTAGGGTTCAAAAGCCAAACAACAATATCCTCCCTATCAGTATGAAGAACAAGATCATGGGCAGTTTGAGCAACAATATCCCTAACCAGAGAACTTCTAGCACTAGGCCATCTCCAATCCCTATTACAGATAATAGAGTAAACTTTAGCATAAAGGGACCTTCCAAAAGTAGCATCCACTCTATCACCAAAAAACTGATACAAAGGCCCAAGGGTATGCTAGTTATCAAACCATAAGAAGGTATTGGATCCATTCCCCACTTGTGACTTTATGAACTTCTGACCAACACTCCTAAGCCCAAAGATTTTCCAAACAGTCCAAGAGAAGTCACCAGGAAGCTTCATGAACTAGAAACATTTATGTTTTATAACATAAACATGCACCCATCAAACCTAAAGAGAATATCCTCCTTCTTGCACATAGCCCACATATGCCTAAAAAAAAAGGCCTTATTCCATTCCTTGATCCTTTTAAAACCCAAGCCACCATCTTTCTTGGGGACACAGAGCAGACCAAGCCACTTTAGCTCCACAAGACTTCAGTTCCAATCCTTTCCACAAAAAAGCACTAAGCATACTTTCAATTCCTTTATGATCTTTTGGGGCAAGATAAAGATGAATGACCAATAAACTTGAATACTAAAAAGCACAGAAGCAATGAGCTGGGCTCTACCTCCAAAAGACAACAGTTTATTGGACCAAGGTTGAATACGCTTAAGCATCCTATCCTTGAGTACCAAACAATCTGCATTCTTAAGCTTAAAAGAGATCAGAAGTACCCCTAAGTACTTAACAGGAAGCTTAGCTTCAGGGATGTCGAGAATATTTCTCAACTCCATTTTCAAATGCTCATCTACCCCAGCAAAGAAGCAAGCAGTTTTTTGAAAATTAGGTTGGAGACCGGAGAACAGATAAAAATCCTTCATAACACTATTAATAATAGAAAAAGATTGATGGCTAGCCCCACAAATAATGAACATATCATCAGCAAAAACCAAGTGAGAAAGATTAATGAAAAATTAGTCTATAGTCCACTATAGAGAACTTGTAATCCAGTTAGTCCACTTCTAATGTTTGTAACCACTCTAGTCCACATAGTTTAGTAAAACCTTAAGTTCATTTCTTTTTAAAAAAAATTAAACTAAGACGAAAATGTACTCCTATATAAGGTTCATATAAAGAGAAACCCTGGACCACAAACAAACCTACAACACAACCTCCCCTCCCCTCGTCTTTCTCTCTCTCGATCTCTCGACCTCATCTTCATCCTAATCCCCTCCGCCCCCCTCTCCGGCCACCACATGGGCCAGCGCCGACACCATCGCCGGCATCTCCACCTCCCTGCTATACCCGAATAGCATAGTCAGCGGCGGCGGTTGTGTAGACACCCTATTCTGGACTGTCCGGATTAGTTTATTTACGGTCTTTTATTTCCCCAATGATGATTAAGGTCGAGAACTTCCTGAGGTCGATGGTGTGTTTGAGCCTTGAGCGTTCCAAGCCTCATTTAAACCTTTTCAAAATTCCATTTCAAACCCTTCAAGCAAGATCCAAACAGCCTAAACCGAACCCAACTTGCTTACGCCAGTATTGTGCTGGCGTGTGCCGGTAAACTGCCACGTGTCGGTTATCGACCGTTGACTCAGTTACCACCGACGCACCCAGATACAATGACGGCGTATGCCAATCAAAACCGGTCAAATCATCACTTTTCTGTCACGTGCTTGAGACTTTTGCCGCTCCCCAGTATAGTGAACAGTCCCCCTGATGATTACATTCTGTAGGGACGTCCCCCTCTCTCTCTTACATCCCCCATCACTTAGTCCCATGCATTTAATGCATGGTAGGCTCCCTCCCAAACTCAACCAGCCCTAACCAAGCTGATTAAGGCCTTCTCTCAGTCATCTCACCCTCTATAAATACCCCCCATGCATTCATTTGCAAGGGGTTAACCACATTAAAAGCTCCCAAGCACTTCCTCTCTCTTTCTTCTTCTTGTCTTTGCTTGTTCTCTTCTCTCATCAGTTGAAAGAGTACACATATACTCCTACATATACCCTCGATCATGTAGACACCCTACCCTGGACTATCCGGATTAGCTTATTTATGGTCTTTTGTTGGCCCAATGATGATTAAAGGTCGAAAACATTCCGAGGTTGATGGAGGGTCTTGAGCTTTGAACTTTGGACTTTCCTCATTTAAACCCATTTCAAACCCTTCGAGTCAGATGGCCCCAGCAAAACCCTACCAGCATATGCCAATGTCCTCTTGGCATGCGCCAGTTAACTGCCACATGTCGGTCATTGACCGTTGACTCAGTATGACTGGTGCACGCAGGTCCAACTCTGGTGCACGCGGGTCAAAGCCAGTCAAATCACCACTTTTCTATAACGTGCTCGAGACTTTGTAACCGCTCCAGTACGGGGGAACAGTCCCCCTGATGATGATATTCTGCAGGGACGTTCCCCTCTCTCTCCTACATCCCCCAACACCTAGTCCCATGCATTAAATGCATGGGAGGCTCTCCCCTCAACCAAACCAGCCCCAACCCAACTGATTAACCCCCCTCCTCAGTCCATTCTCCTCCTATAAATACCCCCCTTGCATTCATTTGCAAGGGGTTAACCACATTCAAGTCTCCAATCTCTCTCTCTCCTCTCTTGCACTCTATCTCTCCTCCTCCATCAAAGGTGAAAGAGCAAGAAGCAGAGAACCACCCCACACCCATACTGCCATTCAGTTACCATCCAACCTCCATCTTTAACATCAAAGCTCAAACCATCTTCCATCCTTACACCAAAGGTATACCACCTTTGCGGGGCTTTCTGTTTTCGATCCCTGAGGGGAACCAATAAGGTTCAGGCTAGTAATCAATACTAGTCCTGGCCTTAAACTAGAAAAATAAAACAATCGTACAAGACAAAACATGGCGCACGCTAGTAAAGGCGAGCCGTACGCCAGTTATGGCGGTATGTGCATTGCTGGCGTGGGGATCATGGGTCGCCTGTTTCTTTCTTATGTTTGCTTCCATCACTTTATAGCATGCTAATAACCAGTCTACTGTTTTCTGTACTCTATAGCTGTCAGCTGTAGCTTTCAATGCTGTGTTCCTTTCTCATGTTTAAGAAGGCCTCTGGGTTACTTCTGGTCATGTTCCAGAGTCCAGAAAATGCAAAGCCAAGCACTGACCAAATGGTAAACCTGGCGTACGGTTTCATGACACTGGCGTACGGCAGTGTTACCAGGTTCCAGTGGCTGGCCCTTGTATTTAGCTTAAGTCTTGGCCTCTTTTTATGTCCCCACACTGTTTATGGGGTTTCCTGTCCATTTTTTCATGGCTTCCAGCCATTTTGTCTGTCTGTAATCTGTACATATGCTGCTATTAAACTGCGTGGTTTGTCCTGGGTGTGCGCTGGTCCATTCCAGAGCCCAGAGGGTTGCAAACAAAGACTGTGAGTGCAAAGGAATGGTGTACGCCAGTCTTGAGGTGGCGTGTGCAGGTTGCATCGATATGCAGTGGCTTGGCCAGTGCATATCGGTGTGTGGCCTGCTCACCCCTCTGAAAGACAGCGTACCCCATTCTGTTCAAGCTGATCTCAGTGCTTGTTCTCAATCTATATTCATTTATTAATTCAAGCAAATTATCATCCATAAACATTTTATCACAAAGTTGTAACATGTTACAGTCTTAATCCCCATTAACTGTTCCCCCACCCTAACTGGCTAAAAAATGATCAAATGAGAGAAAAATGCAAAAGTTTTACAAAGTGCCCGAGTAGAGACCGATCTCCAAATTGGGCGAGAGTGGGTGCCATAAAACCCTTCCCCTTTCGTAACCTGGCTCCCGAACCTCAGATATCGAAGGTGACGACGGTCCAGTTTACAAGCCTTTTTTTTTTCAAAATCAAGCAAACGTAGCAAGCGTTTTCGAGTTCGGTTCCTTGGGTGTTTCACCGCTAAAACCCGAGTGGCCACTCTCAATCGAAGCGTCTCGTCGCGTTTTTCCAAGAGGGCCGCACCCGATTTTAAACAACAAAATTTAGAATTTTGGGGCGTGTGCCCACAGATCACCATCCAACTATCAAACCTCAAGCTCAAGGTTCAAATCCTCCCTCAACCACCAAACCAAAGGTATACCACCTTTGTATGGCTTTCTGTCTTGACCTCTGAGGGGAGCTAGTGAGGTCTAGGCTGATAATCAATACCAGTCCTGACCTTAAAACTGGCACAATAATAAAGATCGTGTGAAATGACACATTGTGCACGCCAGTATCATTAAGTTGTACGCCAGTTATGGCGGTACGTGCACCACTGACGTGGGGATCATTGATCATCTTTTTCTTGCTTTCTGCTTTTCTTTTATCACCTTACTGCATGATAATAACCAGTCTACTGCTTTCTGTATTTTAGAATTGCGTAGTTGTAGCATCTCAATACTTGCTCTTATTTTACTTTGGAGGCCTCTGGATCCTTCTAGTCATGCTCCAGAACCCAAATGATGCAAAGCCAAGCACTGGACAAGAGGCATCACTGGCGTACGATCTAATGTGACTGGTGTATGGTAGTAATGTTTTAGTCCGGTGGCTGGCCCGTGCACTGCAGCTTAGTTCTAGCCTTTGTCTATTTTCCCACACTATTTATGGGATTTTCTGTTTATTCTCATGGCTTTAAGACATCTCATCTGTCTGTAACTGTTTAATATATTGCTGATAGACTGCGTGGTTTGTCCTGTGTGTGCACTGGTCCATTCCAGAGCCCAGAGGGTTGAAAACAAGCATTGTGGGTTTCTGACAACTGGAGTATGCTAGAACTATTATGGCGTGCGTAGGTCTTGCTAGCACGTAGTGGCCAAGCCAGTGCATGCTTGTTTGTTACCTGTACACATCCTTCTGGGTCAGCGTACCTCAGCTCGCTAAAATCACTCATAAGTGCTTGTTCTCAATCTATATTCCTACATTCATTGCTCCAAATCTAGCATCCAATAAATATTTTGCTACAGTTTTAATCCCCATTAACTGTTCCTCTGTCATAACTGGCTAAAAATGATTAAATGAGAGAGAAATGCGGATGTTTTTTATAAAATGCCCGAGTAGAGACCGATCTCCAGATTGGGCGAGAGGGGTGCCATAAAACCCTTCCCCTCTCGTAACCTGGCTCCCGAACCTCAGATATCGAAGGTAACGACGGATCGATCTACGCCTTTTCAAAATCAAACAACGCAACGAGCGTTTCAAGTTCGGTTCCTTGGGTATTTCACCTCTAAAACCCGAGTGGCGATTCTGAATTTAAGCGTTTCGCCGTGCTTTTTCAAAAGAGGGGGCTACACGCAAATTTTTCTGTAAAATTTTCCGGGGGCGCGTGCCCACAAGTTGCGATGACAGCAACCCATCTTCTCTCTCCCTCTCCTCATCCCTCGTCCGCCTCAAACTCCCCTTCCCGCCAGAGTTCCTTGAGTTCGCCACCTTGACACTTTTTCAGAGTCCACAACCGGAGGCATTCCATGGCGTCAGCGACTGGTAGACAAGGTTATCATTACCGTTCCGTATCGCCCGGTACGGCCCGTTTTTGTCCAAAAGCGGTATTGCAAACTACATGTTTAGTCCAGGCTATTTTGCCGGCCGATCTCACCCTGTTCCGGTGTACCGTGTTCTTTTACGGTCTTACCGAATCATCTCGTTTGGTACCGCTCGCTTTTGGCCTGAGAAGAAAGCGAAGGGTACGACAGAAAAATGTAAAGAAGAGATCTATACTTGCCTCTGCAACCTAAAAGGCTGCAAAGTCTAACCACGGGCTATTATCTACCAGTCTGCCACTTGTTTGCTTTACCTTTTACAAATCACGGTGAAATTTTATGAAAACAAGTTATAAAATGATGTACTATTGCATTTTAAATTGGGAAAATGAAAGCTCAGAACGTGTTTTGGTAATTAATACCCACCAAAGACAAGCTAAGAACATTTGTTAATACTAAAAATGCCCTTGACAGATATTAATTATCAAAACACGTCATTGGCCGTCATTTTTCCTTTTAAATTTGAACCATTATTAGACACTACCTTTTTCTGAAATTTGGGTGAATATATATATATATATATAACAAATATACATATATAGCGGTAAATCCAAAACGATAACCGGTAAGACACTGGTACCGGTATGTACCGTACACCAGTGACAAAATCGGTACCATTTCCGGTATGATATTCAGAACCTTGTTGGTAGACGTGGCACAACAGAGTCCTAGAGTGCTTTGCAACGAGGCAGTTGGCCGAGTGTACCTTGGCGTCACAGTCCCAACACAAGCTCGCTTGATCTGAATCGCCAGGTTTTCGATCGGTTTCTCGATCTCTTTAATGATCGAGGACGATCGAACGGTGAAGGGAGCAGTGCTCGGTTGGTTATGATGAGTGGCACATGTGGGGATGTATTTAGGGTTCTTGTGGAGAACGAAAAAGTGGAAGGGTGGAGGAGCGACGCACAACATTTGGGAGGGGTTTTTGATTTCTTTTTTTTTTTTTTGGGGTAGGTATACACATATAATATTATATGTGATTGTGTTGCCATATAACACATTTCAAATATACATAAATGATTTTATATGTCTTAAATCTATCTTTATTTTTTATAATGTACAAAGATCAGATTGAGACATATAAGATTATATGTGCACTTTTGTTAATGTATTACCAAACATAAGGCAAGAACGTAGATTGTGACATATAAGTTTAGAAGTGCATTTTTTCAACATGCAGAGAACATATTTGGCATGGTACAAAGCTTAGTCCTATTCAGATTGTGTTGGCAAAAAATACATGTCGGATATCAATTGATAACCTTATATGTCACAGATTTATCTTCGTTTTTTATAACATACAGAGGACAGATTGAGACATATAAGATTATATGTCCACTTTTGTTGATGTAGTACCAAACATAAGATAAGAACGCAGATTGAGACAGGTAGCATTATATGTTAAGATGTGGTGGGTTCAAGAAGAGAATGGCTCAAAACAAGTTTAAAAAGAAAAAGAAATTTTTGTCACACATATAACATTATATGTTTTTTTTTTTGACATAAAAGAGAACTTCATTAATATAAAGCATGATAATACAAGGAAAGGGGAATGAGAAATATTACAACAGTTGTATCACAAATATGAAAGAAAAACAAACGCAGCAATAAACCTCCATAGCCAAAGCTAACATTAACTCCAGAAATTAAGCAAGTAATCATTCTACAAGCCGCAAAAACCCAACCAGCCGCAAAAACCCAACCATCCTCCAGTAAGCAAGTAAACATTCAACGAGCCGCGATAAAACGGGACGATAAAAGGGGACGGAAGGAGTAAAAAATAAAAAGCTAAACAAACAGTTACGAAAAATAAAAAATACTAAAAAAAATTTTGGACAAAAAAGTTCACAAGAATGCAACCTGAGTTGGCACTAAGGGTGAGTTTTTGCAAACTTAATTTTTTCCTTTGTTTTTTCTGCTTTGTTCGTCTTTTTTGAATTTTAGTTAGATTTACGTTATATTTTTTTGGATTAATCATTCATCTCGACGAGAGAAGTTTAAAAGGTAAAAAAATTATGACAAAAGCAAAAAATAATAATAAACTAAAGACAAAAAAGTATCAAAATTAAAATTGTCTTCTTTTTTTCTTTTTTTTTTGTCTAAAGTGTTGTCTTATAGAGGTAATATGGTCATTTTAGCGTATGGGTATTTCTATTCACTCCATTTGGGCGTGTGGAGGATATCTATATGCCGAGTAAGAGGAGGTCTTCTTTCAATGCTAAATTTGGTTTCGTTAGATTTAAGAGAAGGGAGGAGGCCATTAATGCGATTGAGGATCTTGATGGAGTTGTGATTAGAACTTTTGCTATTGTCGTGCGATTTGCAATTATTCAAAAGATAAACCTATTGCCTCTCAGAAGTATTTTGATGGGGTTAAGAAATTTATTTCGGCCCCTTCTCATCATAGGTTAAACCCATTGAGTTTCAGAGCATTCAAAGAGTTTCTAATAGTCCTTCCTATGCTAATATTCTAAAAGAGGGCTCTAGAAGTAGGCTGAAATTGTTGGAAGCTAAGGGAGTGGGAGTGGGAGTGGGAGTGGGATTGGGTTGGCTGCAAAAGAGCGCAGTGGGTAAATTGATTAATTTTTGTTATGTGAACACGCTTCAAGATTTTTTCATTAGCAATGGTATTTGGGATGCTCAGATTCGTCATATGGGTGGGCTCAATGTTTTAATTTCTTTCGATTCTCTTGAACCGTTGAACGAATTTCTCAAAGACTAATCGAAGGTGTTAGCAAAGTGGTTCTCTTAATTCTGTTCATGCATGGGATAATCAAAAGATCCGTCCTTCAAGGTGTGTATGGATCTCTTGTTATGGCGTTCCTCTTAATGCTTGGTGCTCTTCTACCCTTATTGAAATTGGAAAGCTATGGAGTGGTGTGATTAAGCTTGATAAGCTAACGGAGAAATTCATTGCTTTCGATAAAGGGCATATGTTTATCATAACGGATTATCTTGATTGCATTAATGAGATTGTGCATATTAAGATCAATGGTGTAATCTTCCCAGACAAAGTCATTGATGATCCCATGGCAGAAACTTCTTGAGAAAAGTGTGTGTTTACTTCGATTAAGATCAAGAAAGGGAACGATAAAGAGGAGAAAGAGGTCGTAGTTGAGATAGATCCGGGGGATGATGAATCGCTCGACTGCGATGCCAACAAAGCTGACTTGGAAAATGAAATGGAAATTGTTGAGGAGGTGGTAGAAACAAATGTGGAAGCTGAAAAGGCTATTGGGACAAAAGAGGGTGCCTTACAACTTATTAATGTAAACATGCAAGGATGTATTGATAAGGCAGCTAATTCTTCTTCGAGGGTTGAGACATCATCTTGGGGAAGCGGAAGGGTCATGGATAGTAGGCGAGATATGGCAGCAAACAACACATCACTCAATATTAATTTGGACCCTCTAACTTTTGTAAGGCTGAATATGTGCATTCAGATTCCAAGAGCAAGCCTTAGTAATTTGGCTGATAATCAAGATAGTTGGGTGGATGATTCAATTAAGGAAAATCCAGTATTTGCTGAAGTTTTAAGAGGGGAAAATGATGAGGATGAAAATATTCCTGAACAACATATTGAAGCATACCGAACTGAAAATGATCCTTTTTCTGCTCCAATCAAAGCTGTCATAAATGGAGTAACAGGAAAGAAGAAGAGGAAGACAATTGATGATATTCTGGGATTCACAAGGGGTAACTCTTTCAATAACAAGAGTAGGAATAACAAACCAAAGTGTGTGGTGTATAGATTTGCCGTTGCAGCTCTAGCTCTCGCTGCATCTATCTCTTCAGATGGAGATATTAACAGAAATAGAATAATTCTGGACGAAGCTCAAGCAATTTGGACCTGCAATAAGATCATGGGTTAGGGCATGATGGTGAGGAGGATGAAGTCATAAGCAAATATGCAGATATGATAGGTGAAGATCTGGACAGAGCTGACAAAGTGGCAGGGGAGGCCTAGTCTTCTAATTCATTGAGTTTTTGGTAGTTGTCGCCTTTGAAGCTGCAGGTTGGTTTCTTTGGCTTGCTTTTTGAGTTGGGCCTTGGTGAGGCGTGTCTTGGTTTTTGGGTGGGGATGTAACGACCCGCTCTATTTTTGTACAATAGTGTCCGCTTTAGACTCCCAAAGCCCATAGACTTTCCAGTGAGGTCACTCATCCCTAGATTGCTCCAGGATGAGCACGCTTAACTACGAAGTTCCTATGCACTTTGGCCCACCCTCACGGCTTTAAAAGGCCTTGTATAAGTAGGAGGGATCTTTTCTTATCCTATGCGCTTTGGCCCGCCCTCACGGCTTTAAAAGGCCTTGTACAAGTAAGAGGGATCTTTTCTTATAAACCATGGCTTGCGCCCTCCCGTCCCGACGGAGCCTGCCATCCTGCAGAACCACCGGCCACCGGAAAGCGGGGTGTTACAGGGGATGTGTATTGTCTTGAGTGGGGGGTGGGGGTGTCTTTGTTTGTGGGTGTTTAGGGTGTATTCCTGTGGTTTTGGTGCTGTTTCGTTGGGTCTTTTTGGGGGTGGCCTTGTTGGGCGTAGTTCGGATTGATTTCTTATTAGTCCTTAGAGCTTGATTAGCATGCTCTCTTATTTGTTCTTCTTTATTTATATTATATCCCTTTTTTCCGTTAAAAAAAATACTAATATATAAATAATTGGGTTAATGTGCAGGTCAGATTTGATTTCAAATAAATAGGTCGGGTATGTGTAATTGAACTCATAACTAATGGGTTCTATTGACCCATTAAAGACCCAACTCACTTACAACTTGCCCAAATTTGGCCCAAACTCACCCATTTTTAGACCTGGATAACAGGTCGTGTCGGGTCAGCTGGATTCGTGTCACAAACCACCCAACACAAACATGACTTGTTTACTAGCTAATCGTGTCAATTTTCCAGACACGAACACAACCTACTAATAAACAGGTCAACCCGAACATGACTTGTTTAACACGATTATTAGATAGCCATGTCAACCTGTAACATGACACAGTTTGAACACGTTTAAAAGAGGTGCACTACATTCACAGTTTCTCACTTTCTACAAATTCAAATACACTGACTTAGAAGTCTTGAAAGTTAAAACATAAGTTTCAACCACCAATGAGGAGAAAAATCAAATCAACAATCACCAATGAAGAGAAAAATTAAATCAACAACCACCACTTAGAGTCTTAAAATATATAAAATATAAGTTCCAACCACCACTTAGTGTCTTAAAACATAAGTGGCGTATAAAAAGCCAAAAATAAGTGAAGGCCTAGAACTTAACAAGTTGGTAATTAAGGTACCCACCGGTTGGACCCTACTAAACTGGCGTATAAAAAAAGTTTTGATATCCTCCACTATCGTAATACCAATAAATAAAACAAGTCAAGTAAGGCGTGATTCATACGTTACGTACCTTGACATGCATGCAGTCCATCTTAAATTGGCATTTGTTGATCCAACTGATCATCGATCAACGTCATCTATAGGGCAACAATCGTAGTACGCGCGATCCTATACAAGCAAGCTAGCTACGAACGAGACAACATATTAATTTGTTGATCCAACTGATCTCATCAACGTACGTGCATGCATTATCTCCATTGATTCTCCGATCCAATTATGTCTGTCTAATTGTGCATATAATAATATCTACTATTGCTATGCTTAATTCCATCGCTCCTTGCAGGCGCAACCCCTCCAACTAAGAATTAATATGATGGTTTTAAGTAAGAGAGATTTGATGGATCAGCGTGGAAATATAATGTGCTACCGCACGTGCATGTCAATCGCTTAAACAGTTACCTACTTTAGCTGTGATCTCTTAATCTTGTCACTCCATTTGCGACCCATCAACCTGCAAGATATGGAATTGATTAGTACCGTGGAGATGTACGTGAAGCCATCGATGACTTGAATTAATGTCTAATTCCCATGCTTAGGGCTGCGAATGAACCGAGTTGTTTAAGGTTTGACTCAGTAAATTCTCGTTTGAATTTGATTCATCTACTAAACATAGTGTGTGTACACAATATATCCCATAAGAATTACATATATAACCTTGTACTTTTATTAACTTACAGCCGTTATACATCCACTGCTTTGTTTTACCGCTCAATATCTCATCGTCCTTTTCGGCAATCAATAATCCAGATTTAAAAAACACTCTTTTGAACGGTGAGATTCAGAATGGTGGGAGGAGCTAGCAGTGAATCTTGAGCGGTGGGAGTAGACTTTCGCATAAACTAAATACATGTATACAAAGTGAAAATTTTATAAATTCTATATAAATAGACTTCTAAAAATACTACTCCATATAAACTTATATTTTTGTACGTTTCTATAATAGTTTTATATATTTGTGAACGTTATGTTATAAAAACTTCATATATATAACTTCATGAATAAGTTTCTATAAGCTCCAGACTTGTATGAGAGCAAAAATACCTGATATTTTTTATTCGTGAATGAGCTCGAGTTCATCTCAAATCTAGGTAAATTAGGCTCGTCAAATTTTTCAACTTCGACGTATTCAGCTATTTTTTGATATAACACAGTTCCTACCATTTTGAAAAAATAAAAAATATATATATAGTTTAATAGCTTGTTATAGGCATGCACCTAACTTCCTGGGCCTGCAAGGAAGTTAAAACATTAAATTCTAACGTAAATTCTACGGTTAGAACCCTATAAATAGGAGTATGAGTGTATTCGTAATTTGAGGCTCATATTGTAAACCAAGTTAGAAAAAATCGTTTTGATAAAGTTTTTCTTGCTTTTCCCCCTTTTTATAAAATAGTAGTCTTCTTCGTTTTTTTGACAAAAGCGAGAAGTTGTATTTGATGTAAGCTTAATGGCACTTACAATATAGAGTTCATTACAAAAAATTTGGACAAAGTCAAACTAATCGTTTATCTGATACAAAACAATATTGTATCAGCCAAACTTGTGGTTGAAGTGAAGAAGAGAAGAAGAAAATACTAGTTGAAATACTCGTGTATATAAATTTTGGAACCAGTTAACTTATGTTGTGTGGGGTTCACAAATTTTGATTATTGAAAAAGGTTGCTAGTTTTGGTTATCCAAAGCTCAAAATTTGATTATTTTGAAGGATGTTGCTAAGTTTGATTATGCCATTGTGAGCCATTTTTTGCAACAATATTGTTAACTTTAACAACAATTAGTTTTTGATTATACCACTGTGGATGGCATTAGCAACTCATCAAATTTTGATTTTTAAATAATCAAAACTAACAACTTTTTGCCAATAATCAAATCTAATAGTTCCCACATCTTCTCAATCAAGTACACTCATCATTACTCAAAACCTTCTCTCTCTCAACAATGTTTTCAAAAAATATTTTTTAAAAACTATTTTTTTAGAAAATTTTAAAAAAATAGTTTAAAAAAACTGTTTTCAAAAACCGTTTTTACACCAAAAAAAAATTTCTTTTTGAAAAAACTACTGTAATATATTTCACTAAAATCTTTTTTTTTTAAACTATTCAAATTATTATCACAATTTTTAGTTTTTAGAATTTTGTAGTTTGAAAAGGTGACGCGGTAAGTTTGGTTATCCAATTTTGATTATTACGTTGTGGACCTCTACGTTGCTAAGGTTAGCAATGTCTTAAATGGATAACCAAAAGATGATGTGACAACTTTTGATTAGCCAAATTTTGATTATTACATTGTGGATGCTTCGGCCGGTCTTCACCATCAAACACCATTGCTAGATCTGTCAAATTTGTCGTCTCATTCGTCTCCAAAATTGTCGGAGCTAAAACATCGTCAACTTCGATGCTAGGATGCCAGATCTGACTATATTGGTATCGAAGATGAAGAGGGCTGGTTTGGGAGATGGGCAGAGGATGAGAGTAGAGAGGTGGGGCGAGGGGTGAAGGTGGTGGTGCCGCCTCCAGGGGCACACTGAAGTAAGGGCTAGCGAGGGCATTGGCCCCCACTCGATTATGTAAAACTGCATTAATATCCTTAGACATTTTGATAAATTTACTCTAAATTTCCTTATTTAAATTTCTTTTTTTATCAAATTCCGTATGTGGCTATTTGTCAGACTATTTCGTAGAGTGCTAAATTTTTACAAACTCTTTTTGTGCAAATACACTCCTTTTTGTTTTATATAAGGTGAAGTTACATATATAGTCACCGCCTTGTATTTTCCTTTTGATTTTACCGGCACATATACTTGTGTAAAAGTCATAATTTTTTATTTTTTCGATTCCTCTTGTCGAGACGAACAAAAGTTTGGCGCAAAACTAACGAATGCAAAGGATGGTGATGTGCACAATGTTGTGTACTTCCAGACCGTCCGTTAAGAAATAACAATCTTATATAAAATGATAAGTGAAATTCATTACTCTCCGTCTTTTGAAAAAGAGATTTCACTAGGGTAACTTATAATATGAGCCCCTATTAATCAAAATTTTTGAGTCCGCCTCCTCCCTTTTATGAAACCACTTGTAGCTGGTAGAAAAGTTTAGAGAGAGAGGAATTAATCGTGGAAATCTTAATTGGATCGAAGCTCCACATTGATTGCATTTTCATCTTTGTCTTCATTCTCCATGTATTGATCACTTCATCAACGGAAAATTGCATTATTTTTGCAATTTGGTGAAAAATATCAGTACCATACAATCTGCATGTCTTGATAAATTAGCCTCGGAAAAAATCCTGCACGCTCTCGTTAGCCAAACAAAATTGTAAAGGAACAAGAGAATGCATATAATCTCGTAAGTATTTTTTCGGACTAATAGTAATATGATTGATAAGAGCATCCGCAATGGTAATAATCAAAACCAATAACTAAAATGTGCCACGACAGTATTTGATTATCCATTTAATCCATAATCAAATTTAACAACTTCTACCTCAACATTGGTTATTTTTGCACCTCTAACCAAAAAATATTCCACAATACACAATGCACATTTGTCCAATTACAAACGAGTTCTAATCATGCACCCAACCACACCAAATTATTCGTCTCGATGAGACGATTCTATTGTGGGGTGTTATTGAGTTATTAAGTTTTAAGTTTGGTTATTGGTAAAAATTGTTAAATTTGTTTATGGAATAGGGGAAAGTTTGTTATTTGCTAAAAGACTTGTAACATCAGCTTTTGATTATCCATTTAAGAAATTGTTAAGGTTAATGATGTAGAGGTCTACAGTACATAATCAAAATTGAATAACCAAAAATTGTCACATCACCTTTTTAAATTACAAAAAAAAAAAACTAATAAGTAACTGTGAACATAGAAATAGTTTTTTCTAAAAATAATTTTGAGATTAATAAAAACTATTTATTAGAAATAGAAAATAATTTTTGAACTTTTTTTCAATTTTTTTAAAAAAAAGAAAAATAGTTTTAAGAAAAACAACTTTTGTGTAATTACGGTTTTTGAAAAAATAGTTTTTATATAAGAAAAGGTTTTGAAAAAAACATTTGCTTATACAAAAAAAAATTTCAAAAAAAGAACAATTTTTTTGTATAAAAATGTTTTTAAAAAACAATTTTTGGGGGAAAAAAATTTTTAAAAAAAATTACTAAGTAAAATATTTTTGTGAAAACATTCTTGAAAAAGAAAAAGTGAGGGGAAAAGGGAAGACATAGAACGTTTTTTTTTTTTTTTTGTAATGAAGTGTGTATTTGATTGAGAATGTGAACTTCATTGAATTTGGTTATTGACAAAAAGTTGTTAGTTTTGGTTATCCAAAATCTAAATTTTGATTATTTCTAAGGAGATTGTTAAGTTTGATTATAGCATTGTAAGCCATATTTTGCACCAAGATTGTTAACTTTAAAAATCTAGCACTTTTGGTTATGCCATTGTGAATACACTAAGCTCATATGGTATTTAATACTATAACCAACTGGGACTAGCTCAGTTGGTTAGAACTCTTGCATCTCATGTCGAGAGTTCGAGTCTCCCCACCTGCGTGTAGGTGTTAGAGGGTTTTCCTTTATTTCTTTGTCTCTACCCTATAATAGGCTTATTTCTTGTATTAGTTGAGTTGTTGAGTTTAGTTGTCTTGTGGACTCTCATAATTAATATAGTGTCCCGAGTTTTTACTCTGCACTTCATATCTGATGTAAAATGATCTCTTCTATCGTTCGAAAAAAAAAATGGTATTACTATATATATAGTATGTTTAAGAATCAGATTCCATGGCAACAAATCAAGGATATTATCATTAACATCAATCTTTAGCAGAATCGCATAGCAAATCTGACCTGGAAGGCAACAAATCAAGGACATAATCAATAATCATGATTGCAAAACCCTTAATCAAAATGCAGAATATATGGTCACCTTTAAAAATACTCAAATTGTATGATGATTTTTTTTTCCCCCAATATTGTATACATCAGTGGGAGTTAGTGGGGAAGTTCACAAGCTAGTCCACAGAAAATTCAGAAGTTATACATAGCCCTAAACCTACAAACCACCCGTAATGAAGCTCGAATCCTGCTTTCCACAAGAGAGAGCCAAGAATTACCAACTAGACTACAAACCCATTGGTAATTGTACGATGATTTACACCTTGAGAAATCAACGGTGCTTGTTTGCATGAATTGTACGGCTTTAATCAAAGATGGGGGAGTATTTGGAGGGTGTAATATTTTTTTTAAGAATTTAAGTAGGAGTCTCAAATTTGACAGGTTAGGGGAGGGGATGAGGCTATAGGTAGGTTTGGTTTTCTTCTTGTCTTTCTCTTTCTCTTTTTTTTAAAAAAAAAAAAAAACTGGATTGGGCTAATTAATTGGAGTTGAGTTTTGTTCATCCTCCACTTAAAAGGGTGAACATTACCCTCCATTCTATTAGTTGAAATGGTATGAATTTTACTGCAAAATGATGTCATGCTTACCAAAAAGTATCTATAGAGGTGAGATCTAGAGCGGTGCTATGTGCACAACAGCTGTGCACAGAGCCCGTTTGCTCTCGCCTCGGGTCGCACAAAGATGATCGGAGCTGCTCATTTTATTCAAAATATGTCGTTTAAGGTCTCTGTAAAAAATGAGGTTCGTCCGATATCGTTAGGGGCGTTAACAATACACCCAAAATCACTTCAGAATTTTGGGCTAAATTCTGAAGTGATTTTGGGTGTATTGTTAACGCCCCTAACGATATCGGACGAAGCTTATTTTTTACAGAGACCTTAAACGACATATTTTGAACAAAATGAGCGGCTCCGATCATCTTTGTGCGACCCGAGGCGAGAGCAAACGGGCTCTGTGCACAGCCTGCTGTGCACATAGCTTTTCTGATTAATTGAGGGGCATTTCAACACTTATTAGCACACTCGACGAAGGCCCAATTATTAAGGAGTGACTTCAATCAAGGCTGGCGTAGTAATATACGGCTTCCAAGTATCCAAATTGCGAAAACACGCGTCATAATCTCTCTCTCTCTCTCTTTCTCTCTCTGAGGATAAAAGACAAAGAAACCTCTCTCTCTCACGTCTATATAAGCAGTAGGCTCAATATTGCACCACCGACTGCTCCACAAAAGTCTCTCTGATCTCTCTCTCTCTCTCTCTCTCTCTCTCTCTCTCTCTCTCACAGAAGCACACGCATAATCACATTCCAATTCCACAGTCAATTTGCAATCCACTGTCCAACTGTCGACGAAGGTATAAGATTTTATAGAGATAAATATAGATATCTGCTTGTTCTGTTTTCTATATTATGTCAGTGTAATTCCATAAATATTTAGTAGCAGCTAGCTTAGATATTATCTCTAGATATTTGGATTAATTAAGGTGCGCGAAAAAAGAAAAAAAAAATGCTTAAACATTACCGGTGCTAGCTCAAAGTGTGTGTGTGTGTGTGTTTTTTTTTTGGACACCTTAGGCAGAACATTTTTAAAACCACGGAAAAAATGGGACTCTTTTAACTGATCAGTGGACGTTGGACAGCTTGGACGGGTTAGGAAATTTTGAATTGAGATCTTTGAAGAATCTCAAGCGATGAATTAAGTAGTGGTCTAATGGTTGAGTAGTGAATGACAATATATACAAACAATGTTGGTTTAAGCTTCTTCTTTTGCTTAATTTGTGTTTCCTTTTGGGTAATTTTCTTTTGCTTTGTGTTAAAGGGGAAAAGATAGATTGAGATCAGAAAAATGTGGAAGCTGAAGATAGCAGAACGGGAGGGACCATGGTTGACAACAACTAATAATCATGTGGGACGGCAACACTGGGAATTCGATCATGAAGCTGGAACTCCACAGGAACGAGATCAAGTTGAAAGATATCGTGAGGAATTTACCAAGAATCGTTTCCAAATCAAACAGAGTGCTGATCTCTTAATGCGTATGCAAGTACGTAATCTCTCCCTCCTTTCCCTCTAATATCTCAAGGTGGATTCAGATCAGCTTGCGTATAAAAAAAAATATTCGGTACACATTCCCTTTATGAATTTTTTAGAGCTGTGCTACGTGCACAGCAAGCTATGCACAGCAGCTGTGCACAGACCACTTTTTCTCCCGCCTCGGATCGCACAAAGATGATCGGAGCCGCTCATTTTGTTCAAAATATGTCCATTAAGGTCTCCGTAAAAAATGAGTTTCGTTCGATATCGTTAGAGGAGTTTCTGAATTTTTTAAGCTCATTTTAGGCATTTTTTTAACCATTTTATTATTCAGTGTATGGTAGTATGGTACAACCTTCACAATTTTGTGGCGCATTTTATGGATTCTTGTGGTCCAATATATATATCGACGGTGTAAACATTCTTTTCCTCTAAATTAATTAGATTTGCACCTCGTTGACATATTCTATTAATTGGGACCACTATTTTGATGTGCTTGGGTGGGTGCAGTCCTACATGAGACGAGTTTAAGAAACTTGGCGTGCTTAAGCGGGTACTATAGGGCGCAACGAGAACGTTGCGATCCTAAATGAGGGAGATTGTGAGACCATTTTTCCACATCGGTGAAAAAATGAAAGTAAAGGTATTATATAGAATCAGGACGAGGACGAGCTACTATAGCCATGTGGTTAGGCTACGATTAGCATGTTAATTAGTTGGCATGGATCGTTACATATAACTTTAGATTGTATGAAAAAATATAGATTTTAGATTATGTTGGAAGCAAATACATGTGCCTCCTATATATTTTAGATTAGGGGGCCGATCATTTGCGTGGGATTCTAAAATGGATCTTGTTTCAAAATTTGTGTTACCTTTTGTGTGAGGAAAACCGGCCCCTTCAGAGTATAATAAAGATGCAACAAAAGTTTTTTGTTAGTATTAATTACTGAGTTGATCAAATTCTTTCCACCTAAGGTGGAAACCCCACAATTTGTGTTCATTGTAATAATCTGAATCGTTCATCTTGTTGGGCTCGCAGAGTAGTATATTCATGCAAAAAATAATCTTAATCGAACATGAATACGTAAAAAAATTGAATTTTGCTTGACCATCCATTTTGAAAACAAAAAATTTATTTTTTATTTACCTTTCAATGTCCGATCAAGCTGATTTATTATTGAGATATACTATTTTGCGGGCTTTATAAAATTAATGGTTCAAATTATTACAATAAATGTCTGGTGGTGCCCACAAAAATAGCAGTGGAACCTAAAGGTGGGCAGAATTTAAACTCTTGTCTACTAGTACAAAAGATTGAAAATTAGCTTTCAAATAATTTAGAATTTAAAAAACATGGTCTCAACAGCACCTCAATTTTAGTTTATCCAGAAACAGATTTTAAGTTGTTTTCAGCCTCTAAAAATTTTAGACAAACACGAATTGGTTTTTGAAAACTAGAATCCCAAAATCTACTCCCACATGCAATTTTTGTAAACACGCGTTTGTAATTGTACATATTGATTGATTGATATCACCTTTCGGCTTTCACACATGTTTTTATTACCCACAAAACATTCTGCATCTATCTTGCATCTCTTATTACATACTGTATTTTCTTAGTTGCTTCTTTGTCAAACAACGTACTCCCACAGTGGGAGTCCCACCGTACACCAATTTTTAAGTTTGTTTTGTGTGTTTGTATAGTTTTTAAATGCTTATACCATTTTAATTGTATAAAGTTTTATGTGATTTTTGAATTGCATGTGTTTATAGAATCAATCGAGATCTATCAAATAAGATTTATACTCTCTCTATTCCTATTTAATTGTTCGTTACGGTTTTGCATGTATTTTCAACGGCTTATAACTCTCGACGTATGTTGCTAAAAATATGCAATATTAATCTTGTTTGATAGCTACTTCAAAAAGAATTACTAAAGTGTTGGACCCAAAGTACCCCATGAATTTGGTTACACATTGTTATTTCTACGACCGTTCTAAAAACAAATTTGCGGGCGTGATGTCGAATGTCATAAAAAACTTGATTGAAATCTTCCCAAATACCAATTGGTTTTAGGAAAGATAATGGAAAAGCGGTCCGACATAAGTTATTAGAGCCAGAAGGTCATGGATTCGAGTTGTGGGAATGACACCTTAAGGAAAGGATTGTTGGGCCCGGAGTGCCCCCATAGATTAAGTTACACAATGTCCCTCTCTAACTTGCGGATACGATGTCGAAATCTATAAAAAAAACTTAATTGAAACCCTTCCTATTACTGATTGATTTTAGTAGAGATGATGAAAAAATGGTCCGCCCTAATATATACTAATAATACAAAGCAGTTTGGGTTGGGTTGATAAATACTGTACTAAATAGCATAGGCCAAGTTGGTTCTCTTCCTTTTTTTTCTTTTTTTTTCTTTTTTCCCCCTTTTTTCTCAACGTACAACCAGCTAAATTAATTGGGTATGGGATTTCCCACTTGGGTCGTCAAGCCATTAGTACGCTAAAACAGGGTTGGGATTCAGGGTTATAAAAATATACGTAAGAAAAAATGCAAAAATGTAACATTTTTATAAATTAAAGAATTAGCCAGTTTTAAAAGAGCTTAAAGAACCAGTTTATAATACTATAAAATAAAATAAAATAAAAACCCTCCGGAAAACTAGCCATTAAACCATTGTTGCTCGAGAGAACGAATTTAAATTAATGGTTTAGACTCAATTGGTGTAACGATCCAGATTTTTGCCCTATTTTTTTTTTAATACAAATTTGAAATGTTAAAACTAATTCAATAATTAGTTAGATTTATTAATTAAACTACATTATTATGTGTATATTTGATATTGCTATAAAAAAAATCGTATTCGAAACATATTATACTTTAGAGATATACATTCATCCCTTATCCTTCGTATCTAAACGCTAATTAGAATTCTATTGAAACTATATATCTCTCTCCTCCCGAATTCCACCACCTCTATACTCCTCTATAAATACCTCTCTCCTCTCCCACAATACAACACTCCTAGTCCTCTACAAAAACAAAAAAAACAAGAGCAGAGGGATCACCGATTTTCGTCCATATCACGTCCCTCTATTTTCGTCCATATCACGTCCCTCTATTCACGGCCTGTTTCCCCCTAGTTTCTGTCGTTTTTAGGCTATTCACGGCCTGTTTCCTCCTAGTTTCTGTCGTTTTTAGGCCTAAGTTTCTTCACGAAACTTGTAGAGGGCATCGAGAGCTTCGATTTCGACCCAAGAATCGCCCAAAACGGTCAAGAATTGATAGAGTTATCGCCATTCAAAGTTAGGTAAAATTCTCGGATTCTGATTTCCAGGCAGATTTAGTGACTCTTCTAAATTTCTTTTTTTCTACTACTTAGAGTGGTTTTTGGGCTTAGACTTCTTCACGAAAGTCGTAGAGCGTTTCAAGATCTTCGCGAGAGACACAAGAATCATTCAAAACGACAGATGTTTGGTCAAGTTATTCCAGTCCTAAGTTGCTGCTAGAATATCAATCTTTCGCCACCAAACGAAAACCCAATGGACTCCACCGAATCGCCTTGTCCGGATTAAAGGTATTATAATCCATCTCCTACCTTCTCCTAAGTATAATAAGTGTTTATGTATTGTTGTTTAACGTTCCGGAGTAGGAGAAATCAACCCCGATGTCGCACAGTGTCACACGGAAATTCCCCTGTTTTTTTTTTCGTTTTGAACAGTTACTGTTCACGTTAGTTTTTTTTTAAAAAGATGCTGATATTACAGTAAACCCCCTGGACTTCGTGAATTTATAATTTTGGCCCCAAGAGATGTGTTTCGTTCTTGGTGGATTTAACTTACGCGTTAGTATATATGAACGGTAATGAAAATAATTGAGTTCATAATTATGTTGCCCTAGTTTAGTGTTAATTGAATATGATTCTTATAATAAATAAATAGAATGATGAAAGATTACCAATTAAATTACTTGTTTGATAAAATTTCTCATTTATATTCAATTAAGGGCATCGGCCCAATCATAAAACGCTATGTGTTTTACTTATTTGCACAACATCAATTGTTATGTTGGTTTTCACATAGAAACCTATCATGTTTATTAATGACGGATTTATGATTGTTGTATTTGTTGGATCGGACTTTGGTTTCGCTTGGTGGTTTCAAATGAGAAATTATGCAGACGTGTTATGGTTAATGGAAAAGGAAAAATAGATGAAAGTTGTGGGCTTAGCAGGACCTCGGGGGTAGCCTGACAGGACCCCGTATCGATCGAGGGTAGCTGGTAGGACCTTGAGGGTAGCCTGAAAGACCCGGTGTTGCTAGGGTGGCCAAGCAGGACCTCGGGGGTAGTCTGGCAGGACCTCAGGTATTGAGGGTAGCCTAGCAGGACCTTGAGGGCAGCCTGATGGACCTAGAATTGTGAGGGTGGCCAAGCAGGACCTCAGGGGTAGCCTGGCAGGACCTCAGGTATTGAGGGTAGCCTAGCAAGACCTTGAGGGCAGCCTAATGGACCTGAATTGTGTGGATAGTCTACTAATACCTCGTGATATTAAAGGTAGCACGACATTTAAATGTTCAATGAAATACTGAGTTCGTAAGACAATGGATACTATGGTGCAAATATGATTATGAAATGCGAGATTCAAAAGAAGGAAATTTAAAGGCTTGCTAATAGATTTACTTATTTAATGCTTGTCGTTCTATTATTTCCATATCATGAATTGTGATAAGACTGCTTAGCTGTAAAGTAAGGAGTTGGAGGGTTAGGATTATTTTACTGGGTGAATTATCGCTCACGGATACGTCTGTATCCTGGCAAATCGTTTGCTTCGGCGATCAATTTGCCAGATGGCCCAGGATTCAATTGAGGGGATTCAATGATGGTGCAGTTTGACACGAAAAGAATATCAGGAACGAAGATCGAGTATGCTTGGAATCTGTATCAAGCCTAGAGTCGGCTCTAAAGTTAATGTATTTTGAATCACTAAATCTATCTTGAGTTTGTAATAGCAAACTTCATTTTAGAAAATTACATTTATTTAGCAAATTTTCTTAAGATATTATTTTCTTTTGCTCCCGAAAAGTCGGGGTGTTACAATTGGGACTGGTTCCATCAATTCAATAGCAACAAACCTTTTTCAGCTAGACCTCGGAGACACGGAAAAGTTTGAAACCTTGTTTTGCTGAGAGAAATAATTATACTTCTTTTTGCATGTGAATCAAAGATGCAATATTGTGAGAGAATGACCTATATCGTAAAACGAAAAATAAGTAGTTAAAAAATAAAAACATTTAACATAACGGAGCCAATTGAATACAAGAAGTATTTTGTAACACTAGCTCTTTTCATATGGGGTGGAGCATCACAAATAACCATTTAATTTGTATCCAAATTAGTCCTCTCCTTAGACACATGATATACGCATCTCTTGCCAACTAAAACAAATACTCTTATAATATTATTTTTCATATCAGTATAGTAAAACCGGTGCTACAACTATGTGGATTATATTACTCTCGGGAAATTGATCGATCATGTCCGTGCCTGTGCCGTCCTCGATCTCTCATTGGTCCCTTTTCATCTCATTATCGAACAAATTAAAGAATTCCACCTAAACGTTACCCACACCGTGCATGCGTACCCGTCCTTCACTAAATTATCGATAAACTGTGACATTCACTTTCTTCTATAAAATTCCACGGCACTAGGCCAGAGGACAGAGACGCCAAGCTTGTCTTGTCATTGTACGTAGATGAAACCTTCAAGAAGACTATGACCCAAATAGACAGAAATACAGAAATACCCCTCCATAAATAAAATGGGATGCGCAGTTTTATCAATCCTCTTTCTGTCTCTAGCTGATGAGGTTTCAAAGGGAAAAAATATAACTCTCGTCCCAAAGTGTATCGAACCTACATTGGCATAATAGGCTTTGAATTGAGAGCTATCACTTTAAAATAGGGAATTTTTTTTTTTTTTTTTTGGGGGGGGGGGGGGGGGGGGGGGACTATCCCGAGCTAAAAAATGTGATTTTAAACCATTCACTAGATAGAGATTATGAGTTGAATAAGTCTGTAAAATATAAGTCAGTTGGATATCGGTAACTAAGTGAAAACAAAACATTTGTCCACAGTATAATATCTCTGACATTTATAACTGCCAAAAAAGTACCACTACCACCACAATAAGTCTTAATTACAGTATAAGAATATCACTAATAAATATCAGTTGAGTTGAGTATAGATAAATAAGGAAATAAATAACAATCACATAGTGGCTTCCTATTTAAAGAAATTGCGGAAAGGAAGCGAGGTTAATTTGCTAGTGTAGACTAAGGAATCCCTTATGTAGAATGCAGATGAATCTTGTCCCACTTTGCATTTTAATTATCTACTCTCTTGTGAATTTTTTTCCACGTGTGTGCTTCACCAACTACTTGTGAGGTCTAGCTCGGAAGAGTCTCTTGGATTCTCGTACAACATTTTGTTTTGGTGAATCTTCCGCAACTGAAAAAAGGAAAACAAAAGCTAATATCATGGATATTCGAACAATAGTTTTTCTCTCAACATGAAAAGTTCTCAAACCTCTCATGAACACAAAACAAAAATTAAATTGATTCACTCAAGTATGGAATTCAAATTTGGTCCATTGGGTGGTTTCACAATCATGTGGTTGTGATTACTCCATCTAAAATTCAGTTAATGAGATCGATGATGCATGGCTTCTGATTGTTTGTCTCGATCTTTGATTTGGAAAATAACAGCTTAGAAAGGAGAATCCATGTGGAGCTATTCCAGCAGCTATCAAAGTGAAAGAAACAGAAGATATTACAGAGGAAGCAGTGACAACCACTCTGAGAAGAGCCATAAGCTTCTATTCAACCATTCAGGCCCATGATGGCCACTGGCCTGCTGAATCTGCTGGCCCATTGTTTTTCCTTCCTCCTTTGGTAACTCTTCTTCTTCTTCAACCCATTTACCGCCCAGAAATTTCGAAAAGTTTTAGCCAATAAATTTAAACAAGCTTCACTGCGAGGGGAAAAAGAAAAAACAAACAGTTCATTTTAGGCCCAAACGGTTCCTAAGAAAGGCCACAACTTCTTCATTTTTTAATCTGAAGAAAGGCCACAACTCATAATCAGGATTCCCTGAGCTCATTGAGACAAGTTGTTAACCCATGCTTCATTTTAGGCCCATTTGTATTGGACCGCTTCGCACTGCTACAAATTTTGATCCCAAGTAATATAAATACAAAAATTATGATTATCTTATTTTGGTGTGTCGAAATATGTTCCATTTCAACGCATATATTTTTCCTTTTAAAGTAGTTTTTATATTATACACACCTCGTACACAGATTATTGACAACAACAAAAAAAAAAATCATATTCGCTTAAAAGCACTTCCCTTGTCCCTCCTTCTATTCTAACCGTATAAAACATTGTCAATATATTTAATTGGTAGCACTACTAGCTTATTGAAAATTACCATTGATTTCATTTTTAAGCACCGTCTGTTGTAATTCGAGAATATGTCCTTAATCATTTCATATGCAGGTTATAGCTCTTTATGTGACAGGAGCAGTCAACGAGATTCTGTCACCAGAACACCAGAAGGAGATCATTCGCTACATATGCAATCACCAGGTAAAAGTAAACCAATCTCCTGATCTCCAGTCTCCTCCTCTTCCTATTCTTATTCTTTGAAAAACACAATTAGAAAAACAGTACTTTACCCTTTGTAGTAGAGTGAGCAATAAGTTTCCCGTAGGACAATTTTTTCTTCCTCATTTTTTTTTTGGGTTTGTTATTTATTACTACTAGAAGTCAGTAGTAGTTAACTTTAGTCGTACAACTTTAGTGGTATAATTTTAGTTTATAGTTTTGCTTAATTATGTGTTGTGGTTGTGGATGTGTTGTGATGTGATGTGCAATTGTGCAGAATGAAGATGGAGGGTGGGGAATACACATAGAGGGGCACAGCACCATTTTTGGTTCGTGCCTAAGCTATATATGTTTGAGGTTGCTGGGACAAGGAGGAGCAGAAGATCATGTGAAAGAAGGTGGTGGTGGTATGGCCGTGGTGGTGGCTAGAGGTCGCAAATGGATCCTTGACCATGGTGGTGCTGTCGGTATCCCTTCATGGGGAAAGTTCTGGCTTACGGTCAGCCTCACTTCCTCTTTTATAGAAGCTTTTTGGGTAGCAACGTGTTTCTTGTATTTAGATCATTAATATTTTAAAGGGTGCTTCTTCTTTTTTGGTGTGTCGGGTAGGTTCTTGGGGTGTATGAGTGGGAAGGCTGCAACCCCATGCCACCGGAGTTCTGGTTGCTCCCTAAGTTCTTTCCTATCCATCCAGGTTTTTTAACTAAAAACTGCATGAAATTAGTTAACCTCATTCCCAAAAACATGATGAATCACATAATATGCAAACATTTCGCATGTACATACAAAATCCAAAACTCATGACCTTCATCATCTTCTGTGCAGGCAAAATGTTATGTTATTGTCGCTTGGTATACATGCCCATGTCATATTTATATGGAAGGAGGTTTGTCGGTCCAATCACGACAATGGTTCGATCTTTAAGACAGGAGCTCTATACCGAGCCTTATCATCAAATTAACTGGAATAAAGCCCGAAACACTTGTGCAAAGGTTAGTTTTCTATGTTTTCATGTTAGCCGATAGTAGAATTCAGAGAGCAAAAATAGAAACACAAGATTTCAGGTTGCTTGTGAGGAAACATTATGCAGGTTACCCGCTCTAATGTGACTGCAGGAGGATCTCTACTACCCACATCCTCTAGTACAAGATATGGTTTGGGGAGTCCTCCACCACTTTGCCGAGCCAGTGCTAATGCATTGGCCTTTCTCTAAACTGAGAGAGAAGGCTCTGGGAATCGCCATGGAACACGTACACTACGAAGATGAGAATAGTAGATACCTTTGCATTGGATGTGTAGAGAAGGTAAATAAAATGCTGTAATTAATTTTTTTATAGTTGGAAATCATAATACCTATAAGTGATTATCGGCAACATTGAGAATGCTTGTTGATCCATAATGCTTACTTGGACACACAGGTTTTATGCTTGATTGCTTGTTATGTGGAAGATCCAAACTCAGAAGCATACAAGCGTCACCTAGCTCGGATCCCAGATTATTTTTGGCTAGCTGAAGATGGCATGAAGATGCAGGTAAACTTCACCATATCATCAAATCTAAGGCAGTGTTTGTCTCACTTGAATGAAGGCGAGAATAGCGTGGTCATCCCTTATTCCTTTAGAAATAAGAATGGTCATTCTGATGTTTGGGTAGCCCAAAAATGACAGAAGTGCCTTACAATTAGAATCATCAGTCATCAATTTAAGTCCATCCATTCCACTGGGAGGACAAGGAATGACCATTCCAATCCTTCCCAAAATCAATCCAGCTATGTAAAATCATTCATCTGTGTATTGAGCTAAATACATTTAGCAAACCTAATCTGTGCAGAGTTTTGGCTGCCAAATGTGGGACACAGCATTCGCTAATCAAGCAATCATCGCTAGTGATCTTGTTGATGAGTTTGCCACCACCCTTAGGAAAGGGCATGACTTTGTCAAAGCTTCACAGGTATAACTTTGGATTCGGATCCAAGAATTACTACAAATTAATCTAGTAGAGTTCCTAATAACATGAACCAAATTATTTTCTAGGTCCGAGAAAACCCTTCTGGGGACTTTGAAAGTATGTACCGACACACTTCTAAAGGGGCATGGACATTTTCAATGCAAGATCATGGTTGGCAAGTCTCAGATTGCACGGCAGAAGGATTGAAGGTATGTAAAGCCCATCATGCATGTGAATCCGCAATGGTACTTGTTGATTGGCATTTCTTATTTTTTGTTCTGTTCTATATTCTTTACAGTGTGCACTTCTATTCTCCCAAATGTCACCCAGACTCGTTGGAGAAAAGATGGAAACTAATCGTTTATATGATGCTGTCAATGTTATTCTTTCCCTACAAGTAAGGATATGACAAAGAGTCTAGTTCTAGCCCATTTTGCTTGCTAATCATTATCTTCGGTTTATTTTCTCTACAATCAGACTGCTTTAGTAAACAAAGTTCACTATGGATTAGTAAACTTTTCGTAATTTCTAAACAGAGTCGCAATGGTGGTTTCCCAGCTTGGGAGCCTCAGAGAGCCTTTAGCTGGTTGGAGGTAACATATGACGCACTGGCATGCCATTGCTATCTCATTTCACTGTATTGACACTGACTGAGTAACGCATAGTTGTTTGCATCTATTTCAGAAGTTCAACCCTACTGAATTTTTCGAAGATGTTCTTATTGAGAGAGAGTATGATTTTGTGACCATAACTTTAATTCTTGAGGTTGCATTATTATAAGAATTTGTACACTTGACACTTCTCCTGGTGTTTTGTTCTTTAGGTATGTAGAATGCACAGCATCAGCGATCCAGGGCCTGGTACTATTTAGACAGTTACATCCTGGACACCGCACAAAGGAGATAGATAGCTGCATCACTAGAGCTATAAAATATATCGAAGAAACCCAAAATCCTGATGGTTCGTGGTAGGTTTCTTCTTTACTACTTTGGTGCTTTGTAAAATAGATGCCAAAACTTCGGCTACAGAAGCAATTGAATATACATCTCCATCAATCTTAATTTTTTGAAGTTCATTATCCATATGCGTACAAGAACTTCAATTTTTACTTTAAGATTGAATGTAAATAGGTACGGCTGTTGGGGCATTTGTTATACCTACGGCGCATGGTTTGCAGTTGAAGGGTTGGTAGCTTGTGGAAGAAAGTACCATAACTGTCCCACGTTGCAGAAAGCTTGCAAATTTTTGATATCAAAGCAGCTGCCTGATGGTGGATGGGGAGAGAGCTATCTTTCAAGCGCAAATAAGGTATGAAATTCTACTATATTATAACGTATCAGTCATTTCCAGAGAAAAAAAAACTTTGCTTACAAAGCAAGTCCTTAGACTTTATCGAAAGGATCCATGACTTATGTAGCAGGGACATAGAAACGTGACACGGCACAGACACAATACCAGCACTCCGACAAGTAAATTTTAAAATATTGAGGACATGAAACGTTGGAGGACACGTTTTGAAACCTATTTATGTATGCTATTGTATGAAAAAAATTGGAAAATACGGCTCTAATTCTAAATATGTAACAGTATATATACCTGAAGGCTTAGACCATTTTTTTTTTTTTTTTGGGATAAGCAAAAATTTCATTAGAAGCTCAAAACGCATACAACCTCAAAGCGGCATACCCCAGGATAACAAGAAGAAAAGGAAAACTCCCTTTTAATAACAATTGTCAAACTAAACAGAGCTAGGCCCTACAAAAATCCCATACACTTCAAACTAAGCGAATATACACCTGGGAAGGTTCCAACTAGCAGCCAAAGCCTTATTACGGGCAGAGGGTCTCACACCTCTTCTCGAACTCAGAAAATCCCTGATCAAATTCACCAATTACAGAGCAAGAAGATCCACATGCAGAGTCTTCCCTTGAAAAAACCTGAGATTTCTTTCCCTCCAAATCAAACAGACCATATTTATGATTAATACAATCATCGAGAAAAGTATTCCATCAAAAAGCTTTGTATCATTTCTGTCTTCATAATCAATAAGTCATCATTCATCACACGAAAATACAACTTTTCTTAGTTTACTGAATATTTTGTTTAACACCTCCGACTTGATTTGTGAGTGTCCCAAGAGTGTCCGTAGCAATTTTTAGAGTGTTCCCGGAGTGTTCAAACAATAAATGTTGAGAGAAAATAGGACACTTCGAATGTAAGTGTTGGACACGTGTCCAGAGGGTGTTGCTATCCAAAAAGTGTCCGACAGTATGTTACCTCCAATGATGTGTCCGTACATAGGATCCATCGGACACTAGCTTTTTCTCCTCCTTTCTCATTGCTTTTTTGTTTTGTTTTGTTTTTTTTAAAAACCTGAAAGGTGTATACAAATCTAGATGGCAACAAGTCGAATTTGGTACAGACAGCATGGGCTCTATTGTCCCTCATTGATGCTGGGCAGGTTAGTACGACAATTTGTTTTTGAACTCACAAAATTGAACCTTTGCTAATGGTTTGCCTATAATTGGCGGGTAACTAACTCGGGATTTGGAAGTTTATTCTGTTAGGAAGCCCACAACAGATGAAAGTATACTGGCATTACTCTCTCTCTCTCTCTCTCTCTCTCTCTCTCTCTCTCTCATAAAAACCATCATATGACTTGTAGTACTGATCAGGAAAGTATTCTTGAATTTAGGCTGAAGTTGATCCAACGCCTATACACCGTGGAATTAGGTTATTGATAAATTCGCAAATGGAAGATGGTGATTTCCCTCAACAGGTAACGAATATTTGTACACTCCTCCTTTTCTACTTGTTAGTCACTTTACGAGCTGTCGAGAATGCATTAACCTTTGTATCGCTATTAAAAGTTCTTATAATTAATTAGCTTCAAAGTCCAAGATTTAGAATACAAATACCACTCAGATGTGATACCATGACGTCCGAGTACGCAATTACAACAATAACAACAGCAGAACCCAAGTAGTCCCCAATCATTAGAAACAATTATTGAAAGATATTTTACTACTCGTAAAAAACAATTATTGGAAGATTTTCTTTTTCTTTTTCTGTTAAGTTTTGACGGATAATGCACCTTGGAGACTATTAAATTTTTTACATAATCTAATGTCTGCTTTAATACGATATTAGATTGTAAATCATCAAATCATCTAAAAGCTTAAACTATTAGAGAGATGGACAATTTTATTATTTATACCTTCAACAGAGACAATCTGCCAAAATGACAATTGTAAATGAATTTAAGGCATAAACGTTATGGCTTCATTCACCCTGGAAATGTGGAGTAGTCAACATAGTAGTATATTAGAACCATTACCAAAATAACAAACATAAAGGATGAAGGTTTGGTTACTCAGCATGATGATGTCCGATACATCTAATTAGTGATTATGGGTTGCAGGGAGTCACTACCGGAGTATTCATGAAAAACTGTACTCTAAACTACTCGTCGTATCGAAATATCTTCCCAATATGGGCTCTTGGTGAATATCGCCGTCGTGTTCTGTATGCATAATTGTCTACATGCCCAGAGGACATGCAGGAAATATACCGAGCAAAACTTGATAGCTAAAAGGTCATGCCCTGTTTGTAATCTTTAAAAAAAAAAAAAAAAAAAAACCCATGCCCTAGCCTTTCTTGTCATGTATGTATGTTTCTCCCGACGTTGTTTCTATGTAACTAATATGCTTGATTGAAAAACTTGTATTATGGTATACAATTCTTCCTATTTTACTGCTTCACTGGTATATTGTTAATTTGGAGCTTATAATTTTTGTCCCCATTCTTAAATGCAAGTGAATATTATTACTTTGTTTACCATTTGTTGTTGTTTCTTTGATGGACTCATTCTCATTAGTTTGATTATAAGAACAACTTGTTCCTGTGGAATGAACACAGTGCGGCGTGCATTGGTGTACACCAAGTGCACGTACACGTATTGAATGAGACTTATTTCGAGATTTCACACAAATGATCGAAGTATCTCTTAGGTTTCCTCTGCCGCCGCCCTTCCTCCTTCCCGTCCCAAGGTCTCCTATGGCCTTTCCAGTGGCGGGAGGGGAGGGTTTTGCTCCTATTCAGATGATTTTCTCCCTTGTTCTTGTTTTCTTCCTTTCTTTTTTTCCTTTTTCTCCTTTCTCCTTCCTCCTCCCTCGCCACAAGGTCGGTGTTTTCCTACCGCCTTCCTTGATCTCCGTTACTCCTCTCTTAGCTGGCCAGCACCTCTCTTCACCGGCTTCCCATCTCCCTCTTCGGCCACCGCGCAAGTGAAGTTGGTTCGAAGGCCTTAGATCTGATGATCAGAAGAGTTGAGGCCGTAATCGGAGCTCAGTTTCCACCTCTCCTTCACCAGTAGAGATCGATTATGAGGCAGCGAGTGACGGGATTTTTGGCGGCGGTGCATCAAGGGAAGAGGAGTTTGTTTTGTTTTCTGTTGTGGCTTCAGGGTTCTATTGTCCCCAAGTCGGTGGGTGATGGTGGTGCTCGCTGTCGTCAGGGTTCGTTCTGTAGTTGGCCAACGTTTGGCTTTTGGTTTGCGAGATTCTAGAGTCAAAATTTGGGAATCTAGGCCTCCTATTTGATTATTGTATTCTTTTTTCTTGAGAATGGTAACCATCTTTTGATGTATTGAGCTCTTTCTATCAATAAAGTATCTAGCATTTTGAAGAAGAAAAAATCAGTGCAAATGTGTGAGATTTCGAGGTGGGTCCCACACCCACACTACCCAGTCGGCCGGTCTACAATTTTTTTTGACTGCGCCGGTCTACAATTGGTGTACACCAAATGGTGTACTCATACTCTGATAGGCTCTTTTAATTTTTTGAACTGTTTAGGTCCACACTAGAGCTTAAAAAAAGATGGTCCTTCGATAGAGTTTTAGCGAAAACTATTAGGTTCCCGCTAGTGCTAGGCTGAACTAGACTAGAGCCTACAAAAGTTTATTTTTCTCTTCCGCAACATAAATTGTTGCCTTGAGTAGATAGCGGTAAAGTCCCAAACAAATTTATTCTTTTTTTGAAAATTAATTTGACACTCTAATTTTGACCACTGACACTTCATTTGTATTGATCACAGTGAGATTACAAAATAACAAATAGAGTGCCACCAACTAAAAGTGGATTGCCAAAATCACATCCTTTTTTTCCTCAAAAGTCAAAAACGATTTTGTTTGTTAAACTCTTTGCACTTAGTTGATGTGATCCTATGCATAAATGCCATTTATCCGAGCACACAAAAAAATGCCATCAATCTGTCTCGCAGGGGGTAAGATTGTACCAAACTATTGTTATCCAAAATGTTTCAATCGGGGATCCAGAGAACGAATTCTATTACATTTACATATGAACATAATTACAATATAATGAAATTACAAAACCGAATTGCAAACCGAAATACAGAATGGATTTGTGAACCGAAACCCGTGTTTCACACGGTGTCCTTAAAACAGATTCACCGCCTACCGGAGGGTGTTGAGGTTACTCGGCGTTTGTCTCCCAGGATTGATCCGGCTCAGACCACGAACGTCGGAACACCACCGAAAAACGTCTTGGCGAACTAACTTAGCGTTTGTCTCTCTCTCACACTATATCAGAATGCTTGTAGATTTGTTTTGTGAATTGGTTCAGAATTGAGCTGTGAAATGCTCCTTATATAGGCAGAACTAGACCCTTGCATTGCTGCAAGCCTTCAATTCGTGGAGTAAATGGCAGAATAATGGAGGAATAACCCCACAATGAATAGAGGTAACCCCCACAATGAATCTGGGTAACCCCCACAATGAATCTAGGGAAATAAATGACCCCCAATCCATTCAAATTTCCAACAACTATGAATCCACCCCCGAGCACACCTCTGGATACAAATTCAGACAACCAACACCCCATATGACACAAGAGATTCCAAGAAAAAACAGAAGTTGGTAATTTTGGTACCCCATATTCCCCACAAAGGATTGTATCATAAACCCTACGTAACATAGAGGAAAATAATTTGACGCCTGCCGTGGCGAAAGGCTTACAAACTCGGATTTCATATATTCATGTTCATCAGCACTACAAAGAACAACTTGCAAACTATAAAGTTAACAAGAGGTAACAACCACGTTTTCCACTGGAAAAACATTGACGTGAAAAGGATCCTTGTGGAACGTTGTCTTAACCCAAACAAACAAAAGTTGATTTCACGAAAAAAAAAAAAGAGTGCATTCCATGTGTTGGAATTCAACTACTTGACCAAACCAGTACTTCAGATCAGCAAATCCTCTGGCATGAGCACCATGCTTCAAAGTAGCTTCTTATCAAGAGCATTTTCCTGCAAAAATGAAATAAAATGAAATTCAGTGTGGCCTTCAAACTCCAGAAAACATTTTTCATCCCACGAGATTCAAATTTATGGAAAGTTTTACGTGTTCTCAAATTGAATCACACGTGACCAATTTTGAAACATTCTGTAACTTCTATATCTGAAGTTCTAAATACTGTTCTGACTCACAATTCATTGAGCGTTAATTTGGGTTAATGTTGAAGAGAAAAGAACTTGTGGACTGAACAGATGAAAAAATCAAAATGCCTCACCCCAGATTTGATGCAATTTCGCTGCTAGTTGGGCAACAGATCTTCTCTCCACAGGATTGGGTATGCCCATGTTGGCAGCTTCCTGAATTGCTGATAAGAATTCTCTCCTCACTTTTGCTGAGAGAACAAGGCAATTTGGTCCATGGACAGTAATCAAGTCCACAACCTAAAAACGAAAGATAGCTTTACTAGCAGTGAGTTCACAACCTAAGATAATCAGAAACAGGTTACATAGTTCAGTGGACCCTGAAGGAAATTCAACATCTAAGAACGGAACAAAAAAATGCAAATATTTCTGGGGAGCTAATTCACTAAAGGAGATTCCATGTCAATCAAATGTCCTATAGTTCCATTAGGAGCTGATAAAAGTGAATCACTAAATGAACCCTTGGCAGGGCATGAAACAAATCCGCGTCTCAAGTTTAAACGTAATGCCTTGGATTCTCTGGTTAAATGCAATGTCTGGCACTGACTCTGGCGTGGCATAGCTATGTAGTTGCAGCTAATAAGGTCAATCTCCTACGAGTGTATGAGAGTGAAATTGAGAGAGAGAGCGGAGGGTTCGGTTTGAAAGCTTGTTCACAATGTTTTAGAGTCCCTTTTGTCCAACACAAAGTACCCAATGGCATATATCACTTTATTTACATTTTTTTTTATCAGTTAATCTATATATTTGCTGTGCTGTTGGAAATACTGGAGTACAATGTAACCGCATGAAACCTAGAGGAAGTGTAGCACAAAACATTTTGATCGAATATCGGCAGAGAAAGTAATGCTAAGACACCCATAGGCTTACGCCATAGCATTATTCAACTGGCTAGGGGGTAAGGTGCACTTCCACTCTGGCCAACACAGGTTTTAAGCTCCAATGATCTGAATGCCGTACCGGCTAGAGTACCAATTTTCCTAATAGTAGAATACGTATTGGTACCGGTGAGATACCGGGTACCATTTCAAATATATCACTATTAGGATTATTTCCCCACATCAATAGCATAACATACAATAATTTTTGTTAAAATAGTGGTGCCGTCCAATATTGACCGGTGCCAGTTGGTACCTAAGTAGTCCGGTATTGACAAGTATCAGCCAGTATTTGAGCCGGAACGAAATTGGAGGTGTAGGGTACTGGATATGGTCAATATCAGTACATACCGGCCGGTATAGTACGGAATTCAAAACCTTGGTTTTAACAGTCTTTTCTCTTTGTCATCGTCTACAGTGTTACCCCATGGTTATAGCAGCACAAGTTATGTGCTACAAAAAGACTAACAAGCAATCTTAGTGTAGAAATTACAAAAGACTAATAATGAACATCTGAGACCAAAGTAAAGAAATATACGAAAGTAACTTGCCTGTTGCAACCAAGGGATTATGGAATTTATAAATCTCTGTTCCAAGAAGTACGATGCTAAAGTGCTAAGAACATCACCAGCCATCTTGTTCGATAACCTTTCCAGCACCGGGCCTGTTCTATCAATAAGTTCAAACAGCACAAGTTCGTCACCTGAAAACAAAGCTTCTGCATATGCAGAATCGAGGTCCCCTTCAGATAGATAGCCTCGAACAAATCTCCATGGGCCATTTTTTATTTCTGAACTGCTTTGTCTGGCACTAGTAGTGGAAGCTGCGGCAGGGACATTGTCATTTTTCCTTGTTTGACCAATATGAGTTCCACGTCCAGAGCTACTCTGGCTTCCCTTCCGTATTGGCTGTCGATTTAATTTGCCTGTGACATCTGAGCACATGTCAAAGCTTTCTATAGCAGAACTACTTGATCTGCTCCCTGCAAAAGATTTTTCCTCCCAGATCTCTGTATTTTTCTTGGATAAAAATGACGGCTGCCTATTACGTATATCTAAAGATGGTCTGCAGGTGTGGGTAGAGAGTCTAGGAGAAGCCACACTTGGGCTTTTCTTCAGAAATTTTGCAGTAGCTGGATTAGTAAATCTCCCTCCACAAACATCTTGAGCTATTTGATCAACTACCTGTTCCAGACCTGAAACCTTCAACTGTATCACAGAAAAGCTTTCCATTGTGCTCGTTGTGAACTCCTGAAATGCATCCATAGGGAAGATTTATGAATTTTATGGTTATAACCGAGGAAATCTTGAGCTGGAAAATGGCATATAGCTCTGAGAACTCAAGTAAGGATGTTTTACCATGTAAGAGTAGCAAACCAATAAGCAAGATGATTAGGCCAATCAGTAAATTTCTCAAAGAGAACAATTATCTCAGGAATTTAGGTAGGCTTTAACATATTATGTATCTCAATTGTCAAAGACAGCCATCGCGTGATCCATCTTATTGGCTCAAAAAAAGACCCAGTATATCATGAATATACACGCATATGTAAGTAGATTCGTATGGATTGATTGCAATTGAAGTTGTTACAGTACAGAAGTAAGTGTGCTGACAACCCATCTATTTGTCTGTTTATTTTATATAAATTATAAATTGAAAAATACTGAAAAATAGAGAAATTTTTGTTTCAAAATTTTCTACACAAATGATGGTCCCTCCGTCGACCAAACTCCAGTTAAGACCAGTAAAAGTGTAAAACAGTCATGTGTGGAAGTTCGAGAAGTTACTGTCACAGGACATCCAATGCCCATTAATCTTTTCTTTCTTTTTTCAGCTTGGAGAAAGTCAGCATTGTTTGTAGTAGTTAGTGTTAGATTAAACCCCTGTCAAATGCATGGGAGTACATGGTGCCTACCACTTCAGTTGCCCAAAGCCCATTAATCTTGTCCACAGACAAAACAGGTATACGGTTATAGATAAAGAAGCTAGGTTGTCTCATTGCTGAGCTGCTTCTAAAATTATTTATAACTCTACGAAGCAGCCTTGTTGTAGTCATTAACGATATAAGCTAGGAAGTATAGGATCATATGTCAGCTTATATAGCCGATAAACATAGCAGAGAGAACATATACACAGATAAAAGATCACAAAATGCATGCGGGCAGAGTTATGCTCAATAAAGAAGCTTGCAACCTATAAATATCCAAGGGAGCTAAAGTAGTGACCTGTAACAGATCCATTAAGTTTGACTGCTTATTGTCTATTTCCAAGAGCTGCTTCCGAATAGAAGCCAATTCATTTGCTGTTTGAGTGCAACATTCGCGCAGGGTTTGGGAACTTGACTCTGTGCCTGTGGAATCAAGACTACTATGATCCTGCATCTTCACTGAGTATCTGTGTTCTTCACTTCTAATTTCTTCAGCTGCATATTCCTGATTTGGTACCATCTGCTTCACCAAGGCAACTTTGTTTATGCAGTCACGAGAAGCTGATACAAATTTTGTATCAACGTTCTTGGTGACAGGTTTAGACACAGAAGAACATTCATGTCTATCATCCATTGATACATATTCGTAGCCAATATCTTGGATACTTGTGATATCGCTACTCATTCTTTCAAATGTCTTAGTGACAGAACTACCCTCAGATTCTTCGTTGTGAACATCAAAATAAACACTGTTAGTTTTGGGAGCAGCAATTTCTGTATCCCAATCAATTGAACCTTGAGGATAATCCACATAATTTTGGCATGTTTTTCTCACAGAAAGAGGAATCCTTTTCTTAGTTGAGCAGGTACCCACTTTTGTAAGTGAGGCTTCCTTTCGTCCAGACTCATTAATGCTTGCAATATCACCATCTTCCTGTCCACAAAAATTCTCTGCAGGAAGTGACAAGTGACAACCTTTTCCAAGCAACAAAATGCAATAAAGATAAGATTACAAGGTACAAACAAGCGCCTACGGCCATTCAAACCAAACCAAACCAAACCAAAGCAAGCCTTGCGTCCCAATCAATTGGGGTCGGCTATATGAATCTTGTTTTTCCATTGAGCTCACTTTAGGGGTACCTGTTCACTTAGATTTAGCAGCCCAAGTTCATTCGTATCACGGTATCCAAAGTCAGTTTAGGTCTTCCTCTTCCCCTAGCCCGGCTATCCACTACTATCATGTCACTCTTCTTGATTACCGCGTCTGCAGGTCAACGGTAAATATGTCCAAACCACCTTTATCTATTTTCGCTCAACTTATCCTGTATAGGTACAACTCTTACCATCTCACGAATAGTCTCGTTACTAATTCTATCTCTCCTAGTCTTACCACACATCCACCTCAACATCCTCATTTCAACTACACTCATCATACTCATGTGTTGCTTCTTGACAGGTGATTCACTAAAAGGAAACTTGGAATATGTATGAAGTTTTTATAATGTAACTATGGGAATGCATAAAATATCATACCAAAATGAATTGGAAACAAACAGAAAACACAAAATTGGTTATAATTTTGCAAATTGTCCCGGAAAGTTAACAAACCCATTTCTATCTCAGCTCAAGTAATAGCTCAATCTGCCAAAATGGGGGTGGGGGGAAGAAAAAATATGCAGAGACTTATCCAGTTGCCCCTAACCAGTGGCTTCATCGGAAACTAGAGCAAGAGGGGGGGGTGGCGGGGAGAGAAAAAACAAAAATACCAAAAAGGAAATTTATTGAGTGAAGCAGGATTCCTGCACTTCAATCTGCAAGAAGTTGCAGTTCATGAGAGTTTCAAAATGAGAATAATCAGGATTTTGACACATTCAACCACATAGATCTGCTGAACAGACATAGATATCAGCCGCCGTTCCAATCCATTAGATGATTCCACATATAAGTTCACCCACTTTGCGTGAGATGCTAAATTCCTTACAACAATTCGCTCTATAATTCTTTCAAATCAACAGCAAAGGATTCTTAGTTTTAAAGAATCACTTTTTTCCTTTCAACTTTGCATTTGTATGGATTTGACTTTACACCATTCATTCCTGATCGACTCATTATTTTAGTCCAAATTTCTCACCACTTATCCCTGTTCCTATTTTCATTCAACCAACGGCTACTCTATTTTGTCTTCCCTTTTTTACCTCTTTCCCTAGCGCTTTTTGTCTTCACTGTCTTCCTCTTGTACCCTCACCAGCAAGAAGACAGAAGATGTTGCGATTTGACGCACAAGTACTTTTGTTTGGTGTTTGACCTCAATAGCAGGACCCTCCCATTGGGAAGGTGAATTCACCTCAGAACCCCACTCTTGCACTCCCATGTCAGACTCTCCTACATACCTCACTTCAATAGAGAAAGGAGCCCACTCCCAAATAAGATAGAACCTCCCAAGTATGAAAATTGCAAAAGAAACCAAAAACAAAAAGGGATACCAAGCAAGAGAAAATATAAGTAATGATAAGCTACTAGAAAAACTTTAACTCAAGCACTTAGTATGAGCATAATATTTACTTACGTGCAATAAAATAATATTTGCAGTTGACACGATTATGAGTTGACATGCATAATAGGGCGAAAAAGAAACAAGTATTTCAAGAGTATTTAAATTTTGTTTACATCAGTATATGTATATACACACACTCTTCTATAGACACTCCCAACCCTCAATTCATCTGTATCTTCTTGCTCCCCGCTCCCCACACCAGCTCCTGTTTCGTGCAACTAAGATTCCAGCATAAGTAGATACATAGTGCTTCTCTAGTATTGTTATTTTATCTTTCTTAGTTACATTTATAGCTCAACTCTGCAAATTGCTCTGCATTTCCTACACTACGGTTAAGCAATTAGAAACATGCACATGACAAGTACACAGAAATAGGGATGTGATTCAGATTCAACTTAGGTGTGGTGGGTACCACATCCGAAAAGAATCAAGCATCAAACTTCAAACTTGTCATGGCGGGTCACAATTGGTCTAGTTTCCTACATTTTTTCCTGTGATGTATGTTAACTATTTCACCCTATTTATGCAGCTCAAAATCAATGCGCTTGACAAACTATTCTGCCCCTAGGACGATGTCTCGTTGCATCTTTCTAGCCCCATCACAAGTTCCCTATGTTGTTTATGAGTGTGTTAATAATTTCAAATTGCCACAAGAACCACTGCTGTACTCAAGAGCTATGCCAGCGAATGTAAGTACGTAGAGTGGGGAAAAGGGAAATGAAACAAGCATCAAACAAGACAAACTAAGCAAACTATTCCACAGCGCAGCTAACAAACAGAGGACCAGCCACCAAACCTTTGATAGAAGATCCAGTTTCTGAAGGTTCAGGCGGATCGGGCCCTGGAAGACTTCTCCAAAGATGTAAAGCATGTGGTACAGTGTCCCTTACTGGTTTTACCTACAACATACGATAAAAAAGCACCTAATGGATCCAACATAGGAATTTAAAAGGCTAGAAATAATGTTCATTCTGATATTGAAAAATACAGACCTTGTCAAACCGACAGGATTCAAGAGAACGGATGCAGGAAGCCTTGAAGGAACTAAAGAAGGATCCACCACTTGAAGCAATTTCACCTAGAGATAAAGAAGCAGCTTTGCGTGTTGTCCAGTCACTGTTCTTTAGAGCTTCTTGGATGCTGCTCATTGCAGCAGATAAAATAATTTGCGATGGGGCACCCCCCGCCTAAGACGATCATAAATTTATAATAGAGCAGTGGAGTTAGAGAAGAAACAAGCAGGGCATGAAACTTGAACATTAATCAAGGTAGCGTTTCAACATTTGCTCTATAGCTGTTTAGCTCGGGGTACAAAGTCCAAAACTTTTCTCTGTTTTATTACTTTATTCTCATTGTCTGCAGATTGCACTTCAACGGTCAGTGGATGGAAACAATCTTCCTATAAAGTGGCTTAAACATAAATCAATATTGGATCTGACGGTTTCATAGGAATTTCTTTCACTTCACTCCATTTAACAAGGCTGAATATACTTATTACTTAAACAACGAGGAAGCGACAAACAATAAATTAGACAAACGCTAGTGGATATAACAGTGCTAGTTCTCCACAGGAACAAACTAACCTGAATAATACTCCTGTTCAGTTCAATGACTGCTGGTTTTGCCATGAAATGTGGATTCTTAAGCAACTTGATGGTTCTGGTCAACATCCTCTGCAAAATTGATGCTGGAGGATCATTGGTATTGTCTATGACCCGAGCTAAGCATAACGCTGAACCAGACTGCACCTGCTTATTTTGTTCACCCAAGGCTTCAAAAAATGGTTTCACTAGTACAACAAAAATTCCATCATTTTGAGCCTGGTCATTGCACAATTTAGAAGCCAACACACTAACTGTTTCCACGCATGCATCCCTAACCACAGTGTCTGGATCCTTGAGACGCTTAACAATACTAACAACCATCTTTCCAAGATATGGAGCAACAAGACCATCATGCAAATTAACTAATAAGCCCATCAGTCTAATACATTCCTTACGCACAGCACTCTTCTGCTCGGAATCGGTATCTAATATGCAAGACAGAAACAGAGCAACCCCATCTGGGGTTAAACATTCAATTGTTTTTTCGAGCTCCACTATACCAATCTGGTAAGTGTCCCTGTCTGCAAGCTTGTTTAGTGCAAAGATCACCCGCTGTTTAAGCTCAAACATCACCTGCTGATGGTTAACTCTAGTAGTTCCTTTCACTTTTAAGCATGAATGGTTCTTCATCTTATTTACCCTTTTACTGACCCCCGATAACGTGGAATCTCATAAGCTAACTTCTGAACCACGATCGTCTATAAGTGAATTGGATATGCAGAGATTGTGCTTGTCCGACCAGAGCATGGTTGAAGCAGTTGATGCTGAAATCATATCTGACAAGAATGAAGTGGCCCAAAAATTATTCAAGGCGGTATTAAAATAAACCAAGTCAGCAATAATCGGAGGGGAGACTTACCCTTCATCTGTGAAGGAAGAATAGAAAATTAAAAATCTTTGAATAGATTTGATGTCCTATTTAGTTGGTTGGAAAATAATTCTAATGCTCAATTTGTGGGTACTCAGTTAGGAAATAATAACAAATCAAAATCGTCAAATGCAAAACAATTATTGCACTTTGCGTTTCTGAGGTGAATACACACTTCTATGACTATAACAGAAGAAACAATATAACATAGCCGTCAGCATTTCATAATCTTCACTATCAATTTTCTAACCAACCAACCAAAAGCTGAAGCTGAACAAATTAAGGAATATAAAACCAATGAGACAACGTGACTCTTATCATTGAATTGATCCGTATAGGTAGAGGCAACGAATACACAACACTATTCTGAAGTTAAAAAGGAAATATACCTGAAAGCATCAACACGAAGCTGTAGCAGTGATTAAAAAGGTTGGACAGTTAAGCTCGCTCAAAATACTGCGCATGTTGAACTCTGCGATGAATCACAGAAACAGCACAAAAAACTGAGAATTAAACAGATAACATTAGGTATCTGCAACTTGTGAGCATATTTCACAGTGTTTTTTGTGTGTGCGCGTGTGATAGAGACAAGAATTAAACATTAGGCTACAAATTGGGAACATACATTACAATCACCCAGATTAATAAAATTAGAGAAATGCTAGTATGTTTGGCTGCCGAGAAACACGTAACAGAAAGGGTAGAAACTTCGCATAGAAAACTACTGAAGCAAGTCCTGGTAGTAGTGACGTAGTGAAATCGACAAGTAGATGAAACCCTAGAAAGAAGGAACAAATGGCAAAAGCGACATTCAATCAGAGTGGTATTCCCGGAGAAAATTAAGGAAAACTTGCGGCAGTTAAAGTTGAAATTTCAAATTGCTAAAGTAACATCTCGTATCAGAAATTGACGCAACCAAAGGTGAGACCGAAATCATTGTATGCTCTCAGTTCAAAATTAAAGAAATGGAAAGAAAATGAAAGGAACGAATCTCAGTACGGAAAAGCTGAGTTGAAGTTCGAGAAAATCTTACCCGTTAACAATGAGAGAGAGAGAGAGAGAGAGAGAGAAACTACTTACTTTATTGCTTTGCTTCTGGACTGGAGTAGTATTTCAAAACGGTGTCTCAGTTTTCGCGCTCCTCTTTCGTTTCGAATTCATGATACTGGAGGTTACTGGACTGGTGTGGTGTGGGTCCCTTTTGCATCCTCATAGGCTACTCTGGTCATTCCGTGAAGGTTTTTATTATATCAGTTTTAATTTAAAAAATATTGTAAATTATTTTAATTAGTGAGACATACCGTATATTATACTATTGAACTTCGCAAGAGTAAAATCCTACCCAACGGTGTCGATTGCCTTTCGTTCTCATAAAACAGAAATAACCTGAATGATCATGCCAAAAATTCGCCAAAAATTTTTAGCTCAAGAGTACGGCAAACCTACATGCACTTCACTAATCCTAAGGAACCAATGGATGAGTCCTAATTTTGTATGGACTATTCCGAAGGAGTTGATAGCACATAAGAGGTTTCAATCAAAACCCTACAATGGAGCAATACATTGGAGCAATACCCTACAATCGAAAGCCTACAATGGAGCAATACCCTACAATGGAGCAATAAGAATAATGATTAGAGATAGGGGTAATGAGTAGAGGATAATGATTCGAAATAGGGGTAGTGAGTGTTTTTTTGAGTTGAATTTTTTTTTCCAAATCTTGATCCAAACAATGAAAGTCTCATGTTTTGGAAAAATGATTCAATACTCGTGTGGCACCGCCAATCCCCAATTTTTGCATATTCACCTCTTATCTATCATTCTTTTTTATTCATACAAAACTTTATCCATCGGACAAATGGGCTATTAGCCTATTATGACTTGTTTGTTTGGGTGATAAAGATAGGGGATAACTAAGAAAGGTGATTTTTAGTGGGATAAGGGAGGAGGAGCAGGAGGGAAAAAGAACTATTTATCTCTCAAACATTTTTTTTATTCTCAATTCAATGATTTTCGCATTATTCACCGATATCAACTACTAATACTCGAAGTTCTCGAACCAAGTGTTAAGTAAATTCCCCTTCTTAAGTAATCATCTCTTGGATTATATCCACACTCCTTTTTTATTCATCCAAAATTTTATCTGTCCAAAAACAGTCCGGCTCCTCTCCACTCCTTTTAAAATTGGATAATCCTACAATCCTATTTCTAACTTAACACATGGCCACTATTATCTTAGTGCTAAAATTACTCTTGCGCATGTCTCCTCGTTGTCTAGCTAAAACACGCGAAAACCACTCTCCCCCTCTTCTTCCTTTACCCATTCCATCCCCTTTTGTGTCCCCGCCGACAAGCCACTAGCATCATCACCGACCACTTCTTCGATCAAACCAACAATTGCCACCTCCCTTCTCGTTGCCCATCTAAATGCATCCCTTTTGCTCCCATCTTTGCCTTGATAGTTGACACCACCGCATCACCATCAAACCCACTAAATTGACTGATATTGACATTGAATGGAATTTTCGGTTTCAAATTTCCAATCATCGGATGGATGTCGAATTAATCTTTTTTTTAACGGATCGAATAACCAATCAACTTTTTTTATCTAAAAAAACTGTCAAGTTTTCCGATGATAGAAAATAATCCTGATTTATCCTAGTTTGAGGTGACGTTGATTGGAAAATATTGGTACAATGGACTTGGGAGTGGGAAGATGAGGGAGGGGCAAAGAGAGAGAGAAACTTTGTGATACTTAATATAGATGGAGCTTTCAATCCAGCATTGGGTACAGCAGGTGGGGGGGTGTTCTACGCGATCACCATAGCAGATGGCTAGGAGGTTTTCACAGCACCATTACGGCGAGCTCTAGCTTAATGGCAGAAGTTCTAGCCTTGCGTGATGGACTTCTGTTGGCAAAAGCAGAGGGTGTGCGGAATTTGGAAATTGAAACTGATGCTCTAGGACTTTTCCAGCTCTTGCAGGATAATCAAATAGAAAATCATCCTCTTGGTAATATTTTACTGGATTGCAGGTCTCTAATGGAGGAACTTGAAGCGGTGTCGACCAAACACATCCACAGGGAAGCAAATCATTGTGCGGATACGTTGACAAGTAACGCAACTATTTCGGTGAGAGATTTCTATATCTACCATTGTATTCCGAATTGTATTGTTAATCTACTTTATGCGGATTTTGATAGGGATTGTATACCCCCGGTTTGTTAATGATATTTAGTTTTTAATGCAACTTTCAGTTACCAAACAAAAGAGAGAGTTTTCCACGTGCTCAATCACTTAGCCTTTTAATGAGGTGGCGGATATATTGACCGTTAAATTTTAATTGGAGGATCCTCCAATTATTGAAGAATTGGAGAGAAGCCGAACTTCCAGACCGTTAGGGTGAGAAAAATCAGGCCACAAAAGGCAATAATTGTTTAAATCTCATCAATAACAAATCATACCAAAAAATCATGCCGATCTGGTGGATATGATTGTAAAATCCATTTAACTTGGAAAAAGCATATTGAATCATAAAACCATTTACCCCGTTTACTAGAAGAAAACCAATAAAATTTAATCCTCCACTATGTATGCCTAGTTGGAGGGTTAAAGTGTTGCATGAAACATGTGATACTCTGTTCCGTATTGAAAGTCTCAATAGTTGATTTTAGATTATTTGAAACATATTGACAGACTGAATCAGAAAAATAACTTATTATGTTCACTAAAAGAAAATCAACAGAATTCAATCCTGCATTATAAATGGAGATAGCTTAGTTGAACGGTGAAGTTGTTGCATATCTAAAATCTAAATAGGTGATTTAGAAGTATGATAAACCACGTAGGCTGCAACTTGTAACTTGAGTTTAAGTAGTTTGAGTCATGTTGTTAGGCTTTAATAGTTTCTAGATCATATGTTTGTTTTGTAAACATAAGGTTTGGGCTATTTATAACTTTGACACGGCTTGAACAATCCAAGATTAGAATTAATTGATCATTACGAAAAGTGAAGTCAATATAAGCCCACTTTGAAAGAGTATTGAGGTTGGCTAGGTGGTTAAGGAGACTCTTATCCAAATAGTGTGGAAATTTAAGAACGAACAATAACCAGCTTATTTGGTTGTCAGTTTTGAGATAAAAAAGTTTTATATGTTTGCATATCTTTTTGTCTTTAGTCGACTTTTTTAACATTTTAACAATTTTTTTTTACTTTTTGAACATAAGTACAATATATACATTCAAAAGTAAAAAAAAAGTAAGTAGAAAAAATTATTTTAATAAAACACTCGTACTGTCTTCATTTTAAATCGGATTACGACCAATTATGTAACAATAAATAAGGATTTCACTACATTAAAAGATGATGGAAATGAACAATTTAAATAATGAAGTTTTCTTTATGTCAAGTTAGTCAAAGGAAGAGCGATTCAAAGATCATCAGCGCGACAAAGGCTAAAGTACAATTTCATACATTCTAAAATCCATTTGAGGCACACATCTCCAGTTCTAGGGTACTCTTTCATTAATTCAATAAGAGTGCCCACAAGATTCATTGACCTCTCCACACTTCATTAAATAATCAGAAACCGTTTCATCATCAGGATTCACCCAAGGCAAGACTTGTGGTGAGGGTGAGAGATTAACTGATGGAGTCGAGCTCAGAGGGGAGTACCTCAGTTCAGTTTTTTGCAATGTTATTGCGTATGATCCTATACTATATTTCTCTCCATTCGAGTGAGAGTGTTTGGTTTTGATCATCAACGTAGTGCACGACCATGAGACATAGATGATTTGATGTCAACAAGGATTCTGCAGGTTAAGCTCCATATGTATGTCCAGAGACTTTCCCTAGACGGTTGCTGAAAGAAAGAACTCGAGAAAGTATTTGGCCACGGTCGAACACATCTTGCCAAGCTTCTCATCTGAAGAATGATATAGCGCTCATTATCGAAATATCTTGATCATCATGTTTTAATAGAAGGAAGAAAAAAGAGAGTGGAGAGACATTCAACCTTGACCCATAATAAAGGATGGGAAACCTACAGCTATCTACGGTGCTAATTTGGGGGGAGTGGGGTGTTATCCTAAGCAATGTGACACTCAATAAATTCAGCATGCAGTTACTACAACGATGTAATTGGGACAAACGGATTCACAAGCTGCTCAGAGCTTCAAACAATCAAGTCGAACAGATGGCACAAGCCTAGCAAAATGTGCAAAAGCAGCAAGACCCAGTTTTTTTACGTTGGAGATTGTTTCTCACATCGCCTAAGCAGAGAAACAAGGAGAGAAAATGCAATTATAAAATAAGCAAACCAAGATAAGAGAAGACATACCTTGAATCGAGCCAAGCCGAATCTAAGCTCGAATTGAGCTCGTCAAGACTCAAGTTTGATTCGGCTTAACTCATTAAACTCAAGCGAACCCAAACTCTCTCATTGATCGTATTGAATTTGGAAGAAAAATAAGTATTGAATTATATATACAACCTTAAAATATTTTACATTTACAAATAGACCTCTATTGAATTATTAATTAAATTTAAGTATAGGTTTGCGAACCTAATCGAGCCGAATACCGTTAGGCTCAGGTTCGGCTCGATCATTTACGGAACGAGCCTAAAATTGAGGTTCAGGTTCAGTTCGTTTAGCAGATGAATCGAAACTTGAACGAGCTCTTACCGAACCGAGCCTCGAACAGTTCGCGACTGGCTCAATTCATTCTCTCTCATGCTTCGACTTCTCTCTCTCTCTCTCTCTCTCTCTCTCTCTCTCTCTCTCTCTCTCCTCTCATAGTTATTGGATCGATCTAATCTTTTTTTAACCTATTTGTATTTCATATATCAGATTGATCAATAATTTTTTTCTTTTTTCGTCTGTGTGTTTTGTTCATCTTTCTAATTTTTGTTAGATTTGCCTAATAATTTTTGGTTTAACCATCCGTAACGATAAAAGGAATCTAAGAAGTACAAAATTATGACCAAAAGCGAAAATAATTCAGACGAAAAAAAATATCAAACATCAGTCTTTTTTTGTTTAAAGTGTCGTCTTACATAAATATTTTCAACATTGGTCTATAATTTTATACTTTTCCGATTACTCTCGTCGAGACAAATAATTAATCCTAAAAAAAAAGCTAAATAAACAGTTACGAAAAATAAAAAATACCGAAAAAAAATTATGGACAAAAAAGCTCACAAGAATGCAACCTGAGTTGGCACTAAAGGTGGGTTCTTGTAAACTTAATTGTTTTTCCTTTGTTTTTTCTGCTTTGTTCGTTTTTTTTGAAATTTAGTTAGATTTACGTTATATTTTTTGGATTAATCATTCGTCTCAACGAGAGAAGTCTAAGAAGTAAAAAAATTATGAAAAAAGCAAAAAAAAAAAAGAGACGAAAAAGTATTAAAATTAAAACTGTCTTTTTTTTTTTTTTGTCTAAAGTGTTGTCTTATAGGTGTAATATGGTCATTTTTCCGTATGGGTATTTTAAAATTTTACTAATATATAAATAATTGGGTTAATGATCAGGTCGGGTTTGATTTAAATAAATGAGTCGGGTATGTGTAATTGAACTCATAACTAATGAGTTCTAAATGGGTCAATGACCCATTAAAGACCTAACTCACTTACAACTTGTCCAATTTGGTCCAAACCCACCCATTTGTAGACCTGGGTAACAAGTCGTGTTCGTATCGTGTCAGCTGTGTTCGTGTCACAAATCACCCAACACGAACACGACATGTTTACTAATCGTGTCAATTTTCCAGACACGAACATGACCTGCTAATAAACAGGTCAACCCGAACACGACCTGTTTAACACGATTATTAGATAGCCGTGTCAACCCGTAACATGACACAGTTTGAATACGTTTAAAAGAGGTGCACTGCATTCACCGATTTTCACAGTTTCTCACTTTCTACAAATTCAAATGCACTGACTTTTTAAAGTCTTAAAAGTTAAGATTATTTCCAAGGACACCCCTCCAACTATCACATTTTATCAACATAGTCCCCTCATGTTTAAAACTCATCAATCTCACCCCTTCGTCTATCAAAATTCATCAACTACACCCCTTCCGTCCAATTCTGTTAAGAAATGTTAACATTTTGGATGGAAAATAGCTAACTTGGATGGGAAAAAACAAAATAACCCTAAAATACGCCTCCTCTCTCATCTCGGCTACTCTCTCTCTCTCTCCCCACTGATCCCCAAACCCAAACCCAGAAATTTCAAACCCAAAAGTTTCAAAACCCATCTCTTTCTCGTCTCATCTCTACTACTCTTTCCTTACCACTCCATCTCCCCCCACTTATTCCCAAATTCAGAAATTTCAAAACCCTCTCCTTTTCCTCTCCCTAATTTTACAAACCCATCTCCCCAACTGAGATTTGGACCCTGAGATTTCGGACAAAAACGGCCGGGGGAGGTGGAGAAAGTGGCTGTTAACTCGGGTTTCGAGCTCCATCAGTTGTTGGCCCAGCCCGGTTCGATCGACAAGGTTTTGGTTTCAATTAGAAGGATGAGGCCATCGTGGTGACTCAGGCAAACAGTCAGGACGTGGTGATGTCGGAGGTGTACTTGTTAAGGTGTTGTGCTCACAACAGATTATTTTCTTTATATGAGATATATATTTTGGTGACAGCTAAGTCGGTTAGTATTTAGTTCATGCAAGAATAGTTAGTGGAGTATATAAGTATTCAGTGATGTAATCAAGAATCAAGAATAGCAATATCAATTTCTCTCACTAATTTTCCTACATTTTCTTTCATTTTCTTTCTTATTTCTCGTCTGTTTTGAGAAATTCCACACCAGGGGCGGCAGATTTGCAACGTGGTGGTGTGCAAGGGGGCGGATCAGGTGGAGCGGCACGAGACTCTAAGTCAGTGGTGGGGCAAGATGGGTGCAACTGGGTTTGGTGGCGGGGATGGGTATAGGGTGGAGGAGAACAACGGGTGTTTGAGGGAGAGAGAAGAAAAAGGAGAGATCGCCTTGAAATTTTTTCTCCCAAGTTTTTTTTTATTCTCTTTTTCTCTCAAGTTCAAAACCTAATTTTAACATACAAGGGGTAACTTAGTCTTTTCATATGTTTCCGTCCAAAATTTTAACAGAAGTGAGTGGAGGGGTGGAGTTGATGGAAAATAAAAGTTGAGGGGATGAGGTTGATGAGTTTTAAACATGAAGGGGACATGTTGACAAAACGTGATAGTTTAAGAGGTATTTTTGCAAATAATCCTAAAAGTTAAAACATAAGTTTCAACTAGAGGTGGTAAATGGGTGGGTTTGGGCGGGTTGAAACGGGTCGTGGGTTAAATATGGGTCAAATAGTGAACATGTCGAAACGGGTTGGATCAAATATGGGTCAAGCCAAACCCAAACCCACCCGACCCGTTTCTCTCTCTCTCTCTGATGCAGAAAAGAAATATGAAGAAAATAAATTAATTACGCATTATTTTGAGTTTATTCCGTTTTAGTTGCCTCTTGTTTTGGCAACCTTATATTTCTTTCTAGTATTTGATTTCCTAGTCAAAGTAGAATTTTTGTTTTTGGTATTTTTTGTTAATTAATTGATTCTGCTTCCTTTTCGGACGAATCAATTAGAGTTAGGGTTTTTTCCTATATAATAAGTTGTAAGCCTTCGGGCTAACAGAGTTATTTGTTGATTAATGAAAAAACGAGATTTATCTCATTATCGTGTGTTCGAAGAGGGAGTACCTCTAGTTCATACCCATTTGTGTTTATGTTTCAAAGAGAGAATCTCTAACATAAGCAAGTTCGTGATCTCTTCTTGCAACTAATTTCGTAAAAGGAGGCTGCGCTGCATCAGTTGGTATCAGAGCCTGCGCTCGATTCCGGATCATGGCGCGACAAGGATTCCGTTATGGTCGTTATGCTGTTGCTGAAGATGTGTATGAACGAAGTAAAGCTGCACGAGAAGCACGAATGAAGGCGCGGTTCCAACAACTTGAGCATCATGTGATGGATGCGATTGGCGTCCTAACCGATCATGTGGCTGCCATGGCTGTTGGGGGGAACCCACCTTGCCGTCGTCCAGTTCAACCTCGGTTTCCGAAAGAGGAGGAGGAGGTATCGGATGATATTTCTATCGTCAAACCTTTGGCTGGTAACCATCAGTCGAGGGGGAGGATAAAAGTGGATGAAGCTACCATCGAGTGGCCATTCACATCAAATATTATTCCAGATCCAGTAGTGGATTGGAATAAGCCACCAGTTTTTGACGAAAAACCAGTGGAGAAAATTTCAAAAAAAGAAAATCTGAAAATATTCCAAAAAAAAGAAGTTACAATGTTGGCATTGGTGAAAACTGAATTTATTGATCCATTTTGGGAGTTTATTGAAGTCACTACATCCAAGAGTCGGTGTATTTCGATTCGGGAGAAAGGTGAATTTGTTTTGTCAATGAAAATTATTCCTTTACATTTTCAAGACTCTTCTTTACAGTTTGGATTCGAAAAGGTAAATTTGAAGTACAAACTTGATGCGGATAAGTTTCGTCGAATTCAACTGTATAAACTCGAGGACGAGTTTCTTCAAGCCGGGGAGGATGATGCAGGCCAATATCCTAAAAATATGTGGATTTTATTTTGGAATTTCTAAATTAGTATTTTATTAGGAATCTTTCCGTATTAGCATAAATTACCTAGAATATTGAGTTTTCTTATTTAGTTTGATTTTATTTCCTTTTTATTGTTTTCTTAGTCTGCAAGAATTAGGGTTTCTTCCTAGTATTTTTTGTTTCCTTTCTAGTTCTAGAGTTGCTACTATTATAAATGCTTGCTGTAAGCCTTAGGGCAAAATAGTTGTTTTATGATTTGATGAATGAAAATTGAGATTATTCTCATTATTGCGTGTTCATAGAGGGAGTACCTCTAGGTCATGCTTATTCGTGATTGTCCTTGTTGCGCGTTCTTCTATTTTGACACGCCTCCCTGCATCAGTTGGTATCAGAGCTCTCGTTCCAATCCTGACTATGGCCGGAGGACGTGCTGGAGGTCACGGTGGAAGAGGAGGTCATACAGCTTATGTTGATGAAGCCTATGAGCGAGATGATGCTGTTCGAGATGCTCGAATGGAGGAGAGGTTTCAACAATTTGAGCAGCAGATGGAGGAGGCGTTTGGAGCGCTAACCGACCAGATTGCTGCCTTGTCTGTTGGTGGAAACCTGCCTCACTGTCATCCGGTCCAACCTCAGTTTCCGAAAGAGGAGGAGGTGTCGGATGATATTTCTATCACCAAACCTTTGGCTGGTAATCATCAGACGAGGGGGAGGACAATGATGAATGAAGCTACCATTGTGTGGCCATTCACATCAAATATTATTCCTGATCCAGTAGTGGATTGGAGTAAACCACCAATTTTTGATGAAGAACCGGTGGAGAAAATTACAAAAGGAGAAAATAAAAAAATATTGCAAAAAAAGATTACATTATTGGCATTGTTGGAAACCGACAAAGTGCAGTTTCTTAATCATCGTGCACTAGGCAGAACAATTTCAATTCATGATTTTTCGATAGGTACTGCTACCATAGTTACGTTGTTGGTGCGGCTAGAAAAGATGGTGGGTAAATCCAAGGTCTCAAGATTTCAATATCCAGAATTTAATGGTGCTGTTGTTTGTCTATTTTTTGGATAGTCGATGATCGACTAAGAAATCGTAGTGTGTGCTGGAATGTGGATGTTTGCGGTGGTGGAGTTTGGTTCCTTGCCGTGTTTCAGGACTTCTCTGGAAGCAAACTTAACGAAGTGAACGGAGATGGAAGAAGAATAACAAAATGGACTTTATTATTCTCCAAAGTAGAAGTCAATCGACGGTGAGAACACAATCGACTAGACGATTAAGTTACAAGCTACTCCTAGAACGAGAAAAGTAAAGTACAGATAAAAAGTAGAAGCCTTTGGGCAATTGAGTGGGGGCTTCTAAATGTCTTCTGTTCTTGTATTTATAGGCTGTCTTCTGTTTTTCCCTCCTCTGATTTGAATTGGACGGTTACTGCCTTTGTAGTTCCTCATCTTGCCCCACGATCTCCATGGCAGTTATTTCTCTCATGATGTGCTCCTTCTTCAACTACCCATCATCACGTATGTAGATGCGTTTGTTTCACTTGTGCTTTGTTTAATTGCCACGGGTCCCCGACTATGATGCACATTCTTGACTAGTCATCAGTCCATTTGGCACTTTGTTGTTATCGAGCGGTAATCAAGCTAATTCATTAACTGTTGCCATGTGTCATTATTTAGCCCAGTCGATTAGTAATGACCATCTTGCTAAAATATGGTGTAAACAATGCCCCCCTATTTACCTGAGTTAAGAATTAACTTTGGTAAATATAACACCTAGAACTCATCGCCTATATAAAGCGTGGTAATTTATAACTAATGCACTAATAAAAAGTACATGATATTTATCAATCACCCCTCTGTCGATATCGACGGGTGGTAATTTTATGGTGGAAGCATTGCCCCCCAACTCCCTAAGAATGAGTAATCTTGAATTCTTGAGGAGTTTGGGCAAAAGGTACGTTACACCCACTCTACAGATTTTATTTTCAAAATTTTCTTTGGCCTTATAACCATAATTCCATGGAGGATAAATGCCAGTAAAAACTTCTTTGGCACGCTTGAAGATCAAACGCTATATATTGACGATGGTATTGCCAAATGGATTGGTTAATAACCCATATACATTACCACTGTCGATAGGCAATATAACATGCGGAAGGTCTTTTCTGTCAATATCGACAAGTAATAAGTGATGTTATATGGTGTAAATAATTTGCCTCCCAAATTCATTTGGCGAAACCAAACAAAACCGGGCCATTATTGAATACATCACCAATTGTCATATATTTTAAAACATAACAAAGCACCATTTCACTTTTCGACTGTTTCAACAAAGCCTTCTTGGCTTAAAACCACTGTCGAAAGCCATGTGTAGGCTTATTAGATGCAATATTGCCTAGTCGATTAGCTTCCTTGAACAAGGAAACATTGAAATGGGTCTCTCGATCAAAGCTCTATACATATGCCATGAGCCTTGCCCACAATAATGAACCTTTACAGGTTTAAATAACAGCTAATTGACCACCTTAATAGGCATTTATCTTGCTTCTAAAATTGAAGTTTTGCCCCCCAAATTTATTTGGCTATACCAAATAACACCGGGCAACCATCAATTTTCACATATTTTCAAAGGATTCTTTTGGCCCATAAATAGGATTAAAGTTTGTAATCAAGGGTCAAAAATACAAGAACTGTGCTTTGAAATTATGTGCTACGTACATTTGCCAGAAGCCTTGTCCATTATCGATTTGCAAAAATCGAGAGGACAATGGCCTATTATTGACAGAAGCATCCTGTGATCAATCGACTGGAGCAATTTTATATAGTCGATCTCCAATCAGAGGTCATACTTGTATCTATCCAAGAGTGGCTGAAGCAGATTTGTCGTAAAATTAGCAAATCAACCAAAGCCATATAAACGGCTCTAGAAATCTAATTTGGACACCTGGTAAATACAAAATCTTCGCCTATCGAGTAAGGAGCATTTTCATTAACACTACCTGGTCAATACAAAAACAATTTACTCGAATGTTCATGAGCTCATATTGAACATATAGTTGTTCATAATTCACAGCCATAATTGGCTCTTCTGAAGATGAGTTTGCCTCCATGCAAATTAAATGTCAAAAAGAGGGTTATTTATCATTCTAGGATCATTGAAGAGGTTGTTTGTTCACTCTTGACTGGTTGCCCCTTTTGACCAAAGATCTTCATGGGCAAAACGTTTTACTAATGCTTTTTTTTTAAAAACAAAATTGATCAAAATTGGTTAACCCCAGATTGTTCCAAAAATGGGCCAATAAATGGCTGGCCTCTTTTGAACAATAAACTGGTTCAAACCTTAACGTGTAAGGCTTCCATGCAAGATTTATGAGCCCTTGATTTTGGGGTTCACATTTGTTCAACAAATGGGCAGCCTTCCATTTGATAACCGTTTCTGATACCGTAAAAGGAACCATGCATGGCCAACAAAGCCAACAAATAGCCGAAGGAAAATCATGACAAATGGCCAACAAAACTGACAGACAGCCAACAAAGCCGTGTTGGAACCCTTTTTTTAAATTTTGTTCCACATGTAAATCACGCCATGTGGTTTTGCTACAAACGACGGTGATTTGTAGAATCGCCAGACAGTCACTTCTTCTTTTCTTTTTCTAGATGATCCAAGAGTTGGCCAACAAATGGCCGTTATTTCATTTTCGCAAAATGTTCAAGCCTCACATGCAAGGCTTTCATTTTCACAGTGAACTTTTGCCATCACTTCCAATTTAGTGATGGTGCGGACAAAACTATGGCCAATTTGGTCACTTATATTTGCCCAAAATTGTAGAAAAGCAATGATTACTATCTACACCTCTTAACCAAAATTGGGCATATTTCAACCAAAACCAATACGGATACCAATACAGATGCCTTTTGAAAAATCTATACCTCTTACGAATATTGTTGATCAACAATTGAACAAATGGTTTTGGGGCCCTTGTCGTTGACGTGTAGTGTGCCATCGGAGGCACATATTGGCTTTGAATAATACCAAATCCAGGCGGTACATTGAAACCATTGGGAATGTTTCCATTTTGGCCATTACCATATTGACTTCCAATTCCATTACTTCTACTAGTATTTGGAACCAGTTGATAAAAATTCATTGGCCTTGTTGGGCTAGGCCTAGGTTGATTGGTTCCACATGGAATTCGATTCGCTCCATTCAGAGATTCAAAAGTAGGATTAGTATATACCTGTTGAAGATGCCCCCCAGGCATATCTGAAGTTTCTAGAGTTCTCTTGTCGTTAGGCAAACCAATGGAAAAAGGAATTTCTCCTTCTCCTGGTGCAATCAACTTTCGTAATAGAGTCGAAAATCCTTGGGCTAAATCATCTTGTGGATTTGCCACAACGTAAGTCAAAACTTGAACCAATTTCCTAACTTCATGTGCCATTACTTCCAAATTAGTAAGAGCCCTCCTTCTAGCGCCAATTCTTGTTTGTCTATTTTTGTGGATAGTCGATGATCGACTAAGAAATCGTAGTGTGTGCTGGAATGTGGATGTTTGCGGTGGTGGAGTTTGGTTCCTTACCGTGTTTCAGGACTTCTCTGGAAGCAAACTTAACGAAGTGAACGGAGATGGAAGAAGAATAACAAAATGGACTTTATTATTCTCCAAAGTATAAGTCAATCGACGGTGAGAACACAATCGACTGGACGATCAAGTTACAAGCTACTCCTAGAACGAGAAAAGTAAAGTATAGATAAAAAGTAGAAGCCTTTGGGCGATTGAGTGGGGGCTTCTAAATGTCTTCTGTTCTTGTATTTATAGGCTGTCTTCTGTTTTTCCCTCCTCTGATTTGAATTGGACGGTTACTGCCTTTGTAGTTCCTCATCTTGCCCCACGATCTCCATGGCAGTTATTTCTCTCATGATGTGCTCCTTCTTCAACTACCCATCATCACGTATGTAGATGCGTTTGTTTCACTTGTGCTTTGTTTAATTGCCACGGGTCCCCGACTATGATGCACATTCTTGACTAGTCATCAGTCCATTTGGCACTTTGTTGTTATCGAGCGGTAATCAAGCTAATTCATTAACTGTTGCCACGTGTCATTATTTAGCCCAGTCGATTAGTAATGACCATCTTGCTAAAATATGGTGTAAACAGCTGTGCAATTGGATAATGAAGATATGGTGGTGGAATCATTAGCTTGCCTAAATGCAACCAATTTGTTCGTGCTGTCTGGAGTGGGCAAAAAATTATTTCGATTCTATTTTTATGGAAAACTCAAAGATGGTAAAGTTTACCAGAATTCTTGTTTACAGTTTGGGTTGGGAAAAATAAATTTGAAGTACAAGCTTGATGCAGACAAGGTTCGGCGTACTCAATTATATAAACTCGAGGACGAGTTTCTTCAAGAACGGGAGAATGATGCAGAAAAGAAATATGAAGAATATAAATTAATTACGCATTATTTTGAGTTTATTCCGTTTTAGTTGCCTCTTGTTTTGGCAACCTTATATTTCTTTCTAGTATTTGATTTCCTAGTCAAAGTAGAATTTTTGTTTTTGGTATTTTTTGTTAATTAATTGATTCTGCTTCCTTTTCGGACGAATCAATTAGAGTTAGGATTTTTTCCTATATAATAAGTTGTAAGCCTTCGGGCTAACAGAGTTATTTATTGATTAATGAAAAAACGAGATTTATCTCATTATCGTGTGTTCGAAGAGGGAGTGCCTCTAGTTCATACCCATTTGTGTTTATGTTTCAAAGAGAGAATCTTTAACATAAGCAAGTTCGTGATCTCTTTTTGCAACTAATTTCGTAAAAGGAGGCTGCGCTGCAGCAAGCATTTATAATAGTAGCAACTCTAGAACTAGAAAGGAAACAAAAAATACTAGGAAGAAACCCTAATTCTTGCAGACTAAGAAAACAATAAAAAGGAAATAAAATCAAACTAAATAAGAAAACTCAATATTCTAGGTAATTTATGCTAATACGGAAAGATTCCTAATAAAATACTAATTTAGAAATTCCAAAATAAAATCCACATATTTTTAGGATATTGGCGTGCATCATCCTCCCCGGCTTGAAGAAACTCGTCCTCGAGTTTATACAGTTGAATTCGACGAAACTTATCCGCATCAAGCTTGTACTTCAAATTTACCTTTTCGAATCCAAACTGTAAAGAAGAGTCTTGAAAATGTAAAGGAATAATTTTCATTAACAAAACAAATTCACCTTTCTCCCGAATCGAAATACACCGACTCTTGGATGTAGTGACTTCAATAAACTCCCAAAATGGATCAATACATTTTTATGAAGGGGTGGGTTTTTTAATTCCAACCCATATTGAACCCATTTTTAACTCATTTAAACCCATGTTAATGTGGATTTATATGGGTTCAACCCAAATCAACCCGTTATAAAATATGGGCGGATTGGGTTGAGTTATAAGTGGACGGGTTGGGACGGGTTAAAAAAATTTCAACCATCAATTAAGAGAAAAATCAAATCAACAACTAGCACTTGGAGTCTTAAAATATTAGTTCCAACTTTTAACTTCCAACCACCACTTAGAGTTTCGACCACCAATGAAGAGAAAAATCAAATCAACAACGAACACTTAAAGTCTTAAAACATTGGGTTAAATACCTAGACACCCCTCGAACTATTCCTGATTGTCTCGCTCACCCCCTCATAGAATTTTGCCTACGGCCAGCCCCCTGAGCAAAGTTTTTTTGTCCTGTACAACCCTTCCATTAGGGTTCCGTCTATAAATGTTAAAATTTTGGACAAAATTTTTACAACAATAATAAAATGTTCCTACATTGCCCCTAATATTTGCCCCACCCTTCCAACCTCCTCCACCGCCGACCTCCACTTTTCCAACCTCCTCGCCAACAGCTCCACCCTCACAATCCTCCACTCCCTCTCCCGCCAGCTCATCACCTACAAATCATGACACAGTTCCAACGACTTACACTCTGGATTGACAAAACTCACCAGCTCACCATTAGCCCCAATACCTAACCAAATAAATGGAGATTTAATTACGTGATATGGAACCCTGGAACCAGTGACGAACGAGGGGCCCCACTCAAAGAACACGAGGGAGGGCGGCGCAGGGGAGTGGACTAGGGTTTCGCGTTGGCGGTGCCGCTACGGCGCTAGAAGCCGATGAGCTGGTCGTAGGCGTCCAGGGTTTGGTAAAGGTGCTTGAAGGGGATTTTGTTGCGGTGGGACCATTTGTGGATGTGGGTTTTGGAGGACCAGCGGCGGTGGCAGAGGGAGAACCAGAGCTTGGGGGAGAGGTGGCGGTAGAGGGAGAGGGTGGGCTTGGAGGCGGAAGTGAAGGCGGAGATCTCGAAGGGGGTGAGGAAGGAGAGGATGCAGAGCTAAATGTCTTCTGGGAAGTCGAAGAAGGGGGTTGAAGAATTGGGATTTGCCATGGTTGGAACTTGGATTGGATTCTCTCTGTTTCTTGATCTTGGTTTGGGGTTTGGAAATGACAGAGAGAGAGAGATGGTCGGGAAGAGGCAGAGAAGAGGTGTAGGTGGATGGCGTTAATGGTGGTGGGGAGGTGGGGATTTCAATTGACACACAGAGAGAGAAGTGAGGAATGACTATTGTGGGTATGTGTGTGTGTGTGTGTGTGTGTGTATATATATATATATATGTATGTATGTAAGGGCAAGATGGTCTTTTCATTCTTTCCATCCAACGGAGTTAGGTCCTCCAAATGGAAACTTTAATGAGGGGGTCTGGCCATAGGCAAAATTCTATGAAAGGGCGAGCGAGACAAACAGGAATAGTTTGAGGGGTGTCTAGGTATTTAACCCTAAAACATTAGTTCCAATTTTCAACTTCCAACCACCACATAGAGTCTTAAAACATAAGTTCCAATCATCACTTAGAGTCTTAAAACATAAGTGGCGGATAAAAAGCCAAATAAGTAAAGGCCTAGAACTTAACACGTTGGTATTTAATTAAGGTACCCACCGGTTGGACCCTACTAAACTGGCGTATAAAAAAAGTTTTTATATACTTCACTATCAATTAAACACGTACTGTAGTACCAATAAATAAAACAAGTTAAGTAAGGCGTGATTCATACGTTACGTACCTTGACATGCATGCATGCAGTCCCATCTTATAAATTGGCATTTGTTGATCCAACTGATCTCAACAACGTACGTGCATGCATTATCTCCATTGATTCTCCGATATGATCCATTTATGTCTGTCTAATTGTGCATGTAATAATATGTAATATTGCGATGCTTAATTCCATCGCTTCTTGCTTCTAAGCAAGTTGCAGGTCCCCAATCCCCCCGCCCCGAATTATTAATATGATGGTTTTAAGTAAGAGAGATTTGATGGATTAGCGTGGAAATATAATGTGCTACCGCACATGCATGTCAATCGCTTAAATAGTTACTTACTTTAATTTAGCTGTGATCTCCTAATCTTGTCACTCCATTTGCGACCCACATGCACGCGCGACCAGATTGTAAAATGGAAAATTAGCCTCATCTTATTATTACTACTATATTCCCTTCTTTTTTTTGGGTAATGAAGTCAGGGTTAGCCCCGGCGTAAGCTCTGCAAGTCCTTGATCTTGGGCAACCAAAAAAAAAATAAAAATTTAAAGTTATATTATAAATTTAGAAAAGTTTCCCTTAATTCCCTTTACTTGGTGTAGTGGTCGTTGAGATGCTTTCTTGTTTTTTCTCCATTTAAAATAAATCAAACTAGCTAATACGGTATTTATTTTTATCTTCAAACTACCATTTCGCAAGAGAGATTAAAGAGATTGGCTATGATCTCAATTGAAAATGAGGCGCAATTCCACTAAGAGTATTTTTGGGCATTTGACACTTTTTTAACTTCTTACGCTTTTCAAACATATACTCCGTCAACCAAAAAAACCAAAGCTAGCAGAACGAGCCTTAAGTTCCTGGATAAGTAAAGTGCGATGAATCAATTGAGAATTTTGCTTCAAAAAATATTAGGAGAAGTTGTTTTCTTTAAATCGGATCATGCTAATCATAAAGCACTATAATCGGAGTTTAAAAAATATGAGTTGAGATTGCCACCTCTAGTTTCAACCATCAATTAAGAGAAAAATCAAATCAACAACTAGCACTTGGAGTCTTAAAATATTAGTTCCAACTTTTAACTTCCATCCACCACTTAGAGTTTCGACCACCAATGAAGAGAAAAATCAAATCAACAACGAACACTTAAAGTCTTAAAACATTAGTTCCAACTTTTAATCACCACTCAGAGTCTTAAAACATTAGTTCCAATTTTCAACTTCCAACCACCACATAGAGTACGTCTTAAAACATAAGTTCCAATCATCACTTAGAGTCTTAAAATGACATAAGTGGCGGATAAAAAGCCAAATAAGTAAAGGCCTAGAACTTAACACGTTGGTAATTAATTAAGGTACCCACCGGTTGGACCCTACTAAACTGGCGTATAAAAAAAAGTTTTTATATACTTCACTATCAATTAAACACTGTACGTAGTACCAATAAAATAAAACAAGTTAAGTAAGGCGTGATTCATATGTTACGTACCTTGACATGCACGCAGTCCCATCTTATAAATTGGCATTTGTTGATCCAACTGATCATCAACGTCATCTATAGGGCAACAATAGTAGTACGCGAGATTTGATGGATTAGCGTGGAAATATAATGTGCTACCCGCACATGCATGTCAATCGCTTAAATAGTTACTTACTTTAGCTGTGATCGCCTAATCTTGTCACTCCATTTGCGACCCACATGCACGCGCGACCAGATTGTAAAATGGAAAATTAGCCTCATCTTATTATTACTACTATATTCCCTTCTTTTTTTTTGGGCGATTCGTCATCATGAAGTCAGGCCTGGCCCCGGGATAAGCTCTGCAAATCCTTGATCTTGGGCAACCAAAAAAAAAATTTAAAGTTATATTATAAATTTAGAAAAGTTTCCCGTAATTCCCTTTACTTGGTGTAGTGGTCGCTGAGATGCTTTCTTGTTTTTTCTCCATTTTTTTTGTTCTACGTCTTTTTTGTTTTCCTACAATCCGCAATTTTTATTCTACCTCCTTTTGTTTTCCTCCCAACAATATTAATCTATACGTGATATGTTACATTTGATGAAAAAAAAAAGTCAGGTAAAATAAATCAAACTATCTAATACGGTATTTATTTTTATCTTCAAACTACCATTTCGCAAGAGAGATTAAAGAGATTGGCTATGATCTCAATTGAAAATGAGGCGCAATTCCACTAAGAGTATTTTTGGGCATTTGACACTTTTTTAACTTCTTATGCTTTTCAAACATATACTCCGTCAACCAAAAAAACCAAAGTTAGCAGAACGAGGCCTAAGTTCCTGGATAAGTAAAGTACGATGAATCAATTGAGAAATTTGCTTCAAAAAATGTTAGGAGAAGTTGTTTTCTTTCAATCGGATCATGCTAATCATAAAGCACTATAATCGGAGTTTACATTTTGATGTTGATTTTTTTTTTTTTATGTTATTCTAGCTAAAAGAACATTATAATGTAATTTTGATTTTTTTTTTACTTAATTTTTTAAATTTTTGTACGATTTAATAGTAAGTGGGCAACAGAACATGAGGTTGGGCTAGAGCAACCCACATGTCAGGCCAACACTGCATGAAGTTATGGATGTGAGAGTTACAGGTGTTGGTTAAAAAGTGTACATGTAACGACCCGCTCCATCTTTATACAATATTGTCCGTTTTAGACCCCCAAAACCCATAGACTTCCTAGTAGGTCACCCATCATTGGACTACCCCAGGATGAGCAAGCTTAACTTTGAAATTTCTATGTGCTTTTGCCTGCTCTCACGGCTTTAAAAAGGCTTTGTACAAGTAGGAGGGATCTTCCCTTGTAAACCTTGACTTGCCCCTCCCGTCCCGATAGAGCCTGTTATCCTGCAGTATCGCCGGCCACCGGAAAGCGGAGTGTCACAATACACACTATATCTCATAAGAATTATACATATATAACCTTGTATTTATATAAACTTACGGCGGTGATACGTCCACTGCTTTGTTTCACCGCTCAACATCTCATCGTCCTTCTCGGCAATCAATGATTCAAATGGTGGGAGGAGCTAGCAGTGAATCTTGAGCGGTGGGCGTAGACTTTCGCATAAACTGAATACATGTATACAAAGTGAAAATTTTATAACTTCTATATACATAGACTTCTAAAAATACTACTCCGTATAAACTTATATTTTTGTACGTTTCTATAATAATTTTATATATTTGTGAACGTTATGTTATAAAAACTTCATATATATAACTTCATGAATAAGTTTCTATAAGCTCTAGACTTGTATGAGAGAAAAATACCTCATATTTTTTATTCGTGAAGGCTCATGAATGAGCTCGAGTTCATCTCAAATCTACGTAAACTTGGCTGGTCAAATTTTCATTGAGTCTGAGCAAGCTCGAGTTCACTAAAAATTTAACGAACGAACCTGAACATTTTAGAAATACCGTCATGAATGGTCTTAAGCTATGTAAGTTGGTCAGGTATTCCTTTCTTGAATAATGGAAATCTTTCCTCCGATTAAAAATATGTGTTTACGGGTTTGAAATAATATTGTGTTTATTTTGAATTAAAGATTCATCCTCAGACCACATTCTACTTAAGTATTCATCTCGGTCATTTTGAACAGTTAATATTTTTATCTTTTCAGATGGTGAATTATTTATTTTACCCTTTTAATAAGATATCCATATGAGCAATTTAGGGTGAGTTAGTCCGAGCAACTTAATATTTTAGATTAGGGTTTTCAATATGCTTTCTCGTTTTAGTCCCTTTAACTGCGTTTTAATTTTGTTTTGGATAGACAGTTTGGTTTTAACCGCAACCAAACCGATCCGCATCCGCCAGAATTGTTATTAGGATGTGTATTCTTCCGTAACCTACCTCGGTTTGGTTTATTGACGATTCGATTTGGTCATTTTGGACGGATTGGTCCATCTGTTGGGCAGCCCTAACCTAAATCATGTTTTTTTATAACTCAGGTGTTCAAGCCAGCTTACGCGCATCTCGACTAATCATGGGGCCCAATTTCACCGCCCACTTGCAAATAGCCCAATTAAAGTCGGGGCAAACTCCATACAGACTTAGACCTGGGTAGCAAGTCGTGTCAGGTCGTGTTCGTGTTTGGTCAGCCGGGTTCGTGTCACAAACCACCCAACCTGAACCCGACCCATTTAGAATTCGTGTTTCTCGAGTCATGTCATTTTCATGTTTCGTGTCAAAAATGTTCAACCCTAATCCGTTAATTTCGTGTCCGATTCGTGTCGTGTTATCGTGTCTGTTGCCCAACTCTATATAGAATTATAGATATACCATATATTAATATATATATATATATATATATATATCGTGTTAATGGGTGATACGGATTAGTAACCGTATTGGTCGTGTCAATTTCGTGTGTCACGTGTTCAATCCGAACCTGATCCATTTAGAATTCGTGTTCTCGAGTCGTGTCATTTTCATGTTTCGTGTCAAAAATGCTAACCCTAACCCGCTTACTTCGCGTCTAGTTTGAGTCATGTTATCGTGTTTCGTATCTGTTGCCCAGCTCTATATGGACTAGCCCCTAAAGAGTTGATAGCACGTGAAAAGTTTTGAACTTGAGACCTTATGAAAGAACAAACTCTTAAGTTGCCTTGACCACTAGGCCAACTACTTCGAGTTTTAATCCTACACCATGTTGTCATAATTGATAATACCGTAATATTCTGTAACCTCCTATGATCGATCTTAAAGTAAAAAATAAAATAATAATTTTTGCAGATAAAATATTCTACTTCGAGTCTTAATCCTTCACCATGTTGTCAAAATAGTGTTGTGTGTAGTTTCATTGGATTGGTTGGTTACGGGTTTTTTTTTTTAAAGACTCAACCAGTTTTGAATAGAGAATGCACCGCTAAACAAAAAGGAATTGTTTGAAACCACCCAAAAAAATTGTATACTAGCTGTGTTGTTATTGTGATGGAGAACTAAATAGTTTTTGAAAAATAAAATTAAGAGTGCAGCTAAAATTCATTGATAAATGTGCAAATTAAGTATCATTAATTATCAATTATAGTGTGATTTTTTTTTCTTCAACGGAAGAAGCAAATTCATTAATCAAGCCATACGGCGTCTGCAGATAAATTCCGAATACAGAATAGGGCATATGACAAGTACAGATTTCACCCAAATACAAAAAAATAGAGACACAATACAAAAAAAGGCTAAGAGACAAAACTAGTGTCTAGCGCCTATGCAAGAGTCAAACGCTCACTTCTTCACACAGTCAACATGGACGGCTAACGTGGAGGTAGTACCCAGACACCACCGTCTTCGGATGGCGGAGCATCGAATCAAAGATAATGTTAAACCAGTGGAAATCAGTCACCCGATTTGGAAAAACCAAATCAGAACAAAACCACCCGAGAAGAGCCACCAGGACAAAAATCGGACCAACATCCGGACAGAAACTGACCTCAACATCTGGACATAACCCGACAAGAGTCTGGACAAAACAAAAATGAAACACAGAAACAAAACCCTAACCAGCCGAAACACTCAAAACAACCACCGCGTCACTGCTGCCACAACCACCACACCAACCACAGGAATCACCACAGCCCCTATTGCGGCCATGCCCAATCCCAACACACCATATCCACTCACAGTATTGCCACCAATAACCCAGCAAAATCGCACCATCTACCACTCGAAACGGCCAAAGCGCCGCTAGGCAAGAACTCGGGTATCTCCAACAAGGTAGAAAGACAGTTCACAACGGGATTCAGAAAGCCGATAAAACAGGATACACCCAGCAAAGTATCCTGCGAGATCTTATCGGAGGGGGAAGGGGGTGGAAACGAGGAAGGTGGAGGGAAGGGAAAGAAGGAGGGGGGGAATAACAGACCACGGAGGAGAGGAGCACCGATAAAAGAAGGGGAGATGAAAAAGGAAGACAAAGAGAGGCGCCCGCGGAGGAGGCGGCGCCTCCCCCTTCACCAAACAACGGCGGCTAGGGTTTCTCTAGTAAAAGTTTAGGAGAGAAATAGGAGAGAAGGGAGAGCCAATTATAGTGTGATTGGATGCGTCAGTATTGCAACGAGTATGAAATTCATAAATGATTTGGAATGATTTTAGACACTGATCGAGACCTGGGTTTTGAATTTTGAATTCAAATTATTGGGAAGTGTTACAATACATACCTCTTATTTAGGTCTGTATCGTATACAACCTCATTGAAACACACCAAAATGTTATGATTCCCAAAACATTATGAATCAATTGCTAAAAAATTACGAATCATATTGATAAAAGTTAATAAAAGTTACGGTACAAAATATATGAATGGCTGGTCTTACAAGTAATTTTTTATGAGGTGGCACAATATGAACTACACAATATGTGTATATTATACACACCTTAAATAGGTGTGTATTGAAGACTTTTCCCTAATTATTACACCCTTCGTCCCTTATTTACAGTCCGGTATTCCATTTTGGGCTGTCCTTTAATAAATGTCTATTTTGTAAAGTTAGTAGATAAAAGTTGGTGAATTATCTATTTTATCCTTAAAAATATATTCAATTTTGAAAAGTAAGTGAGTAAAAGTGTAATGATGATGGGTAAGTAGGGAAAGTGGAGGAAAAAGTTGATGTGAAATGTATAATGATGATGACTTTTTAATAAGCTAGAGTTACGAAGCAGGACACTTAAAAAGGGACGGAAGAATTATACTATTGCCCTCTAATCATTACTCTAAGAAATAGGAAGAAATAATTGCTACTACATAAATTGCATTGTTTCGATTCGATAGCTTTAAGCCCTTAAGGATCGGAGATTGGATTAATTAGTTGAGGATTGGATATCGAAGTAGTTAATTACTTTATTTACTTTAGTTGGCAAAGTCTAATTGTGAGGGTTTAGTAAGTGATCTTGGGTAACTAGGCCTCTTGTTTGGTTATTTACTCCCTTAGGAACGATATCCAATTTCGATGTATCGAGCTATTTTTTAATATAACATAACATATACAAATTTGGAAAAAAAATAAAAAAATTTCTCTACTAGCTTGTTATAGGCATGTCATAATCTCTCTCTCTCTCTCTCTCTCTGTCTCTCTCTCTCTCTCTCTCTCTCTCAATTGCGAAAGAGAGTTGTTAATCGCCCGCCCCCCTAACAGGGGGTCTGACACTATCACAGGAAATTTTCCATTTTATCCTCATCAATTTGCTCTCTCTCTCCCCATTTCTCTCTCTTAGTTTATTTTTTTATACAATTGTAAATACTACTCCCTCCGTCCCTTTTTAAGTGTCCTGCTTCGTAACTCCAACTTATTAAAAAGATATCATCATTATCCCTTTCACATCAACTTTTTCCTCCACTTTCCTTCCTTACTCATCATCATTACACTTTTACTCACTCACTTTTCAAAATAGAATCTACTTTTATGGACAAAATAGACAATTCACCAATTTTTACCCACTAACTTTATAAAATGAACACTTATTAAGGGACAGCCCAAAATGGAATACCGGACTATAAATAAGAGACGAAGGGAGTAATAACTTTTTTTTCACCTATTTTTTTTAATAAATTTTAGATTTTTTAAATCTACTCAACGAAACCTATCAAACGAGCCTAATATTGATGGTGAAAAAATGTAAAACGGAAAAATTATATTTTTGTAAGAGTTTAAACTATCTAAAAATGTTGAAAAATTAAGTGTTCCAAATTTCAATCCCTTTAAACCGTTGAAAAGATTTTAGTTTTCTGATCATTTTATCTTAAATGGTCATAATTAAATTTTGATTATAGGGCACTCATTGATGAACCATAAGAAAGTCGTAGAATCAAATCTCTCTTAGGGTTAATCAACGAGAGCTATAAAGTCAAAATTTAACTATGACTATTTAGGATAAAATGATCAGAAAAATAACATCTTTCTACCGGTTCAAATGGATTAAAATTTGGAACACTTAATTTTTTAACCATATTTTTTAATATTAAATTGTTCGAAGAGGTTGAAATTACGTATTTTTTAAATAAATTTTATATATTTGAAATGTATCAAGTTTAATAACGAATATGAAATAATGTGTTTAAATTAAATGATTTTTTTGGGCCCAATATATTATCTCTTTGTGTCTATTTTTTTATTCGTCATTTTTTTAAACTTCTATATTTGAGTAATCATGCCCAACGTAGGAGCTGCTCTCCCCACAAGGAATATCATTCGCAATATCATTCCCAACTGACCAATTATCCGAAAATAAAAAATTGTACTGATCCATAATATTCTTTTATGAAACTCTTTCTAGACACTTTGTCAATTAATAATAATCAAAAACTATCCAGCCCTAAGGCTTATAACTCCTTAAATATGATGCAAACCCTAACCCTACTAGGAAATGGATCTAAAACCAATGTCGGAAAGTTCCGAAATTATTACATATTCTGAAAATATAAAAAATTAAAACTTCTCCAACAAGAACGAAAGTTATTAGACTTTCCTATCAATAGTTATAAACAAAAAGATTACTTCCTAAATGGTCATAACTAAAATGATCAGAATTTTTTTTTCCTTTTCATCGGTTCAAACGGATTTAAATTTGAAACATATTTTTTAATCTTGTTAGACAGTTTAAATTAAAAATATATATATAATTTTTCCGTTTTACATTATTTCTCTATCAATATTAGGCTCGTTTGATAGGTTTCGTTGAGTAGATTTCAAAACTATTTAATTTTTTTAAAAAGAATACGTGAAAAAAAAGTTATTAACATTTAAAATTTTATAAAAAAAATCAAGAGAGAGAGAGAGAGAGAGAGGGACTGGTGGGAGAGAGAGAGAGAACACGTGGGGATGGGGGTAAAAGGGTCAGTCTTTGGAGTGTCTGGGGGGGTGGGTGCGATTAGTAACCTTCAAGGAAATAGAATCCCACATTGCTTCGGAGTGGAATGAGTAATCATTTAATAACATCTAGGACCTCTCCACTCATTGCCAATTGATTTTGAGATGGATATAAAATTTCTACATGGTATCAGAGCAAAACCCTTTTCACCCCACATTTTTTAAAAATTCACAATCCATATCCCGCGATGACAGACCAGCAAAAAGGCTGCACGATGATAGGATCTAAAGGTGGCCACACGTGACAGATCTCAAACGCGGCTGCACGTGAGGGGGGATGTTAAGGAAATGAATCCCACATTGCTTAGGAGTGGAATGAGTGATCACTTAATAACATCTGAGACCTCTTTACTCATTGCCAATTGATTTTTGAGATGAATATAAAGTTTCTACATAGTATCAGAGCAGGATCCATTCCACCCTACATTTTATAAAAATTGACAATTGCGAAAACACGTGTCATAATCTCTCTCTCTCTCTCTCCTCTCTCTCTCTCTCTCTCTCTGAGGATAAAAGAAAAAGAAAAAGAAACCTCTCTCTCACGTCTATATAAGCAGTAGGCTCAATATTGCACCACAAAAGTGTCTCTCTCTCTCTCACAAAAGCACACGCATAATTACATTCCAATTACACAGTCAATTTGCAATCCACTGTCCAAAGGTCGACGAAGGTATATGATTTTATAGAGCTATAGATATCTGCTTGTTCTGTTTTCTATATTATGTCAGTGTAATTCCATCAATATTTAGTAGCAGCTAGCTTAGATATTATCTCTAGATATTTGCTTGGTCCTTTAAGATTAACTAGGTTCCGGCCTCGTGCACGGCACGAATGTTGTGCCCGTTGAAGACAACGGATTGAAAAATGGTAGAATGATAAAAGAGGCTTATATAAGACATTTTAGAAAAGAAAGAAAATCGAACAACATATATTAAAATTACATAGTACTTGGTCTAGAAACTTTTGTAAATTCTGTAGTATGTTGAAGTGAACCAAAGGTAGATAAGCATACAGTTACTATGGAAATATGCGTTCTGTTCATTTTAGAGGTTTTTTTAAGGGTTCCCGGAACCGGCCCGTATATACACACACACACACACACACACACACACACACACACATATATATATATATATAAACCTCTAAAAAAAACCCCCCCACGTTTCCGATTAAATTTTGATGATCCAAGCCGCTCAATGTAATCAGAATGTGATTTTAAGGGTACTCGGCCAAAAAAAAAAAACCGGGAAGGGCTTCATCCGAACAGTTTTTTATTGAACTTTATTAAACGGTTCAATAAAAAACTACTCAAATCAAGCCCTTCCCGGTTGTTTTTTTTTGCCAATTTATCGCGGGCACCCTTAGAATCACGTTCTAAACATTTTGAGCGGCTCGGATTATCAAAATTTGATCGGGAACTAAGAGATTAAGATTTGGGGAGATTTTTTAGATGTTTTTTTAAGGATCCCCGGAACCGCCCTGATATATATATAACCTTTGGACATCTTGTAAATTTTTCGAAATCGAGGGGCAAAATTGTAAAGGAGAATTTGTAAAATGGGTGAAATTAAAGGGTATATTGGTCCAAAATTGAAAAATGGTGGGCCAAAAACTTCTGATATATATCCTTTGGAGGACATCTTGTAAATTTTTTGAAATCGAGGGGCAAAATTGTAAAGTAGAATTTGGCATGGCATGGGCAATTGGTAAAATGGGTGGAAATTAAAGGGTAAATTGGTCCAAAATTGAAAAATGGTAGGCCAAAAACTCCTTCTTATTATATATGGGAGGATTAAGGTGCGCAAAAAAAGAAAAACAAAACGCTTAAACATTACCGGTGCTAGCTCAAAGTGTTTTTTTTTTTTTTTTTTTGGACACCTTAGGTAGAAACACTTTTAAAACCACGGAAAAAAGGGAACTCTTTTAACTGATCAGTGGACGTTGGACAGCCGGGACAGGTTAGGAAATTTTTAATTGAGATTTTTGAAGAATCTCAAGCGATGAATTAAGTAGCGGTCTAATGGTTGAGTAGTGAATGACAATATATACAAACAATGTTGGTTTAAGCTTCTTCTTTTGCTTAATTTCTGTTTCTTTTTGGGTAATTTTCTTTTGCTTTTGTGTTAAAGGGGAAAAGATAGATAGATTGAGATCAGAAAATGTGGAAGCTGAAGATAGCAGAACGGGAGGGACCATGGTTGACAACAACTAATAATCATGTGGGACGGCAACACTGGGAGTTCGATCATGAAGCTGGAACTCCACAGGAACGAGATCAAGTTGAAAGATATCGTGAGGAATTTACCAAGAATCGTTTCCAAATCAAACAGAGTGCTGATCTATTAATGCGTATGCAAGTACGTAATCTCTCCCTCCTCTCCTACTTCATCCACAACCTAACCGTTGAAACAGGTTGATTTACCCCGAGCGTAGGGCTAGGTCGTTGTCAACATAAATACCGGAAAGTCCGGGATCGTACCCACAGAGATATTTCCTTATAGCTTGCCAGGATTTTTTGGGGCGCATTTTATGGATTATTGTGGTCCAATATATATACCGACGGTGTAAACATTCTTTTCCTCTAAATTAATTAGATTTGCACCACGTCGTCATATTCTATTAATTGGGACCACTATTTTAACATGTTTGGGTGGGCGCAATCCTAGACGAGCTTAAGAAACTAGGCGTGCTTAAGCGGGTACTATACAGCACAACGAGAACGTTGCGATCCTAAATGAGAGAGATTGTGAGGACCATTTTCCCACATGATGAAAAAATGAAAATAAAAGTATTATATAGAATCAGGACGAGCTACTGTGTAGCCATGTGATTAGGCTAAGATTAGCAGGTTAGTTGGCACGGATCGTTACATATAACTTTAGATTGTATGAATACATGTGCCTCCTATATATTTTAGATTAGGAGGCCGATCATTTGCGTGGGATTCCAAAATAGATCTTGTGTCAAAATTTGTGTCACCTTTTGTGTGAGAAAAACCGGCCCTTTCAGATTATAATAAAGATGCAACAGAAGTTTTTTGTTAGTATTAATTACTGAGTTGATCAAATTCTTTGTACCTAAGGTGGAAACCCCACGATTTGCGTTCATTATAATAATCTGAATCGTTCATCTTGTAGGGCCTGCAGAATAGTATATTCATGCAAAAAATAATCTTAATCGAACATGAACAAATACATAAAAAAAAATTGAATTTTGCTTGACCATCCATTTTGAAAACAAAAAATTTATTTTTTTATCTACCTTTCAATGTCCGATTAAGCTGATTTATTATTGAGATATTCTATTTTGCGGGCTTTATAAAATTAATGGTTCAAATTATTGCAATAAAAATGTCCGGTGGTGCCCACAAAAATAGCGGTGGAACCTAAAGGTGGGCAAAAAAATTATTACAATAAATGTCTGGTGGTGCCCACAAAAATTATTACTGTATTTTCTTAGTTGCTTCTTTGTCAAACAACGTACTCCCACAGTTAAAGCTGATTTACCCAAAAAAAAAAAAACGTACTCCCACAGTGGGAGTCCCACCGTACCAATTTGTAAGTTTGTTTTGTGTGTTTGTATAGTTTTTAAATGCTTGTACCATTTTAATTGTATAATGTTTTATGTGATTTTTGAATTGTGTTTATAGAATCAAATGGAAATCTATCATATAAGATTCATACTCTCTCTGTTCCTATTTAATTTTTTGTCACGGTTTTGCGTGCATTTTCAACGGCTTATATCTCTCAACATATATTGTTAAAAATATGTAATATGAATCTTGTTTGATAGCTACTTCAAAAAGAATTACTAAAGTGTTGGGCCTGGAGTATCCCATGAATTTGGTTACACTTTATTTCTGCGACGGTTCTAAAAACAAATTTGCGGGCATGATGTCGAATGTCATAAAAAACTTGATTGAAATCTTCCCAAATACCAATTGGTTTTAGGAAAGATAGTGGAAAAGTGGTCCGACATGAGTTATTAGAGCCAGAAGGTCATGGGTTCGAGTTGCGGGAGTGTCATCTTAAGGAAGGGATTATTGGGCCCGGAGTGCCCCCGTAGATTAAGTTACACAATGTCCCTCCCTAACTTGCGAATGCGATGTCGAAATTTATAAAAGGCTTAATTGAAACTCTTCCTATCACCAATTCATTTTAATAGAGATGATGAAAAAATGGTCCGCCATAATACTAATAATACAAAGCAGTTTGGTTTGGGTTGGGTTCATAAAGACTATTAAATAGCATAGGCCAAGTCGGTTCTCTTCATTTTTTTTTTCTTCTTTCCCCCTTTTTTCTCAACGTACAACCAGCTAAATTAATTGGGTATGGGATTTCCCACTTGGGTCGTCAAGCCATTAGTATGCTAAAACACGAGGGTTGGAATTCAGGACTATAAAAATATACGTAAGAAAAATTGCAAAAATGTAACATTTATATAAATTAAAGAATTAGCCAGTTTTAAAAGAGCTTAAAGAACCAGTTTATAATACTATTAAAAAAAAAAAACCTCCGGAAAACTAGCCATTAACCATTGTTGCTCGAGAGAACGAATTTAAATTAATCGTTTAGACTCAATTGGGAATGGTCCCATCAATTCAATAGCAACAAACCTTTTTCAGCTAGACCTTGGAGACACGGAAAAGTTTGAAATCTTGTTTTGCTAAGAGAAATAATTATACTTCTTTTTGCATGTGAATCAAAGATGAGATATTGTTCGAGAATGACTTATATCGTAAAACGAAAAATAAGTAGTTAAAAAATAAAAACATTTAACATAACGGAGCCAATTGAATACAACAAGTATTTTGTAACGCAAGCTCTTTTCGAGCATCACAAATAACCATTTGATTTGTATCCAAATTAGTACTCTCCTTGGACACATGATATACGCATCTCTTGCCAACTACAGTAAAACAAATACTCTTATAATATTATTTTTTCATATGATCAGTATTGTAAAACCGGTGCTACAACTATGTGGGTTATATTACTCTCGGGAAATTGATCGATCATGTCCGTGCCTGTGCCGTCCTCGGTGCCTGTGCAGTCCTCGATCTCTCATTGGTCCCTTTTCATCTCATTATCGAATTAAACGTTACCGGCCCACACCATGCATGCACCCATCCTTCACTAAATTATCGATAAACTGTGACATGACATTCATTTCCTTCTATAAAATTCCATGGCATTAGGCCAGAGGACACAGACGCCAAGCTTGTCTTGTCATTGTACGTAGATGAAACAGCTTCAACAAGACTACGACCCAAATAGACAGAAATACAGAAATACCCCTCCATAAATAAAATGGGATGCGCAGTTTTATCAATCCTCTTTCTGTCTCTTGCCGATGAGGTTTCAAAATAACTCTCGTCCCAAAGTGTATCGAACCTACATTGACATAATAGGCTTTGAATTGAGAGCTATCACTTTAAAATCGGGGGGGGGGGGGGGGGGGGGGGGGGGGGGGGGCCGGTTTGAGGCTTTGCTATCCCGAGCTAAAAAAATGTGATTTGAACCATTCACTGGATAGAGATTATGAGTAGAATAAGTATGTAAAATATAAGTCAGTTGGATATCGGTAACTAAGTGAAAACAAAACATTTGTGCGGTCTATAGCTCGGAAGAGTCTCTTGGATTCTCGTACAACATTTTGTTTTGGTGAATCTTCCGCAACTGAAAAAAGGAAAACAAAAGCTAATTATATCATGGATATTCGAACAACAGTTTTTCTCTCAACATGAAAAGTTCTCAAACCTCTCATGAACACAAAACAAAAATTAAATTGATTCACTCAAGTTTGGAATTCAAATTTGGTCCATTGGGTGGTTTCACCTAACCTCATCCGTGGTTGAGTGATTACAGTCCAAGTCTAAGTAATTCAGATACCATAAGAGATCGATGATGCATGGCTTCTGATTGTTAATTTGTCTCGATCTTCTTGATTTGGAAAATAACAGCTTAGAAAGGAGAATCCATGGATGGAGCTATTCCAGCAGCTATCAAAGTGATTAAGAAACGATGAAGATATAACAGAGGAAGCAGTGACAACCACTCTGAGAAGAGCCATAAGCTTCTATTCAACCATTCAGGCCCATGATGGCCACTGGCCTGCTGAATCTGCTGGCCCATTGTTTTTCCTTCCTCCTTTGGTAACTCTTCTTCTTCTTCTTCTTCAACCCATTTACTGCGCAGAAATTTCGAAAAGTTTTAGCCAATAAATTTAAACAAGCTTCACTGCGAGGGGAAAAAGAAAAAACAAATCCAAATAAGCAGCTATTAACCAAACGGTTCCTAAGAAAGGCCACAACTTTTTCTTTTTTTAATCTGAAGAAAGGCCACAACTCATAATCAGAATTCCCTGAGCTCATTGAGATAAGTTGTTAACCCATGCTTCATTTTAGGCCCATTTGTATTGGACCGCTTCGCACTGCTACAAATTTTGATCCCAAGTAATATAAATACAAAAATTATGATTATCATATTTTGGTGTGTCAAAGTATGTTCCATTTCAACGCATATATTTTTCCTTTTAAAGTAGTTTTTATATTATACACACCTCGTACACAGATTATTGACAAAAAAAAAAACCAATCATATTTCGCTTAAAAGCACTTCCCTTGTCCCTCCTTCTATTCTAACCATATAAAACATTGTCAATATATTTAATTGGTAGCACTACTAGCTTATTGAAAATTACAATTGATTTCATTTTTAAGCACCGTCTGTTGTAATTCGAGAATATGTCCTTAATCTTTTCATATGCAGGTTATAGCTCTTTATGTGACAGGAGCAGTCAACAAGATTCTGTCACCAGAACACCAGAAGGAGATCATTCGCTACATATGCAATCACCAGGTAAAAGTAAAACAATCTCCAGTCTCCTCCTCTTCTTATTCTTATTCTTTGAAAAACACAATTAGAAAAACAATATTTTGCTCTTTGTAGTAGTAGAGTGAGCAATAAGTTTCCTGTAGGACAATTTTTTCTTCCTCATTTTTGTTTTGGGTTTGTTATTTATTACTACTAGAAGTCAGTAGTAGAACTTTAGCGGTATAATTTTAGTTTATAGTTTTGCTTAATTATGTGTTGTGGTTGTGGATGTGTTGTGATGTGCAATTGTGCAGAATGAAGATGGAGGGTGGGGAATACACATAGAGGGGCACAGCACCATTTTTGGTTCGTGCCTAAGCTATATATGTCTGAGGTTGATGGGACAAGGAGGAGCAGAAGATCATGTGAAAGAAGGTGGTGGTGGTATGGCCGTGGTGGTGGCTAGAGGTCGCAAATGGATCCTTGACCATGGTGGTGCTGTCGGTATCCCTTCATGGGGAAAGTTCTGGCTTACGGTCAGCCTTACTTCCTCTTTTATAGAAGCTTTTTGGGTAGCAACGTGTTTCTTGTATTTAGATCATTAATATTTTAAAGGGTGCTTCTTATTTTTTGGTGTGTCGGGTAGGTTCTTGGGGTGTATGAGTGGGAAGGCTGCAACCCCATGCCACCGGAGTTCTGGTTGCTCCCTAAGTTCTTTCCTATCCATCCAGGTTTTTTTAACTAAAAACTGCATGAAATTAGTTAATCTCATTCCCAAAAACATGATGAATCATATAATATGCAAACATTTCGCATGTACATACAAAATCCAAAACTCATGACCTTCATCATCTTCTGTGCAGGCAAAATGTTATGTTATTGTCGCTTGGTATACATGCCCATGTCATATTTATATGGAAGGAGGTTTGTCGGTCCAATCACGACAATGGTTCGATCTCTAAGACAGGAGCTCTATACCGAGCCTTATCATCAAATTAACTGGAATAAAGCCAGAAACACTTGTGCAAAGGTTAGTTTTCTATGTTTTCATGTTAGCCGATAGTAGAATTCAGAGACCAAAAAATAAAAAGGCAAGATTTCAGGTTGCTTGTGAGTTGTGAGGAAACATTATGCAGGTTACCCGCTCTAATGTGACTGCAGGAGGATCTCTACTACCCACATCCTCTAGTACAAGATATGGTTTGGGGAGTCCTCCACCACTTTGCCGAGCCAGTGCTAATGCATTGGCCTTTCTCTAAACTGAGAGAGAAGGCTCTGGGAATCGCCATGGAACACGTACACTACGAAGATGAGAACAGTAGATACCTTTGCATTGGATGTGTAGAGAAGGTAAATAAAATGCTGTAATTAATTTTTTTATAGTTGGAAATCATAATACCTATAAGTGATTATCGGTAATATTGAGAATGTTTGTTGATCTACAATGCTTACTTGGACACACAGGTTTTATGCTTGACTGCTTGTTATGTGGAAGATCCAAACTCAGAAGCATACAAGCGTCACCTAGCTCGGATCCCAGATTATTTTTGGCTAGCTGAAGATGGCATGAAGATGCAGGTAAACTTCACCAAATCATCAAATCTAAGGCAGTGTTGGCTCACTTGAATGAAGGCGAGAATAGAATGGTCCTCCCTTATTCCTTTAGAAATAAGAATGGTCATTCTGATGTTTGGGTAGCCAAAAAATGACAGAAGTGCCTTACAATTAGAATCATCATTTATCAATTTAAGTCCATCCATTCCACTGGGAGGACAAGGAATGACCATTCCAATCCTTCCCAAAATCAATCCAGCTATGTAAAATCATTCATCTGTGTATTGAGCTAAAAACATTTATCAAACCTAATCTGTGCAGAGTTTTGGCTCCCAAATGTGGGATGCAGCATTCGCTAATCAAGCAATCATCGCTAGTGATCTTGTTGATGAGTTTGCCACCACCCTTAGGAAAGGGCATGACTTTGTCAAAGCTTCACAGGTATAACTTTGGATTCGGATCCAAGAATTACTCCAAATTAATCTAGTAGAGTACCTAATAACATGAACCAAATTATTTTCTAGGTCCGAGAAAACCCTTCTGGGGACTTTGAAAGTATGTACCGACACACTTCTAAAGGGGCATGGACATTTTCAATGCAAGATCATGGTTGGCAAGTCTCAGATTGCACGGCAGAAGGATTGAAGGTATGTAAAGCCTGTCATGCATGTGAATCCACAATGGCACTTGTTGATTGACATTTCTTATTTTTTGTTCTGTTCTATATTCTTTACAGTGTGCACTTCTATTCTCCCAAATGTCACCCAGACTCGTTGGAGAAAAGATGGAAACTAATCGTTTATATGATGCTGTCAATGTTATTCTTTCCCTACAAGTAAGGAATGACAAAGAGTCTAGTTCTAGCCCATTTTGCTTGCTAATCATTATCTTCGGTTTATTTTCTCTACAATCAAACTGCTTTAGTACACAAAGTTCACTATGGATTAGTAAACTTTTTGTAATTTCTAAACAGAGTCGCAATGGTGGTTTCCCAGCTTGGGAGCCGAAGAGAGCCTTTAGCTGGTTGGAGGTAACATATGATGCACTGGCATGCCATTGCTATCTCATTTCACTGTATTGACACTGACTGAGTAACGCATAGTTGTTTGCATCTATTTCAGAAGTTCAACCCTACTGAATTTTTCGAAGATGTTCTTATTGAGAGAGAGTACGATTTTGTGGCCATAACTTTAATTCTTGAGGTTGCATTATTATAAGAATTTGTCCACTTGACACTTCTCCCGGTGTTTTGTTCTTTAGGTATGTAGAATGCACAGCATCAGCGATCCAGGGCCTGGTACTATTTAGACAGTTACATCCTGGACACCTCACAAAGGAGATAGATAGCTGCATCACTAGAGCTATAAAATATATCGAAGAAACTCAAAATCCTGATGGTTCGTGGTAGGTTTCTTATTCACTACTTTGGTGCTTTGTAAAATAGATGCCAAAACTTCGGCTACAGAAGCAATTGAATATACATCTCCATCAATCTTAATTTATTGATGTTCATTATCCATATTCGTAAAAGAACTTCAATTTTACTTTAAGATTGAATGTAAACAGGTACGGCTGTTGGGGCATTTGTTATACCTACGGCACATGGTTTGCAGTTGAAGGGTTGGTAGCTTGTGGAAGAAAGTACCATAACTGTCCCACATTGCGGAAAGCTTGCAAATTTTTGATATCAAAGCAGCTGCCTGATGGTGGATGGGGAGAGAGCTATCTTTCAAGCGCAAATAAGGTATGAAATGCTACGATATTATAACGTATCATTCATTTCCAGGGAAAAAAAAACTTTGCTTACAAAGCAAGTCCTTAGACTTCATCGTAAGGATCCATGACTTATGTGGCACGGACATAGAAACGCGACACGGCACAGACACAATACTGACACTCCAACAAGTAAATTTCAAAATATTGAGGACATGACACGTTGGAGGACACGTTTTGAAACCTATTTATGTATGCTATTGTATGAATAAAATTGGAAAATAAGGCTCTAATTCTAAATATGTAACAGTATATATACCTTGAAGGCTTACACCTTTATTTTATTTTTTTTGGGATAAGCAAAAATTTCATTAGAAGCTCAAAACGCATACAACCTCAAAGGGGCATACCCCAGTATGACAAGAAGAAAAGGAAACCTCCCTTCTAACAAACAATTGTCAATTAGCAACCAAAGCCTTATTATTGACAGAGGGTCTCACACCTCTTCTCGAACTCAGAAAATCCCTGATCGAATTCACCAATTGCAGTGCAAGAAGATCTACATGCAGAGTCTTCCCTTGAAAAAACCTGAGATTTCTTTCCCTCCAAATCGAATAAGCTGCAGCAGCCAAAATACTCTGCATAAGCAACCTCCTGAAACTTTCCCTGAGATTTCTTTCCCTCCAAATCAAATAGACCATATTTATGATCAATTCAATAATCGAGAAAAGTATTCCATCAAAAAGCTTCATATCATTTCTATGTCTTCATAATCAATAAGTCATCATTCATGACACGGAAATACAACTTTTCTAAGTTTACTGAGTATTTTGTTTAACACCTCCGACTTGATTTGTGAGTGTCCCAAGAGTGTCCATAGCAATTTACAGAGTGTCCCCCGAGTGTGTAGCAATTTTTAGAGTGTCCCCGGAGTGTTCAAACAATAAATGTTGAGAGAAAATAGGACACTTTGAATGTAAGTGTTGGACACGTGTCCAGAGGGTGTTGCTGTCCAAAAAGTGTCCGACACTGATATGTTACCTCTGACAATGTGTCCGTACATAGGATCCATCAACACTAGCTTTTTCATCTTTCTTCCTTTTTCTCCTCCTTTCTCATTGCTTTTTTTTTGTTTTGTTTTTGTTTTTTTTAAAAACCTGAAAGGTGTATACAAATCTAGATGGCAACAAGTCGAATTTGGTACAGACAGCATGGGCTGTATTGTCCCTCATTGATGCTGGGCAGGTTAGTACGACAACTTGTTTTTGAACTCACAAAATTGAACCTTTGCTTATGGTTTGCCTATAATTGGCGCGTAACTAACTCGGGATTTGGAAGTTTATTCTGTTAGGAAGCCCACAACAGATGAAAGTTTACTGGCATCAATCTCTCTCTCTCTCTCTCTCTCTCTCTCTCTCTCTCTCTCTCTCTCTCTCTCATAAAACCATCATATGACTTGTAGTACTGATCAGGAAAGTATTCTTGAATTTAGGCTGAAGTTGATCCAACGCCTATACACCGTGGAATTAGGTTATTGATAAATTCGCAAATGGAAGATGGTGATTTCCCTCAACAGGTAATGAATATTTGTGTACTCCTCCTTTTCTACTTGTTAATCACTTTATACGAGCTGTAGAGAATGCATTAACCTTTACATCGCTATTTAAAGTTCTTATAATTAATTAGCTTCCAAGTCCAAGATTTAGAATACAAATACCACTCAGATGTGATACCATGATGTCCGAGTACACAATTATAATAATAACAACAACAAAACCCATGTAGTCTTCAATCATTGATATCAATTATTGGAAGATATTTTACTACTCGTAAAAAACAATTATTGGAAGTTTTTTTTTTTTTTTCTGTTAAGTTTTGACCGATAATGCACCTTGGAGACTACTCCCTTCGTCCCTTTTTTAGTGGCCAGTATTCCATTTTGGGTTGTCCCTTAATAAGTGTCCATTTTGTAAAGTTAGGGGGTAAAAGTTGGTGCATTGTCTATTTTGTCCGTAAAAGTATATTTCAATTTAAAAAGTTAGTGAGTAAAAATGTAATGATGATGGGTAAGTAGAGAAAGTGGAGGAAAACGTTGATGTGAAAGGTGTAATGATGATATCTTTTTAATAAGTTGGAGTTACGAAGCAGGACATTTAAAAAGGGACGGAGGGAGTATTAGATTTTTAACATAATCTATTGTCTGCTCTAATGCGATATAAGATTGTAAATCATCTAAAAGCTTAAACTATTAGAGAGATGGACAACTTTATTATTTATACCTTCAACAGAGACAATCTACCAAAATGACAATTGTAAATGAATTTAAGGCATAAACGTTATGGCTTCATTCACCCTGGAAATGTGGAGTAGTCAACATAGTAGTATATTAGAACCATTACCAAAATAACAAACATAAAAGATGAAGGTTTGGTTACTCAGCATGATGATGTCCGATACATCTAATTAGTGATTATGGTTTGCAGGGAGTCACTACCGGAGTATTCATGAAAAACTGCATTCTAAACTACTCGTCGTATCGAAATATCTTCCCAATATGGGCTCTTGGTGAATATCGCTGTCGTGTTCTGTATGCATAATTGTCTACATGCCCAGAGGACAGGCAGGAAATATACCGAGCAAAACTTGATAGCTAAAAGGCCATGCCCTGTTTGTAATCTAAAAACAAAAAACCCATGCCCTAGCCTTTCTTGTCATGTATGTATGTTTCTCCCGACGTTGGTTTTATGTCACTAATATACTTGATTGAAAAACTTGTATTATGGTATACAATTCTTCCTATTTTACTGCTTCACTGGTACTCCCTCTGTTTCTTTTTAAGTGTCCTGCTTCGTAATTTCAACTTATTAAAAAGACATCATCATTACACCTTTCACATCAACTTTTACCTCTATTTTCTCTCTTTACCCTTTATGAAAACACTATCATTACATTTTCTCACTAATTTTTCAAAATGGAATCTATTCGTAGGGACAAAATGGAAAATTCATCAATTTTTACTCACTAACTTTACAACACTTATTAAAGGACAACTCAAAATGGAATACTGGACTCTAAAAAAGGGACGGAGGGAGTATATTGTTAATTTGGAGCTTGTAATTTTTGTCCCCATTCTTAAATGCAAGTGAATATTATTACTTTGTTTACCATTTGTTGTTGTTTCTTTGATGGACTCATTCTCATTAGTTTGATTATAAGAACAATTTGTTCCTATGGAATGAACACCGTGCGGCATGCATTGGTGTACACCAAGTGCACGTACACGTATTGAATGAGACTTATTTCGAGATGTCACACAAACGATCGAAGCATCTCTTAGGTTTCCTCCGCCCGCCGCCCTTCCTCCTTCCCGTCCTAGGGTCTCCTACGGCCTTTTCAGTGCCGGGAGGGGAGGGTTTTGCTCCTATTCAGATGATTTTCTCCCTTGTTCTTGTTTTCTTCCTTTCTCTTTTTCCTTTTTCTCCTTTCTTCTTCCTCCTCCCTCGCCACAAGGTCGGCGTTTTCCTACTGCATTCCTCGATCTCCGCTACTCCTCTCTTAGCCGGCCAGCATCTCTCTTCACCGGCTTCCCATCTCCCTTTTCGGCCACCGCGCAAGTGAAGTTGGTTCGAAGGCCTTAGATCTTAAGATCAGAAGAGTTGAGGCCGTGATCGGAGCTCAGTTTCCACCTCTCCTTCACGAGTAGAGATCAATTATGAGGCAGCGAGTGACGGGATTTTCGGCAGCAGTGCATCAAGAGAAGAGGAGTTTGTTTTGTTTTCTGTTGTGGCTTCAGGGTTCTATTGTCACCAAGTTGGTGGGTGATGGTGGTGCTCGCCGTCGTCACGGTTCGTTGTGTAGTTGGCCAACGTTTGGCTTTTGGTTTGCGAGATTCTAGAGTCAAAACTTGGGAATTAGGCCTCCTATTTGATTATTGTATTCTTTTCTCTTGAGAATGGTAACATCTTTTGATGTATTGAGCTCTTTCTATCAATGAAGTTTCTAGAATTTTGAAGAAGAAAAAAATCAGTGCAAATGTTTGTTGTAGTTAGTGTTAGATTAAATCCCTGTCAAATGTATGGAAGTACATGGTGCCTACCACTTCAGTTGCCCAAAGCCCATTAATCTTGTCCACAGACAAAACAGACAAAACAAGTATACGGTTATAGATAAAGAAGCTAGGTTGTCTCATTGCTGAGCTGCTTCTAAAATTATTTATAACTCTACGCAGCAGCCTTGTTGTAGTCATTAACGATATAAGCCAGGAAGTATAGGATCATATGTCAGCTTATATAGCCGATAAACATAGCAGAGAGAACATATACACAGATAAAAGATCACAAAATGCATGCGGGCAGAGTTATGCTCAACAAAAAGAAGCTTGCAACCTATAAATATCCAAGGGAGCTAAAGTAGTGACCTGTAACAGATCCATTAAGTTTGACTGCTTATTGTCTATTTCCAAGAGCTGCTTCCGAATAGAAGCCAATTCATTTGCTGTTTGAGTGCAACATTCGCGCAGGGTTTGGGAACTTGACTCTGTGCCTGTGGAATCAAGACTACTATGATCCTGCATCTTCACTGAGTATCTGTGTTCTTCACTTCTAATTTCTTCAGCTGCATATTCCTGATTTGGTACCATCTGCTTCACCAAGGCAACTTTGTTTATGCAGTCACGAGAAGCTGATACAAATTTTGTATCAACGTTCTTGGTGACAGGTTTAGACACAGAAGAACATTCATGTCTATCATCCATTGATACATATTCGTAGCCAATATCTTGGATACTTGTGATATCGCTACTCATTCTTTCAAATGTCTTAGTGACAGAACTACCCTCAGATTCTTCGTTGTGAACATCAAAATAAACACTGTTAGTTTTGGGAGCAGCAATTTCTGTATCCCAATCAATTGAACCTTGAGGATAATCCACATAATTTTGGCATGTTTTTCTCACAGAAAGAGGAATCCTTTTCTTAGTTGAGCAGGTACCCACTTTTGTAAGTGAGGCTTCCTTTCGTCCAGACTCATTAATGCTTGCAATATCACCATCTTCCTGTCCACAAAAATTCTCTGCAGGAAGTGACAAGTGACAACCTTTTCCAAGCAACAAAATGCAATAAAGATAAGATTACAAGGTACAAACAAGCGCCTACGGCCATTCAAACCAAACCAAACCAAACCAAAGCAAGCCTTGCGTCCCAATCAATTGGGGTCGGCTATATGAATCTTGTTTTTCCATTGAGCTCACTTTAGGGGTACCTGTTCACTTAGATTTAGCAGCCCAAGTTCATTCGTATCACGGTATCCAAAGTCAGTTTAGGTCTTCCTCTTCCCCTAGCCCGGCTATCCACTACTATCATGTCACTCTTCTTGATTACCGCGTCTGCAGGTCAACGGTAAATATGTCCAAACCACCTTTATCTATTTTCGCTCAACTTATCCTGTATAGGTACAACTCTTACCATCTCACGAATAGTCTCGTTACTAATTCTATCTCTCCTAGTCTTACCACACATCCACCTCAACATCCTCATTTCAACTACACTCATCATACTCATGTGTTGCTTCTTGACAGGTGATTCACTAAAAGGAAACTTGGAATATGTATGAAGTTTTTATAATGTAACTATGGGAATGCATAAAATATCATACCAAAATGAATTGGAAACAAACAGAAAACACAAAATTGGTTATAATTTTGCAAATTGTCCCGGAAAGTTAACAAACCCATTTCTATCTCAGCTCAAGTAATAGCTCAATCTGCCAAAATGGGGGTGGGGGGAAGAAAAAATATGCAGAGACTTATCCAGTTGCCCCTAACCAGTGGCTTCATCGGAAACTAGAGCAAGAGGGGGGGGTGGCGGGAGAGAAAAAACAAAAATACCAAAAAGGAAATTTATTGAGTGAAGCAGGATTCCTGCACTTCAATCTGCAAGAAGTTGCAGTTCATGAGAGTTTCAAAATGAGAATAATCAGGATTTTGACACATTCAACCACATAGATCTGCTGAACAGACATAGATATCAGCCGCCGTTCCAATCCATTAGATGATTCCACATATAAGTTCACCCACTTTGCGTGAGATGCTAAATTCCTTACAACAATTCGCTCTATAATTCTTTCAAATCAACAGCAAAGGATTCTTAGTTTTAAAGAATCACTTTTTTCCTTTCAACTTTGCATTTGTATGGATTTGACTTTACACCATTCATTCCTGATCGACTCATTATTTTAGTCCAAATTTCTCACCACTTATCCCTGTTCCTATTTTCATTCAACCAACGGCTACTCTATTTTGTCTTCCCTTTTTTACCTCTTTCCCTAGCGCTTTTTGTCTTCACTGTCTTCCTCTTGTACCCTCACCAGCAAGAAGACAGAAGATGTTGCGATTTGACGCACAAGTACTTTTGTTTGGTGTTTGACCTCAATAGCAGGACCCTCCCATTGGGAAGGTGAATTCACCTCAGAACCCCACTCTTGCACTCCCATGTCAGACTCTCCTACATACCTCACTTCAATAGAGAAAGGAGCCCACTCCCAAATAAGATAGAACCTCCCAAGTATGAAAATTGCAAAAGAAACCAAAAACAAAAAGGGATACCAAGCAAGAGAAAATATAAGTAATGATAAGCTACTAGAAAAACTTTAACTCAAGCACTTAGTATGAGCATAATATTTACTTACGTGCAATAAAATAATATTTGCAGTTGACACGATTATGAGTTGACATGCATAATAGGGCGAAAAAGAAACAAGTATTTCAAGAGTATTTAAATTTTGTTTACATCAGTATATGTATATACACACACTCTTCTATAGACACTCCCAACCCTCAATTCATCTGTATCTTCTTGCTCCCCGCTCCCCACACCAGCTCCTGTTTCGTGCAACTAAGATTCCAGCATAAGTAGATACATAGTGCTTCTCTAGTATTGTTATTTTATCTTTCTTAGTTACATTTATAGCTCAACTCTGCAAATTGCTCTGCATTTCCTACACTACGGTTAAGCAATTAGAAACATGCACATGACAAGTACACAGAAATAGGGATGTGATTCAGATTCAACTTAGGTGTGGTGGGTACCACATCCGAAAAGAATCAAGCATCAAACTTCAAACTTGTCATGGCGGGTCACAATTGGTCTAGTTTCCTACATTTTTTCCTGTGATGTATGTTAACTATTTCACCCTATTTATGCAGCTCAAAATCAATGCGCTTGACAAACTATTCTGCCCCTAGGACGATGTCTCGTTGCATCTTTCTAGCCCCATCACAAGTTCCCTATGTTGTTTATGAGTGTGTTAATAATTTCAAATTGCCACAAGAACCACTGCTGTACTCAAGAGCTATGCCAGCGAATGTAAGTACGTAGAGTGGGGAAAAGGGAAATGAAACAAGCATCAAACAAGACAAACTAAGCAAACTATTCCACAGCGCAGCTAACAAACAGAGGACCAGCCACCAAACCTTTGATAGAAGATCCAGTTTCTGAAGGTTCAGGCGGATCGGGCCCTGGAAGACTTCTCCAAAGATGTAAAGCATGTGGTACAGTGTCCCTTACTGGTTTTACCTACAACATACGATAAAAAAGCACCTAATGGATCCAACATAGGAATTTAAAAGGCTAGAAATAATGTTCATTCTGATATTGAAAAATACAGACCTTGTCAAACCGACAGGATTCAAGAGAACGGATGCAGGAAGCCTTGAAGGAACTAAAGAAGGATCCACCACTTGAAGCAATTTCACCTAGAGATAAAGAAGCAGCTTTGCGTGTTGTCCAGTCACTGTTCTTTAGAGCTTCTTGGATGCTGCTCATTGCAGCAGATAAAATAATTTGCGATGGGGCACCCCCCGCCTAAGACGATCATAAATTTATAATAGAGCAGTGGAGTTAGAGAAGAAACAAGCAGGGCATGAAACTTGAACATTAATCAAGGTAGCGTTTCAACATTTGCTCTATAGCTGTTTAGCTCGGGGTACAAAGTCCAAAACTTTTCTCTGTTTTATTACTTTATTCTCATTGTCTGCAGATTGCACTTCAACGGTCAGTGGATGGAAACAATCTTCCTATAAAGTGGCTTAAACATAAATCAATATTGGATCTGACGGTTTCATAGGAATTTCTTTCACTTCACTCCATTTAACAAGGCTGAATATACTTATTACTTAAACAACGAGGAAGCGACAAACAATAAATTAGACAAACGCTAGTGGATATAACAGTGCTAGTTCTCCACAGGAACAAACTAACCTGAATAATACTCCTGTTCAGTTCAATGACTGCTGGTTTTGCCATGAAATGTGGATTCTTAAGCAACTTGATGGTTCTGGTCAACATCCTCTGCAAAATTGATGCTGGAGGATCATTGGTATTGTCTATGACCCGAGCTAAGCATAACGCTGAACCAGACTGCACCTGCTTATTTTGTTCACCCAAGGCTTCAAAAAATGGTTTCACTAGTACAACAAAAATTCCATCATTTTGAGCCTGGTCATTGCACAATTTAGAAGCCAACACACTAACTGTTTCCGCGCATGCATCCCTAACCACAGTGTCTGGATCCTTGAGACGCTTAACAATACTAACAACCATCTTTCCAAGATATGGAGCAACAAGACCATCATGCAAATTAACTAATAAGCCCATCAGTCTAATACATTCCTTACGCACAGCACTCTTCTGCTCGGAATCGGTATCTAATATGCAAGACAGAAACAGAGCAACCCCATCTGGGGTTAAACATTCAATTGTTTTTTCGAGCTCCACTATACCAATCTGGTAAGTGTCCCTGTCTGCAAGCTTGTTTAGTGCAAAGATCACCCGCTGTTTAAGCTCAAACATCACCTGCTGATGGTTAACTCTAGTAGTTCCTTTCACTTTTAAGCATGAATGGTTCTTCATCTTATTTACCCTTTTACTGACCCCCGATAACGTGGATTCTCATAAGCTAACTTCTGAACCACGATCGTCTATAAGTGAATTGGATATGCAGAGATTGTGCTTGTCAGACCAGAGCATGGTTGAAGCAGTTGATGCTGAAATCATATCTGACAAGAATGAAGTGGCCCAAAAATTATTCAAGGCGGTATTAAAATAAACCAAGTCAGCAATAATCGGAGGGGAGACTTACCCTTCATCTGTGAAGGAAGAATAGAAAATTAAAAATCTTTGAATAGATTTGATGTCCTATTTGGTTGGTTGGAAAATAATTCTAATGCTCAATTTGTGGGTACTCAGTTAGGAAATAATAACAAATCAAAATCGTCAAATGCAAAACAATTATTGCACTTTGCGTTTCTGAGGTGAATACACACTTCTATGACTATAACAGAAGAAACAATATAACATAGCCGTCAGCATTTCATAATCTTCACTATCAATTTTCTAACCAACCAACCAAAAGCTGAAGCTGAACAAATTAAGGAATATAAAACCAATGAGACAACGTGACTCTTATCATTGAATTGATCCGTATAGGTAGAGGCAACGAATACACAACACTATTCTGAAGTTAAAAAGGAAATATACCTGAAAGCATCAACACGAAGCTGTAGCAGTGATTAAAAAGGTTGGACAGTTAAGCTCGCTCAAAATACTGCGCATGTTGAACTCTGCGATGAATCACAGAAACAGCACAAAAAACTGAGAATTAAACAGATAACATTAGGTATCTGCAACTTGTGAGCATATTTCACAGTGTTTTTTGTGTGTGCGCGTGTGATAGAGACAAGAATTAAACATTAGGCTACAAATTGGGAACATACATTACAATCACCCAGATTAATAAAATTAGAGAAATGCTAGTATGTTTGGCTGCCGAGAAACACGTAACAGAAAGGGTAGAAACTTCGCATAGAAAACTACTGAAGCAAGTCCTGGTAGTAGTGACGCAGTGAAATCGACAAGTAGATGAAACCCTAGAAAGAAGGAACAAATGGCAAAAGCGACATTCAATCAGAGTGGTATTCCCGGAGAAAATTAAGGAAAACTTGCGGCAGTTAAAGTTGAAATTTCAAATTGCTAAAGTAACATCTCGTATCAGAAATTGACGCAACCAAAGGTGAGACCGAAATCATTGTATGCTCTCAGTTCAAAATTAAAGAAATGGAAAGAAAATGAAAGGAACGAATCTCAGTACGGAAAAGCTGAGTTGAAGTTCGAGAAAATCTTACCCGTTAACAATGAGAGAGAGAGAGAGAGAAACTACTTACTTTATTGCTTTGCTTCTGGACTGGAGTAGTATTTCAAAACGGTGTCTCAGTTTTCGCGCTCCTCTTTCGTTTCGAATTCATGATACTGGAGGTTACTGGACTGGTGTGGTGTGGGTCCCTTTTCCATCCTCATAGGCTACTCTGGTCATTCCGTGAAGGTTTTTATTATATCAGTTTTAATTTAAAAAATATTGTAAATTATTTTAATTAGTGAGACATACCGTATATTATACTATTGAACTTCGCAAGAGTAAAATCCTACCCAACGGTGTCGATTGCCTTTCGTTCTCATAAAACAGAAATAACCTGAATGATCATGCCAAAAATTCGCCAAAAATTTTTAGCTCAAGAGTACGGCAAACCTACATGCACTTCACTAATCCTAAGGAACCAATGGATGAGTCCTAATTTTGTATGGACTATTCCGAAGGAGTTGATAGCACATAAGAGGTTTCAATCAAAACCCTACAATGGAGCAATACATTGGAGCAATACCCTACAATCGAAAGCCTACAATGGAGCAATACCCTACAATGGAGCAATAAGAATAATGATTAGAGATAGGGGTAATGAGTAGAGGATAATGATTCGAAATAGGGGTAGTGAGTGTTTTTTGAGTTGAATTTTTTTTTCCAAATCTTGATCCAAACAATGAAAGTCTCATGTTTTGGAAAAATGATTCAATACTCGTGTGGCACCGCCAATCCCCAATTTTTGCATATTCACCTCTTATCTATCATTCTTTTTTATTCATACAAAACTTTATCCATCGGACAAATGGGCTATTAGCCTATTATGACTTGTTTGTTTGGGTGATAAAGATAGGGGATAACTAAGAAAGGTGATTTTTAGTGGGATAAGGGAGGAGGAGCAGGGAGGGAAAAAGAACTATTTATCTCTCAAACATTTTTTTATTCCAATTCAATGATTTTCGCATTATTCACCGATATCAACTACTAATACTCGAAGTTCTCGAACCAAGTGTAAGTAAATTACCCTCCTTAAGTAATTATCTCTTGGATTATATCCACACTCCTTTCTTATTCATCCAAAATTTTATCCGCCCAAAAACAGTCGGGCTCCTCTCCGCTCCTTTTAAAATTGGATGATCCTACCATCCTATTTCTAACTTAACACATGGCCACCATTAAATCTTACAGCTAAAATTACTCTTGCGCATGTCTCCTCCTTGTCTAGCTAAAACACGCGAAAACCACGCTCCCCCTCTTCTTCCTTACCCATTCCATCCCCTTTTGTGTCCCCGCCGACAAGCCACTAGCATCATCACCGCCCACTTCTTCGATCAAACCAACAATTGCCACCTCCTTCTCCCTTCTCGTTGCCCATCTAAATGCATCCCTTTTGCTCCCATCTTTGCCTTGATAGTTGACACCACCGAATCACCATCAAACCCACTAAATTGACTGATATTGACATTGAATGGAATTTTCGGTTTCAAATTTCCAATTATCTGATGGATGTCGAATTAATCTTTTTTTTAACGGATAGAATAACCAATCAACTTTTTTGATCTAAAAAAACTGTCAAGTTTTCCGATGATAGAAAATAATCCTGATTTATCCTAGTTTGAGGTGACGTTGATTGGAAAATATTGGTACAATGGACTTAGGAGTGGGAAGATGAGGGAGGGGCAAAGAGAGAGAGAAACTTTTTGATACTTAATATAGATGGAGCTTTCAATCCAGCATTGGGTACAGCCGGGGTGGGTGGTTCTACGCGATCACCATAGCAGATGGCTAGGAGGTTTTCACAGCACCTTTACGGCGAGCTCTAGCTTAATGGCAGAAGTTCTAGCCTTGCGTGATGGACTTCTGTTGGCAAAAGCAGAGGGCGTGCGGAATATGGAAATCGAAACTGATGCTCTAGGACTTTTCCAGCTCTTGCAGGATAATCAAATAGAAAATCATCCTCTTGGTAATATTTTACTTGATTGCAGGTCTCTAATGGAGGAGCTTGAAGCGGTGTTGATCAAACACATCCACGGGAAAGCAAATCATTGTGTGGATATGTTGACAAGTGACGCACCTATTTCGGTGAGAGATTTCTATATCTACCATTGTATTCCTAATTGTATTGTTAATCTACTTTATGCGGATTTGATAGGGGTTGTATACCCCCGGTTTGTAAATGATATTTAGTTTTTAATGCAACCTTCAGTTACCAAAAACAAGAAGAAGAGAGTTTTCCATGTGCTCAATCACTTAGCCTTTTAATGTGGTGGCGAATATATTGACCGTTAAATTTTAATTGGAGGATCCTCCAATTATTGAAGAATTGGAGAGGAGCCGAACTTCCAGACCGTTAGGGTGAGAAAAATCAAGCCACAAAAGGCAATAATTGTTTAAATCTCATCAATAACATTAATCATACCAAAAAAATCATGCCGATCTGGTGGATATGATTGTAAAATCCATTTAACTTGGAAAAAGCATATTGAATCATAAAACCATTTTCCCCGTTCACTACAAGAAAACCAATAAAATTTAATCCTCCACTATGTATGCCTAGTTGGAGGGTTAAAGTGTTGCATGAAACATGTGATACTCTGTTCCGCATTGAAAGTCTCAATAGTTGATTTTAGATTATTTAAAACATATTGACAGACTGAATTAAAAAAATAACTTTTTCTGTTCACTAAAAGAAAATCAACAAAATTCAATCCTGTATTATAAATGGAGATAGCTTAGTTGAACGGTGAAGTCGTTACTATCTAAAATCTAAATAGGTGATTTAGAAGTATGATAAACCACGTAGGCTGCGACTTGTAACATGAGTTTAAGTAGTTTGAGTCATGTTGTTAGGGTTTAACAAGTTACTAGATCATATGTTTGTCTTGTAAACATATGGTTTGGGCTACTTAACTTTGACACGGCTTGAACAATCCAAGATTAGAATTAATTGATCATTACAAAAAGTGGAGTCAATGTAAGCCCACTTTTCCAAGATTAGAATTAATTGATCATTACGAAAAGTGAAGTTAATATAAGCCCACTTTGAAAGAGTATTGAGGTTGGCTAGGTGGTTAAGGAGACTTTTATCCAAATAGCGTGGAAATTTAAGAACGAAAAATAACCAGCTTATTTGATTGTCTATTTTGAGATAAAAAAGTTTTATATATTTGCATATCTTTTTGTCTTTAGTCAACTTTTTTAACATTTTAACATTTTTTTTTACTTTTTGAATATAAGTACAATATATACATTCAAAAGTAAAAAAAAAGAAGTAAGTAGAAAAAATGATAAAAAATCGTGAAAGACAAAGAAATCACTTTTTTTTTTTCCGACAGCTGCAAACTTTATTAAGCTCAACCACAACAGAACACAGTCTAGGGCAGAAAAACCCCAATACGACACCACAAAGCTCAGCAAAAACACAACCAAAAAGCTGCACACGAAACACAAACCAAAACCATACATGTAGCTTTGTTTGGTTGGTAGTTTAGTTTAATTTTGATAGTGGGTGACGAGAGAAATAGGGTAATGATTGGAGAGAGAGATAGAGAGACAAATGAAATTAATAATTGAAAATATAGGATAATAATTGGAAAAAGATATATGGTAATGATTGAAAACAAAACAAAAACAAAAACTAAACTATTGCAACCGAACTTTTCACTTTTCAGTATCATTTTCACTCTATCAGGCAGCCCCGGCTTACACAGAGCTTTATTCGTCAAGGAGGGATTCAAATTTCTCCTAGAGTGAATAAAGTCCCTGACCTCAAACCTAAATCTGTGAGCTACCTGGTCATGATCAGTAGACAACCCTTGGAAGTTCCTTTCCCTCCACAACCCAAAAATTACAGCAGTGAAGGAGCATCGACTGGTGAACCATTCTAAAGACATCTCCCAATTTGCTAGGCACCCATTGGACCATGTTCTTGAGCATCAAAGCATGCCAAACATTTTCACACACAAAAAAGAGGACACTAAAAAAGAAGGCGTTGGTATTAGTATCTGCCTTCTTGGACAAAAACCATATGTGCCCTTGCATTGTGGCCCTATTCCTATCTCACAGAACACTTAGTTGATGAGAAAGCAAACCAAAGAAAAAACTGCCCCGCAAAACAAAAATAGGGCACAAAATACAAGTAATCTAAAGTAAATCAATATTTGTTGCACTACTAAATGATATTGCATTGGAGATTTAAAAAAAATGATACTGCATACAAGAAATCTGCTGGAGTACAATTTTCGAAGCATTTAAAGAAGTGTGCAAACAGGAAAAGCCGCAAAAGGAACAGAAAAAATAGCTAAAGACAAAATGCAAATGGTAGTCTGGAATCGGGATTCACAACGGGATAATTTCATTGGGCCCGAAGTACCCTACATTGATACTCGCCCAAAGCCCAAATTGGGATAATGTTTCTGTATGCAGCATAAGTGATCATGCAGTTTTTGTTGAAGACCCCCATGATCTCCTGCAAAGAAAAAAGTTAAACTTGCAACATTCTAAAATACCAAAGTGAAAAGGTCATCATAAGAGAGCACTTCATCTCATTACATAATGTGCAATGGAATGGCCTGCAGTTCCATTTCATTTGCTTTGGCAATCAATTTTACATTTACAAGCATCTTTTAATTTTGCTGAAAGTTCTTTCTGAAACCGAATTCATCATTACCCATTATGCAAAAAAATAGAAAGCATTATATCACCAAATACTGAACAAATGAAGCATTTCAAAGGTCAGAAGATACAAATTGAACTGCATTCAAGTTTAAACCAATGAAACAAATATATTTCTACACGTGTACACTAGTATATGTGTTCGATAAGTATTTTCTAAGCAGCATTAGGATCAACCCTTGTATATTTGGTTCAAAACTTCTCTGTGCCGAATAGATCAGTGACCGCAGAATGCATGAGCAGTGTATATTCCACAACTTCAAATCAAGATGTTTTCAACGTGAAAACATCAAGTTAACAGCATTTGCACACTTTCTTACAACTAGAATTCGGAGTCATAAACTCCGACTTTAGAAAGATGCCTTCTGATGAATTCTCAATGCATTTAACGAGTCTAGTTTACATGTATGTTTCACGAGTCTTTTCTTATGAGCATCGTTTTTCCAAGGTTTTGCATGCGATCATTGTATTTTGTGTATGTAAGTATGTATGCATGAATGTATGTATGTACGAATGTATGTATGAATGTTTGTATACACATTTATTCTTTTACCCCAAAATTGTAACACTCCTTAATCATACCAAGAAAAAGGTTCCAACCAAATTCCAGAGGAAGGAATTAGAAGGTGCCGTTTGGAATCTTTTAACTTCGTCAAACTGAGAATATATGAGGAGAGCATGGCACAATAGATGTGTCCCATCTGTGCTTATTGTTATATCTGGGCTTGTAGGCCTTTAGGTATTGGGTTTTGTATTGATAAATCTGGGCATTTAGGCCTCTTGGGGTGTTTCCTTGGTATCAATCAAGGGATTGGGTCTCGGATGGGCATTCGTTGCCTTTTTCCTTGCTCCCTTTGGTCTTTGTTATCTTTCAAAGATTAATAAAATTATTTTTCGCCGTTCAAAAAAAAAGATGAAGATCAAGAAATTCTTGCGCCCGTTCTGCTCTTCATGTGCATTAATCATACAAGGGTAGTTCAATTCAAAATTATCTAGTCAAATTCACTAGGCAGAAAGCGTGGAATAATTACCTCTTGTGGGAAATCTCCATTCTCCATTTGAGAATTTATTAATAACCTTGCTGCACGGTGCAAAGGTGCCGGATCTCTCTCGACCTAACAAGTAATGCAAATAGATATGTTCAGGAAATTATTATCGTAGAGCCAAAGACAATAAGACCCATAATACCTATTTAGTGTACCTGGCCTGCATCAATGAGAGCCAGCATAGCCCATCCGGTATTCACTACATGCGACCTGTTACCCTCAAGATTTGTATACACCTGCACAGAAAGCATTTAATCAATGGTTGCTTGAGATATACCACACTCATAGGATTTAGTGGGCATCAACAACCAAGTTGTTTACCCAAATCTCTAGTGACATGCTAATTTGTTTTAGATCAATAGATCACAATTTTTGGCCAATTACAATTGCTTCAATGTAGACAATCATCATGATGAACCTGTTAGTTGAGAGAACAACATTCTCCCAAAATTCAGGGAAGTGAAGGAGATGAATATATAGAAAAGAACTTGTTACTTGTTTCAGTAAATTTTGTCTTCATTGTAGTCTTATACTAGTAAAGCCTCTTTGTTGATTACATGCTAATCCTGGAACCAAGTAGAAACATTGGCCCAAGGCAAAGAAGTACGACAAAGTCCAAGAAAGGTCAAAGCAAAGTTGAAGAAACCAGGACCAAGGAGTAACAAAATCAACTGATTCATCAAATTCATGTATGGAAATTGAAGAAAACAGGCCAGCTAGAGATGCTCAAAGAAGCGGAAAATTCAACATTACAGCATCCAGTGTCTTCGAATTTCAACTTTCTTAAAATTGAACATCCCGCAAACTTGCAAGTAATTGGACTAACCTTGTTCTGACAAGAAAGGTAACTCTCTCCCCAACCACCGGAAGCACGTTGTCTGGACAATAGAAAATCACACGCCTTGCGGATGCCAGAACAGTTATGGTAGTTTTTTCCAGCGGCCACTAACCCTTTTATCCCAAACCACGCACCATAGGTGAAGCAAACAGCCCAAGAGCCGTACCTATTGAGAGACAGTAAAAATATAGCTATATCAGATTGTAAATTATCCAACATTTAGACACACATGAGGTCTTTAGGAAATACAACAGATACATTACTGTGGGTAGAGGATAGGTGTAGACTGTAGACACATACAGCCCCTAAACACAGGTTAAGCAAAGCTGAAAATCTGACAGTCATAAATAAGCGAGCATGAACCAAGGGCATACAGATGCACATTTGGTATTTGCTGCAAGAAGTAAGAGAGGACAAACTAGAAAGAAAACATAAAACAAACCATGAGCCATCTGGTGCTTGTATCTTTTCAATAAACATAGCAGCTCTTTCAATACACCCTTCTATTTCTTGATGCCGATGCCCTGGGTATAACTTCTTAAATGATGACAAAGCTTGCATTGCAGCTGAGGTACATTCTACATAACTACATAATATTTGTAGTCAGCTAACAGTTATTATTCAATGGAATCAGGAAATAATTACAATGAAGGTGCTGATATCTTACGGATAATCAATAACAATGTCGCCAAAAGTTTCCGCAGGGTTCAGTAACTGAAGGTAAAAATAAAACAGACAAAACAGCCAAATTATATTTCCTGAATGGAACAGTAGCAAAAGAAATGTTAGTTGCAACATTTCACCCTTGCAGTCTTGCCAGGATAAGGAGATGATCAAATAGAGAGGCTGTTATGGGTTGCTTTATCTCAACTTTCTAGTAAACTACACCAATTCATAAAAGCACAAACAATATATGGAAACTACCTCCAACCATCTGTAGGATCTTGTGAGCTCATATGTTGCAAATCCGCCGTCACTATTCTGCAGTGGTAACAAGAAAGAACATAATAGTCCCTTTATCATAGAGAAGCAATAAAGACATATGTTGTGTTTGGATGAGTTTTTGAGATTTTTTGAGTTTGGTTTTTGGGGTAATGAGTGGAGAGAGAAATAGGGTAATGATTGGAGATAGGGGTAATGAGTGGAGAGAGATAGAGAGAGAAATGAGAATAATGATTGGAGAGTGGTGAGAGAAATGAGAGTAATTATTGAAAGTAGGGATAATGAGTGTTTTTTGAGTTCAAATTTTTTTTTCAAATAGCAAACCAAACAAAGCAGTATTTATTACAAAATAGCTCACAGAACTAAAGTGCAATTCCATTGTAGGCACATGCACCTACATACAGGGTAGATCGCTGTCTTTTTGGAGATTGAAGGTTTCATCAATGCCTGAATCTGGTTGAATTTGACACCTACTACATTTGCAGGTAATAATCTCTCCTTTTTCTCTTTGCCATCGTTTCATTCCACTTTAGGCGGTCTAAGAACATTTTCATTCCACTTGTCAAAATCCGGATCTTTGCAGGTAAGATCTTATTACCAAGCTTTATGTGGGAGCGGTAACCCCATCCTTCCTTGGCAAGCGATTTGGAAAACATCTGCTCCATTGAAAGTGAGTTTTTTTGTTTGGTGTGCGGTGCAAGGGAAGATTCTTACCATTGACAACCTAATCCGAAGGCGGAGAATCATTGTTAATTGGTGTTGTATGTGTAAGAGGGACGCGGAGACGGTGGATCATCTTCTAATCCATTGTCCTTTGGCTTGGGAGCATTGGTCTGTGGTTTTCAACTGGTTCAGTTTACAATGGGTTGTGTCAAGGAGCGTTTTGGAACTCTTAATCGCTTGGAGAGGTGCTAGAGTGAAAAAAAGAAGGAAGCATGTTTGGGCAATGATTTCGCTTTGTTTGATGTGGACCATATGGCGGGAGAGAAATGCGAGGTGCTTTGAAGGAGTAGAAAAGCCTTTAGTTAAAATCAAAAGTTTTGTGATTAGTAGTTTGTATAGTTGGGACAAAGGAGAATGTAATCCTTCCCTTGATCAATTTCTAGATTGGTTCGATTTGTTTATCTCCCGTTCGTGGTGTATAGGGCCTTTTTTTCTATGGCCTTTTTTGTATACGGGGCGGCATTCCCTTAATGCCTTATTTCTAATATACTTATTTACTTATCAAAAAAAGAAGAAGAACATTTTGATGGTTGGCAAACCAAACAGTTTGGCTGTATCAGCCAAAATAAAGAGAATTTGTTCATGTTTTACACTAATGATGTTATCAGGTATATAAGAGGAATATTGCTTATACATAGCAGGCTCAGTAATAATTAGACTTGGAGGATCTGAATGTCTCTGTCATTCATCAACCTTTTCTACATATTCAGAAGCACCAAACATGGTTCTTTAGAGAAAGGACATGACAGGTTGACTAAATCCAAAGAATCAAGATTGAACATCCAAAATTTCTCTTAGCAATAATTCCAACTGTTCAAAAGTTTATCCTCCGATAAAAGGGGCGTGATACCAATTCAATTCAAAAGCATCAACTATGGAAATAAGAATTCAATAAACAAATAAAAACATGGGGAACTTTTTGGTCTATAAACAAAAATAAGCTAATTATATACGATCACAATTCAAGTTACCTGTAGAGAAAGAATAACATTTACAGCATCGTATAACAGCTTCGCATCTATTGGTTCACCAACAATGTCTGATGGCAGTTTTGATAATAGGAGAACAGCCTAAAATAGAATTCAAATATTAGTTATGTGGAAGAAATGCACAAATGGGACATAATGAGTTTGATCCATTAATACTTTCAATCCTTCAGCTGTGCAGTCAGAGATAGGCCATCCATGATCCGCAGTTGAGAAAGGCCAAGCACCTTTTGATATGTGGCGATACCAGAAATCAAGATTTCCCGGGCAATCGTCTAAAACCTTTCAACCAAAGAGAAGGGAGGCAAAAGAATACAGAAGGGGGTAAACTCACTGAAAACTCAAGACAGATACACGAATTGGATAAGCAAATCTAAAACAAGAAAAATAGACGTCCACCTGGGATTTCTTTATATAGCTATGTGCTTTCTTAAGAGTGGGACCATATTCTTCAGCAAGGTTCGTCGAAACAATTGCTTGGACAGCAAAAGCAGTGTCCCATAATTGGCTACCATTATACCCCTGCAACAGATTCATATGCAGTGAAGTGGTAACAAATTTTCAAATATCTGTGAAGCTACCCCTTGTTTACTGATTATTGCTTTGAATTAAGCAACAAGCAATGAGCTTGTTCTGAACACCCCTTGGTTGCGTATTGCTTATCAATGCGTCCAACAAGCATATGAGCAATTTGTAAAGCAAATAAGCAAGAGTAGCCAAACTAGTTTCCTTATCACGGAGTTTACTTATAAGCAACAAGACGCCAATAAGCAAGTAACCAATTGGTTTCTTACAAATTCCACTAGTAAATTTCAGTGGAAACTCTGCCGGTCATATAATAGAGAACAGTGAAAGCCAACCATATGATTGAGTAATTAAAGATGGTATAGCACTATTGCAAGACCTGCATTTTCATGCCATCTTCAGCAAGCCACAGGTAGTCATAGATTCTTGGAAGATGCAACTTGAAGGCCTCTGAATTTGGGTCTTCTGCCCAACAGCAAAGCATATTTAGCACCTGCATTAAAATTCCAGTTTTGAGAAGAAAATGGAGCGACCAGGTAAACTTGGAAAACTGTTTCTTTATTCTTCCTTTTAGGATGTATCTTCAATGAGAAAATGAAAGGTGTTTACAGAAGAAAAATAATCTAGTTATTTAAATCTGAAAAGGTGAAATTAAAACATTTTGCATTGGTCAATGTCGCAGTAGATCTCAGAGATCGTAAACCAGAGTACAAAAAGTAACATGCCATAAACTATACCCAGATTGCAGACTGCAGCCTGCAGACCTAAATGGCAGTAATTACAAGATAGAAGTTTAACGCATAACCTCATGGTTACTTATTTGACGGCATTTAACATTCTGAAGCGTTAGAACCCTTGCAGAATCATGGTTAATATCACCTCAAGTTCTCTCTGTTCAAGTTTGGATGTCCCACAGCAGTTGTCCGCTGTGAGAAGCAAGTAAAACTCTTGTTCAATGAATACCCGCGATCTAGAGGGAGTCAAGGATTAATGATCAAAATTTGCACCTCCCAGAACTATTGTCCTTACATCTAATGGGTCTCCTCAATAAGTTGGGTTTTCTACAATGTACACCAAATTTGCGAGAGGGAAAAGCAGTTGCAATTATACAATAGCGTCATTATCGCAATGCCTTTGGCTTTTGGCACTCCACTAAACATCAAACATTTCAAAATTAAGTAAAAGATCACCAATATATACCTTGTTTACAGGCCCTATGCATATATATCGAGTATTCTCATCTTCATAGTGTATGTGCTCCATTGCAACACGAAGAGCCTTCTCTCTCAACCTTTTCCCAGGCCAATGCATGAGAATCGGTTCCACAACCTTGTCAATAGATACCCAAAGTAGATCCTGTACGAGAGGATGTGGGTAGTACAAGTCTTCCTGCAATAAAAAAGTAAGCAAAAATTCTCACCTTTGCACACTCTATGCAAGATCAGAGCACTGACAAGAACTTGTGCACATAACATTTAAATGTTGTCGAATCTTCTCTCCTCAAACACTACTCATCAGAAAAATGGAGACCACATTCCATGTCTCCTTCTTCAGGAGTGGTCCACTCCAACCTTTTGCTTTCACGGTAAGAGGCCGTTCCACTTTTTAAGAAAAGGAACATTAAGAAAAAGAAGGTAATTTCAAGGTCAAAAATCATGTGTTTACGCAAATAATTTTCCGACCAATATGGATCTTGTTTGATAGATCTCATTGAGATCTTTTAAACGGTGCAAAAAAAATTGAAAAATCACTTTTCATTTTCGTTATATTTGAGTTTGAAATTACCTTCTTTTTGAAAAAGCAGGTTTTGGGAGAAAGCAGAACGGGGGCTAAGTAATCCATTATCTTCTATCACATAACGACCACCTACTGCTACTACATTTCTTGGTTTCTCGAAAGGTCTTTACTGGTCTTTCTGATGATTCCCAGCATCTTCACCCTTGTATAGCATAACCAAACAGTATCCTTCATGACAAACGTAACATGACCAAACGTGTTTGCTAGTAATCAACGCTGTAACCCCCTTTGTTACCACTATTTTGAACAAGTCGCTTAAGATTTTCAACAACATAATTACGGCACTTCTAAAAAATTGCATATGTATATTCTTTTGCAGCACCTAATACCGAGCATTATCTAAAAAACACCACCTGTGATGTTCGCCTAAAATCAATTAAGCACTAACCATATAAAAGGATATGCATTCTTAGTTATTGATAGAGAATAATACCACCGTTACCAACCTTTGCACATTGATTCCGTGCTTGATTCCATTCAATTTCATGGTAAGGCAATGTATAGAGCTCCTTTCTCAAAGCCAAAACAGTTGGTGTGATTGGACCAACAAACCTCTTCCCATATAAGTACGACATCGGCAAGTAAACCATCCGACAGTGACACCACATCCTTCCTGTAAAGTTGTTTCAAAACAGTTTCCTTTCCTCAGACAGAATAGTATGTAGATTTAAATGGCATGCACAAATCCATGTTACATCTATCAAGAGCATGACATGCATTGACTTCACATGAAATACAAAAAAATAAAATAAAACAGATAGATACACATAAGATAAACAACATAAAATGGTCACCAACCAGGATGGACTGGCAGAATATAAGGTAAAAGATACATCTCAGGGGGCAAGGGATTGTTTCCAGACCATTCAAATACTCCAAGTACCTGTTGCCATTAAAAAAAAAAAATCAAACAATCATGGAGGAGTACAGCCAAATATTGTTAGCGCTTTAACAAACAACATAAAGTTTCAAAACTCAACTGAAAGCCACATTTTCCCCCATGATGTTATTGCAGTAGCACCACCATGGTCTAGAACCCATTTTTGTCCTTTCTCCACTGCCCCTTGCCCATCATTAGCTCCTTCTCCAAGCAATCTCAAAGTAACATAGTTCAAGACAGTACCAAACATGGTGCTGGGGCCCTCAATGTGTAGGCCCCACCCACCATCTGTATTCTGTAATTTCATATTTCGACTCTTAGAAATTTTACCATAGTCTACTGACAAAATACTTAGAAAAGAATAACTTTAGGAAAGCAATATTGGATGTGATTTTCACACTCCTCTTTTTTTATAACCACACCCCATTTTTGTCTTCTTTTGATGTGAATTTTCAATGTCGTCCTTCCAAGTGTGAAAGAGAATACAAATGAAGGGGTAATTTTGTAAAACATCACAAGAGGACAAAAAAGGGAGTGTGGTTGCAGAAAGGGGAGTGTGAAAATCAATTACCTATTTATAGATGAAAAAAGAGTACAGACCACATAAAACAGGTTCAAATGCTAATATCAAACTGGCCTTGCCTGATGATTGTAAATATACCGGCACATCTCATACTTATGTGCTTTGGACAAAACTGCATTCAATGCCCCCACAATGGACAGAGTAATGACCTACGCATCAATAAGACAAATGATATATGAGTCACATATTATGCTTTCCTTGAACTGAATACAGCAAACAAACAAATATCTATGATGACAACCGACATATTTGAAAAACAATGGCAATTTCAACGTTAGACCTACCACAGTACCACTCATAAGGAAACGGTGCACTTAGAATGTTAACAGAGGCCAATCAGCACTTACCAAGCCAGGCATTAAAAACATAGGACCACCATAATCTCCAGGCCAATGCCCATCATGTGCTTGGAGAGTTGAGTGAAAACTGATAGCTCTTCTTAACGTGGTCGTTACTTGATCTTCCGTAATGTCTTCTGTATCATTGACTTTGACTTGTGGTAAAACAACCCTGCTTGGATTTTCCTTGGAAAACTACACTCGGAAAAGGAAGCGGATGTTAGTCAATGAGATCAATATAGTAACCCACTTAAGAATATAATCTGTTGGGCTTTTCTTCAAAAAGTGCCTCAAAAGTAGAGTTTATGCAACAGCATATTCGGTATCTAAATTACCACTGTCAGCCCAATCACACCAAAAAAATGTCAGCTGAGTAAGAAGTTGGTATATCAGATATCAAAATGTATGATTCAAAGAATATAAGGGGACAGGTTACAGAAATGAACATCTAATCTCATGACTCGCTGAAAATAGGGGAAGAAAACTCAATCTTGTTACACAGTACAAACAAAGACCTCTGCTTCGCCCTTGAGATACCATTCTAATGCAAACTAACAACGTTACAGAAGAACTTAATACATGCCCTTTATCTGGTATGCTTAACAACACGATGATTTGTGAGATAGTAATTTTGAACTATTCTGAAAAGTAAAAATTAACTGGCAATAGGGGTTCACTTCGAGAGGCAGATCATAAGAATTGAGATCTTAATATCTTTTGCAATACAAATCACTTGACCAGCATCTCAAACTAGCTCAGAGTGTTTCTTTTGCGTCTAAGTGTTGTGTTTGACATCCATTTCCCACCCAACAGTTGTATCAGACCTTAGAACCCCATCCTATGCAAAAATTAAACTTTCTCTCCACTGCCCATAAACCAAGCCACTCAAAACACCATTTTAAGCACACGAAGGGGATCGTCTAGGCAAGATGAGGTTTAAAGTACGTCGCCGAAATCAAGCTGCTATTAGAGGTTCAAATTTGTATTTGTCGGGCCATTGTTCAAGTTTTGACAAGGAAAGACTTGTCCCTTCCATTTCAGAGCCACCAATGTTGATTTCAACAAAGCGTGGGGCTGCGGGGGCAAGGAAGAACATTTGTTGTTCATGAGATAAAGAATGGGAACAACAGGTGCTTGTTCAGTGAGACGGAGAAAAAGGATACCACTCTCGTACCCAACAGTTGTGTGGAGCTAAGAAATCCATCCCAAGAAAAAATAGAACTCTCTCTCCACTGCCCATGAACAAAACGCTCTACAGATCAAAAGAAAAAGGAAAAAAAAACCCAAACGATCAAAACACCATTTTAAGCACACAAAGGATCATCTAGACATGACGAGTTCAACGACAAGAGTACGTCGTGGAGATTGACCTGCCAATAGTGATTCAAATTGAATTTTTTCCGGACAGATTTTTTTGACAAGGAAAGACTTTTCCTACTGTATCAGAGCCACCGTTGTCGATTTCAACCAAGTGTGAGGTTGAAGAGGCCCCAGCAGAGAGGACCATGTTGTCAGAAAGGATAACAAATCATTATCTATTGAGGCAGAGAAAGAAGGTAAGTGACAGCCGAGAAGTCTCAAAAGTCAAAACCGCTAACGGGGGGATTGGTAGAAAACATAACCTTGGTAAAAGGTAGGGAGAACTTACAAGTGTAGCATGTTGCGGTTGGATGATCATAAAGGATTTGGAGCCGAGTGAATGAAATGGCCTCTGTTGTAGCTTAAGTTGGTAGTTCTGTACTGATAGTGTGTGGGATTTGTAAGATCGTGGGAGAGATGTAGAGAGAGCCGGAGAGAGAACCCACTACAAGGGTTGGAGTGAAATCAAGAGAAAGATTTTTTTTTTTGCGTGTAATCTATTTTTTGTGTAGTCTAAAATTAATAAAATAAAATTGCGTCTCAGTGTTGTGTTTGAAATCCCGTACCCGCCCAGCACTTGATCGATTGAGGCGTTAACCTTATGGTAAGTACATCTACATCTCTTCCACTTTTAGCAAAGCAACAAAGACATCGAAATCATGTACATAAAAAAGCTACAAACAGCTCACCCACCGGGCTGTTGGGCTGTTGTTACAAGGTTAGAAAAAAAGTTAGCAAGAATGTGAAAGTATATTACCAAAAAGTGTAAAATGCAAATTGAAGTGTCTTTTTTTGTCGTTTGGTTTTCCATATTGGCCTCCTGTCCATAGAAGGACCCATCCTGTATTTACGTCCGTTTATCATGCAAACCTGATTTTTTCCCGTGAAGGATTTGAGCACCAGAAGCATAATCAAAACCGAACCGTTGGTAGGCCCAGGCCCTCGATAGCTTTCCTATTCATACTATACTAGTAATATTAATAGGCGAGGCCAGCTAGACGCGACAGAGATGAGGAAAAGGAGATACACTCACTCACTTGTTTGGTTAGCATTTTTTAAAGTAATTTTTGATGTAATGAGTGGTAATAAGTGAAAAGAAATAAAAAGAAAAAAGACATTAAGAAATGTGTAGAGAGAGAAATGAGATGAGATGAATTGCGAACTAAACTAGGTGACTCTATCTATTTCTATTATGCTTTTTGTAGTGTTTTTTTTTTAAAAATGATAATAATATCGGAACGGACCTGAATGCGCATGAGCAGATCGGAGCTGTGCTTTCTGTGGAAACGATTGTTGTGAAAATTTTCGCGAGCCTTATCGATCTCCGTGATGATCTCATGATCGGTTGAACCGAGGGGTACTTCCGTGGGATCGAACTCCCAGAATTGCCTCCCCACGTGACCGTTCACCGTGCGAAGCCACGGGCTCCCTCCTCCTTCCGCGATCTTAAGCTTCCACATTGATCCCCCACCTCCCGATCCTAAAGCAGCAGCTTACACTCTGCAAGCAAAATCCCCCCCCCCCCCCCCCCCCCCCCCCCCCCCCCCACACTCCTCAAGACACTCAATTCAACCACGACCTAGCTAATCCCCCAAAACAATTTCCACACCTACATTTGCATTTGAAAGTTGAAACTCTTCCTCTTAGCTAATTCGGAGAGAGAGAGAGAGAGTGGTGTTTCTCAGGAGAGAATCTGCTGCTGCATATGCACAAGAGATTCAGAGGAGAAAACGAGCACTTGCATGTGGAGAGAGAGAGAGAGAGAGAGAGAGAGAGAGAGAGAGAACAAACAAACAAACAAACAATTACAGTTGACCCTTTTGTGCAGCTATGCTAGTAGCGATCTTGTCTTCAGTGGGAAAATAGAACTGGGAACGTCCAGCGTAGGGTTATGGCCCACACTAGGCCCACTTCGTTTTCATAATGGGCCCACTCTACGTGTACACTTTGTTTTTTAATCTCCTTTATTAGATTGCGAATCTCATTAATTACAACAGAAGAAGAGTAAATTACAGTAAACCCCCCTCAACTAACCCGAATTTTCACTTAACCCCCTCCAACTACAAAACTCAACAGTGTGCACCCTCTAACTATCCAGAATTGACACTTAACACCCTTTTGTTAGGTCTCCGTAGGAAAAATGCACCGACGGCCGTTTCCGGCCACCGGACGGCCGATCCGAGCCGTCCAAAAATTTTTAAAAAAAAAACCGAGTGGGCTAGCGTGGGAATCAAAGGCATCCGACGTGCGTAAATGCTCGATCTAAACACCCCATTTAAATTCTTGGGGTGTTTGGATCGAGCACCTACGCACGTCGGATGCCGTTGATTCCCGCGTAGGCCCACTCAGTTTTATTTTTTTAAATTTTTGGACGGCTCGGATTGGCCGCCCGGTGGCCGGAGACGGCCGTCGGTGCATTTTTCCTACGGAGACCTAACAAAAGGGTGTTAAGTGTCAATTCTGGATAGTTAGAGGGTGCACACTGTTGAGTTTTGTAGTTAAAGGGGGTTAAGTGAAAATTCGGATTAGTTGAGGGGGGTTTACTGTAATTTACTCAAAGAAGAATTGATTACAAAGCCACAAAATCCACACCAGCACATTTGTTCTTTACATTAATAATAACTAAAAGTGGTCTTTATTAGTTGAATTTTCTAGTGAATATTCCACTGATAAAGTCTATAAAGTCCCGCTAAACTCTCCTCACATATGATCCAGACAGGCAAGTAAGTGCTATATAAATGGGTGCTTTTATGCACTTCTGACCTAACCGCGCGAAAAGCAAACTATCAAACTTCAAACCTTCACCACTAGCTCAATTATTGAAGTATATATACATATACACATATACGTTTAAATATATCAATCCCTATGCAAATGTGTATAGAGAAATTATAAAAGTTCATCAAACTGGCGGAACGAATTTGCTATCGGGCACGTGCAGAGACGGATGTACAATTAGGCATATGTACCAATGGGCTTCGCAGTAAATGGAGGATGATTTTCTCACTAATGCTTTGATTTTATTCATTGAAAAAAAAATTGTTATGAATTGAAAAGCAATTCTGACTCAATCATCAATGTCTTTAAGGATCTAAAGAAGCATTACATTCCATTTTGATATATGGTTGAGCTAACGCATTGAGAAACTATTGAAAAATTTTAATTTCTGTTGTTATTATACATCTGTGAATTAAAGTAATAATACTATTATTACTCGAATTATGTATCATATAACCTAAAATTATTATAGGATCACGACACGATTGTAAAGATTTTAGGCCTTGGACAGAAACAATCTCATGAACTCTCTCTCTCTCTCTCTCTCTCTCTCTCTCTCTCTATATATATATATATATATATAGATATATACATATGTATGTATGTATCAGTCCTTCTCTCCTAAATACCACATCATATTAGTTAAAATGTGAACCTCCCATTTCTCCTCTTTTCAGATCAAATTTCGATGATCCGAACCGCTCAATATGATCAGAACCGATAGAACGTGATTTTAAGAATACTCACGAGAAATCAACAAAAAAATGACCAGAAAAAGCTTCATCCGAACAATTTTTTATTGAACAGTTCAAAAAAAAAACTATTCAAATCAAGCCCTTTCCAATTTTTTTTTTCCTATTTCTCGCGAGTACTCTTAAAATCAAGTTCTGAACACATTGAGCGGCTCAAATCATCAAAATTTATTCGGAAAAGGGGAGTCCACATTTTAAAAGATCCTCATTTGAAACATTCTGTGTGTGTATATGTGTGTGTGTGTGTGTATATATATATATATATATATATATATATATATATATATATATATATATATATATATATATATGAGCTTGTGTGTCGACTAAGTTGTCTTATTTGAGTAACTGAGTAAAGGTTGTAAATACAGGTTGTATCCAGGGGCGGATTCAATGTAAGACCAGTTGGGTCACGTGACCCAGCTGACTTCATAATAAATAATAAATAGGTTAGTATTGTTATTGAAATAACCGATGGTTTAGTGGTAAGAACTGATGCATGTAAGGCAAAGGACACATGTTCAAAACTTGTAGTGAACTTTGTTTGTTCAGTTTAAATGGTCCCCTAACAGTTGTTCTCTCCGAAATTTTTCGAAGATTTCCTCTTTACTTCAATTTTAATACTCTAATAAGTTCTTCTCTCAATGATTTCTCAAAGATTTTCTGTGCAAATATATATACACAATACGTTTTAATGTGTTTGACATAGTTTCAATTTTTTTTTTCTTACTTGTAACTTAAAACTTATTTTTACCTTTTGAAAATCGATTTGTGTAATTATAGCATGCCGTATATTTTTGGTTGAACTCTTAGCAAGTTTATTTTTTTTATCGTTGTCCATTACATGATCTTAATTCAAACTCAACAACGTTACTACAAAGGTTTAATTTTATTTGAGTGATTTTATAATTTATAATTATTGTAAAACATTATCGAAAGCCTATATTTGTACTCGAAATTTCTGGGCCAATCTTGTACTTGGGAGGTGACCCATCTGTGTAAAATTTTTGGATCCGTCACTGGTTGTATCTAATTCTTATTTCCTTCTCGTTTTTTTCTATGATTTATCTTTTACATCTATACTTTCATAGTTTCATGTTCAATTCAGGTTTATGAAATTCAAAACCTTAGTTTAAATTTTTAATGTTTCTAAAATATTATAATGACCGGATCTTAATTGTGCTGGACTTGCTCTAGAAATAGAGTAACAAAAACCAGATTGCAGGATGAGACGTCAATCCCGGAAACAGACATCTCATACGTTTGTTCTGGAAGGCTAAGCACCAATAGCACGCACGTTCTTCGCTTTCTATGATAAACCGGCTGGATCTGAACTCATAACCGGACGCTCTCCAAGGAGCTTGAGCATGATGAGTGTGGGAGCCAGAAACTTCGATCCGATAGGCTTGGCCTCAGCATCCAACTGTGCTGACTTGGACTACTCTCCCCATGAATTGTCACCCTCCGATAAGGAAACATCATGCTTACCGCATAACATATCATCCAACAATGTAAGCTTCGCGGATGATGATATGGTGTCCTCGGTCATTTTATGGACACCGTAATTTTTGGTATCATTATGAGTATAACTAAAACCCATTACAAGCATAATAGAACCTAAACAAGGCATAACTAAGAAATATCCAAAAAATCAACCAAGACATAACTAAACCCAACTAAGGCATAATAAATAAGTTATGTCTTGCTATGGTTCTGTTATGCTCATAATAGTTTTGATTATGCTCATAATGGGTTTTGGTTATATTCATAATGGTTTTGTTATACCAAAAGTTACGATGTCTCCAAAATAACTGGGACACTGAAGTCATTCCCAATGTTCACCTTGTGCGAAAATCTTCTAATTTTCGGAACAAACATTCAGGAGCATCCGAGCATAGCTTTATCTGCATGCAAGTCAAGTTTTTACCAGAAAAAGAAATGAAAATAGAGTTTCTACGTTATTTTTGGAAATTTGCAGGAAGTAGAAGTAGAAGAAAAGATGAGAAGGCTATAACGTACTCCAAATGAAACAAACGGAAACCATGGGCATGTACCATGCATGCAACTTTGCCGAGAATGAGAGAAGCCCTCACTGCCAAACAAAAGTTATCTTGATGAAAGCTCATGATTCTGCTTTTGACCACATGCACATCCGATCCTTTTACTTTTGGAAACCAAAATTAGAAGTTTCAACTCTAGAATCTAGATGCTCATAAACTAAAAAGGGCCTGTTTGCAAATCAAAACGTTCAATTGGTGTCCGACTCTCTCTCTCTCTCTCTCTCTCTCTCTCTCTCTCTCCCTCCTAGCCCATCTACTATTTCCTTCGCTAGCTCTACAAACTCCATGTCCTCTTCGCCCATCTTGGTAGCATATCCACGTTCGCGATCCCTATGGTGAGAAAGTCCCATGGACGTGAACGGCAAGTCCAACGTCCTCATACTGCAAGTCCCATGGTCGGAAGCCCTCGTTGGCCACGTTTTTATCCTTTCCTGCGGCGGCGGCAGTAGCAGATGGTTAGGGTTAGGGTTAGGGTTAGGTTTTAGGTTTTGTGTTTTCAGTTTTTGAGTTCTGCTGTAGGATCTTTTGTGTTTCCTCTCGATTGGGTCTCCCCTAGTTTAGGTTGTCTACCCCAGATTCTGGTCTCTCCAGATCTGAAGTCTAACAATGTTTCTGTAGGTTTTGATGGGATTTTGTTCTGTGGTTTTTGGGATCCGTTTGTTGCTTGCTTCCTGTGCCCACCATGGCCGCGAAGATTTGCCTGCCATCCTTGATGCCAGTTTGTTTTTGTCTAGGAGGTTGTTGTTGTTGTGAGGTGCTTGACGGATTCCTATACCTAAATTAATGGGTTGCCCCAAGCGCAGGATGGAGACCGACGTAGCACAATATCCGGTAAGTCCGGAATCGAATCCACAGAGACGATGATGTGTGTTGATTAGAAACTCGGGTTATTACTTATTTAAATTGGCTCTTAGGTAGCCACCCCTTGTCGTTTGATGCTGAGATTAACTAAAACCCAGAATAATATTTATTCTTTTCAAATAATTAAAAAGGAGATACGGTCGTAGGGTTCATAGCTCTCGTAACCAGTTTGGATTAACCTGCTCCATTCGGTGTTCTTAAAAACGTTCAATTTTATATTGAAAAAGACACCTCGCAAGATGCGAAACCTTGGGGTCGCCGTTTACCTATGCGTAGCGAAAAATGAGTTTTTGACCCCCATTCCTCCATTCACATGGGCTCCAACAATGCCTGGGTTAGTCTACGGGAAGTATTTTTCCAATCTAAAATTATTTTTTTAATTGTTTGAAAATAGAAGCAGTGTCCGAACTGGCCACGGAGTGCTAATCACCCCGCGACCTTACCTATACGACTACTCATAACTCATTATCAAGCGAAAAACGGAAGAAATCCTAATTTGAAACATGCTTCTACTGCGCAAGATGAAAAATAAACAATAAATATCAACTAATCAAAGTTCAACGAATAACTTTTATTGAAAATAACAATAAAAATAAAAAAAAGATACCAAAGTGCAAGTAATTAAGCAAAACTTAAAATAACTTAAAGAAGAAAACTAACAATATTCGGAACAAAGAATCGGCAGCCCCGTTCTTCGTTCTTTTTGGCAAAAAAGGTCCCCAGAACCAAAACCCTTGCTGCCCTTTTATAATGCTAGCCTTCGATTTTTATTGGCCATCCAAATTATTTCTTTCCAAAGCTGTAATCAGTGGCCTATTGAGGGCTTGTTTGATAATCTAAATT
>CM024955.1:39422913-39465716 GCA_014282245.1 Rhododendron simsii
CCTGCTGTGAGACGAAGGCCCCGAGCTCGCCACCCCTCGACACGTCGACAGAAATAGCGCCGCTAGCACCGCAATGCCCATTACAATTGCAATGGTAGACAAATCCTGTTAGTTGAGAGAACAACATTCTCCCAAAATTCAGGGAAGTGAAGGAGATGAATATATAGAAAAGAACTTGTTACTTGTTCACTAAATTTTGTCTTCATTGTAGTCTTATACTAGTAAAGCCTCTTTGTTGATTACATGCTAATCCTGGAACCAAGTAGAAACATTGGCCCAAGGCAAAGAAGTACGACAAAGTCCAAGAAAGGTCAAAGCAAAGTTGAAGAAACCAGGACCAAGGAGTAACGAAATCAACTGATTCATCAAATTCTTGTATGGAAGTTGAAGAAAACAGGCCAGCTAGAGATGCTCAAAGAAGCGGAAAATTCAACATTACAGCATCCAGTGTCTTCGAATTTCAACTTTCTTAAAATTGAACATCCCGCAAACTTGCAAGTAATTGGACTAACCTTGTTCTGACAAGAAAGGTAACTCTCTCCCCAACCACCGGAAGCACGTTGTCTGGACAATAGAAAATCACACGCCTTGCGGATGCCAGAACAGTTATGGTAGTTTTTTCCAGCGGCCACTAACCCTTTTATCCCAAACCACGCACCATAGGTGAAGCAAACAGCCCAAGAGCCGTACCTATTGAGAGACAGTAAAAATATAGCTATATCAGATTGTAAATTATCCAACATTTAGACACACATGAGGTCTTTAGGAAATACAACAGATACATTACTGTGGGTAGAGGATAGGTGTAGACTGTAGACACATACAGCCCCTAAACACAGGTTAAGCAAAGCTGAAAATCTGACAGTCATAAATAAGCGAGCATGAACCAAGGGCATACAGATGCACATTTGGTATTTGCTGCAAGAAGTAAGAGAGGGCAAACTAGAAAGAAAACATAAAACAAACCATGAGCCATCTGGTGCTTGTATCTTTTCAATAAACATAGCAGCTCTTTCAATACACCCTTCTATTTCTTGATGCCGATGCCCAGGGTATAACTTCTTAAATGATGACAAAGCTTGCATTGCAGCTGAGGTACATTCTACATAACTACATAATATTTGTAGTCAGCTAACAGTTATTATTCAATGGAATCAGGAAATAATTACAATGAAGGTGCTGATATCTTACGGATAATCAATAACAATGTCGCCAAAAGTTTCCGCAGGGTTCAGTAACTGAAGGTAAAAATAAAACAGACAAAACAGCCAAATTATATTTCCTGAATGGAACAGTAGCAAAAGAAATGTTAGTTGCAACATTTCACCCTTGCAGTCTTGCCAGGATAAGGAGATGATCAAATAGAGAGGCTGTTATGGGTTGCTTTATCTCAACTTTCTAGTAAACTACACCAATTCATAAAAGCACAAACAATATATGGAAACTACCTCCAACCATCTGTAGGATCTTGTGAGCTCATATGTTGCAAATCCGCCGTCACTATTCTGCAGTGGTAACAAGAAAGAACATAATAGTCCCTTTATCATAGAGAAGCAATAAAGACATGTTGTGTTTGGATGAGTTTTTGAGATTTTTTGAGTTTGGTTTTTAGGGTAATGAGTGGAGAGAGAAATAGGGTAATGATTGGAGATAGGGGTAATGAGTGGAGAGAGATAGAGAGAGAAATGAGAATAATGATTGGAGAGTGGTGAGAGAAATGAGAGTAATTATTGAAAGTAGGGATAATGAGTGTTTTTTGAGTTCAAATTTTTTTTTCAAATAGCAAACCAAACAAAGCAGTATTTATTACAAAATAGCTCACAGAACTAAAGTGCAATTCCATTGTAGGCACATGCACCTACATACACCGAAATGGAGGGTAGATCGCTGTCTTTTTGGAGATTGAAGGTTTCATCAATGCCTGAATCTGGTTGAATTTGACACCTACTACATTTGCAGGTAATAATCTCTCCTTTCTCTTTGCCATCGTTTCATTCCACTTTAGGCGGTCTAAGAACATTTTCATTCCACTTGTCAAAATCCGGATCTTTGCAGGTAAGATCTTATTACCAAGCTTTATGTGGGAGCGGTAACCCCATCCTTCCTTGGCAAGCGATTTGGAAAACATCTGCTCCATTGAAAGTGAGTTTTTTTGTTTGGTGTGCGGTGCAAGGGAAGATTCTTACCATTGACAACCTAATCCGAAGGCGGAGAATCATTGTTAATTGGTGTTGTATGTGTAAGAGGGACGCGGAGACGGTGGATCATCTTCTAATCCATTGTCCTTTGGCTTGGGAGCATTGGTCTGGGGTTTTCAACTGGTTCAGTTTACAATGGGTTGTGTCAAGGAGCGTTTTGGAACTCTTAATCGCTTGGAGAGGTGCTAGAGTGAAAAAAAGAAGGAAGCATGTTTGGGCAATGATTTCGCTTTGTTTGATGTGGACCATATGGCGGGAGAGAAATGCGAGGTGCTTTGAAGGAGTAGAAAAGCCTTTATTTAAAATCAAAAGTTTTGTGATTAGTAGTTTGTATAGTTGGGACAAAGGAGAATGTAATCCTTCCTTTGATCAATTTCTAGATTGGTTTGATTTGTTTATCTCCCGTTAGTGGTGTATAGGGCCTTTTCTTCTATGGCCTTTTTTGTATACGGGGCGGCATTCCCTTAATGCCTTATTTCTAATATACTTATTTACTTATCAAAAAAAGAACATTTTGATGGTTGGCAAACCAAACAGTTTGGCTGTATCAGCCAAAATAAAAAGAATTTGTTCATTTTTAACACTAATGATGTTATCAGGTATATAAGAGGAATATTGCTTATACATAGCAGGCTCAGTAATAATTAGACTTGGAGGATCTGAAAGTCTCTGTCATTCATCAACCTTTTCTACATATTCAGAAGCACCATCAGAAGCACCAAACATGGTTCTTTAGAGAAAGGACATGACAGGTTGACTAAATCCAAAGAATCAAGATTGAACATCCAAAATTTCTCTTAGCAATAATTCCAACTGTTCAAAAGTTTATCCTCCGATAAAAGGGGCGTGATACCAATTCAATTCAAAAGCATAAACTATGGAAATAAGAATTCAATAAACAAATAAAAACATGGGGAACTTTTTGGTCTATGAACAAAAATAAGCTAATTATATACAATCACAATTCAAGTTACCTGTAGAGAAAGAATAACATTTACAGCATCGTATAACAGCTTCGCATCTATTGGTTCACCAACAATGTCTGATGGCAGTTTTGATAATAGGAGAACAGCCTAAAATAGAATTCAAATATTAGTTATGTGGAAGAAATGCACAAATGGGACATAATGAGTTTGATCCATTAATACTTTCAATCCTTCAGCTGTGCAGTCAGAGATAGGCCATCCATGATCCGCAGTTGAGAAAGGCCAAGCACCTTTTGATATGTGGCGATACCAGAAATCAAGATTTCCCGGGCAATCGTCTAAAACCTTTCAACCAAAGAGAAGGGAGGCAAAAGAATACAGAAGGGGGTAAACTCACTGAAAACTCAAGACAGATACACGAATTGGACAAGCAAATCTAAAACAAGAAAAATAGAGGTCCACCTGGGATTTCTTTACATAGCTATGTGCTTTCTTCAGAGTGGGACCATATTCTTCAGCAAGGTTCGTCGAAACAATTGCTTGGACAGCAAAAGCAGTGTCCCATAATTGGCTACCATTATACCCCTGCAACAGATTCATATGCAGTGAAGTGGTAACAAATTTTCCAATATCAATGACAGGGAGAATTTTCAAATATCTGTGAAGCTACCCCTTGTTTACTGATTATTGCTTTGAATTAAGCAACAAGCAATGAGTTTGTTCTGAACACCCCTTGGTTGCGTATTGCTTATCAATGCGTCCAACAAGCATATGAGCAATTTGTAAAGCAAATAAGCAAGAGTAGCCAAACTAGTTTCCTTATCACGGAGTTTACTTATAAGCAACAAGACGCCAATAAGCAAGTAACCAATTGGTTTCTTACAAATTCCACTAGTAAATTTCAGTGGAAACTCTGCCGGTCATATAATAGAGAACAGTGAAGGAAATTGAAATCTACACTCCCCTTTTTAACATCTACACTCCCTTTTTTGGATTTTAGTGTTGAAAGTGTATATAATTTTTTTGCTAAAAGACAAAAAAAGGAGTGTAGATGTTAAAAAAGGGAGTGTAGATTTCAATTTCCAACAGTGAAAGCCAACCATATGATTGAGTAATTAAAGATGGTATAGCACTATTGCAAGACCTGCATTTTCATGCCATCTTCAGCAAGCCACAGGTAGTCATAGATTCTTGGAAGATGCAACTTGAAAGCCTCTGAATTTGGGTCTTCTGCCCAACAGCAAAGCATATTTAGCACCTGCATTAAAATTCCAGTTTTGAGAAGAAAATGGAGCGTCTAGGTAAACTTGGAAAACTGTTTCTTTATTCTTCCTTTTAGGATGTATCTTCAATGAGAAAATGAAAGGTGTTTACAGAAGAAAAATAATCTAGTTATTTAAATCTGAAAAGGTGAAATTAAAACATTTTGCATTGGTCAATGTCGCAGTAGATCTCAGAGATCGTAAACCAGAGTACAAAAAGTAACATGCCATAAACTATACCCAGATTGCAGACTGCAGCCTGCAGACCTAAATGGCAGTAATTACAAGATAGAAGTTTAACCCATAACCTCATGGTTACTTATTTGACGGCATTTAACATTCTGAAGCGTTAGAACCCTTGCAGAATCATGGTTAATATCACCTCAAGTTCTCTCTGTTCAAGTTTGGATGTCCCACAGCAGTTGTCCGCTGTGAGAAGCAAGTAAAACTCTTGTTCAATGAATACCCGCGATCTAGAGGGAGTCAAGGATTAATGATCAAAATTTGCACCTCCCAGAACTATTGTCCTTACATATAATGGGTCTCCTCAATAAGTTGGGTTTTCTACAATGTACACCAAATTTGCGAGAGGGAAAAGCAGTTGCAATTATACAATAGCGACATTATCGCAATGCCTTTGGCTTTTGGCACTCCACTAAACATCAAACATTTCAAAATTAAGTAAAAGATCACCAATATATACCTTGTTTACAGGCCCTATGCATATATATCGAGTATTCTCATCTTCATAGTGTATGTGCTCCATTGCAACACGAAGAGCCTTCTCTCTCAACCTTTTCCCAGGCCAATGCATGAGAATCGGTTCCACAACCTTGTCAATAGATACCCAAAGTAGATCCTGTACGAGAGGATGTGGGTAGTACAAGTCTTCCTGCAATAAAAAAGTAAGCAAAAATTCTCACCTTTGCACACTCTATGCAAGATCAGAGCACTGACAAGAACTTGTGCACATAAAATTTAAATGTTGTCGAATCTTCTCTCCTCAAACACTACTCATCAGAAAAATGGAGACCACATTCCATGTCTCCTTCTTCAGGAGTGGTCCACTCCAACCTTTTGCTTTCACGGTAAGAGGCCGTTCCACTTTTTAAGAAAAGGAACATTAAGAAAAAGAAGGTAATTTCAAGGTCAAAAATCATGTGTTTACGCAAATAATTTTCCTACCAATATGGATCTTGTTTGATAGATCTCATTGAGATATTGAGATCTTTTAAACGGTGCAAAAAAAATTGAAAAATCACTTTTCATTTTCGTTATATTTGAGTTTGAAATTACCTTCTTTTTGAAAAAGCAGGTTTTGGGAGAAAGCAGAACGGGGGCTAAGTAATCCATTATCTTCTATCACATAACGACCACCTACTGCTACTACATTTCTTGGTTTCTCGAAAGGTCTTTACTGGTCTTTCTGATGATTCCCAGCATCTTCACCCTTGTATAGCATAACCAAACAGTATCCTTCATGACAAACGTAACATGACCAAACATATTTCCTAGTGATCAACGCTGTAACCCCCTTTGTTACCACTATTTTGAACAAGTCGCTTAAGATTTTCAACAACATAATTACAGCACTTCTAAAAAATTGCATATGTATATTCTTTTGCAGCACCTAATAGCGAGCATTATCTAAAAAACACCACCTGTGATGTTCGCCTAAAATCAATTAAGCACTAACCATATGAAAGGATATGCATTCTTAGTTATTGATAGAGAATAATACCACCCTTACCAACCTTTGCACATTGATTCCGTGCTTGATTCCATTCAATTTCATGGTAAGGCAATGTATAGAGCTCCTTTCTCAAAGCCAAAACAGTTGGTGTGATTGGACCAACAAACCTCTTCCCATATAAGTACGACATCGGCAAGTAAACCATCCGACAGTGACACCACATCCTTCCTGTAAAGTTGTTTCAAAACAGTTTCCTTTCCTCAGACAGAATAGTATGTAGATTTAAATGGCATGCACAAATCCATGTTACATCTATCAAGAGCATGACATGCATTGACTTCACATGAAATACAAAAAAAATAAAATAAAACAGATAGATATACACAAGATAAACAACATAAAATGGTCACCAACCAGGATGGACTGGCAGAATATAAGGTAAAAGATACATCTCAGGGGGCAAGGGATTGTTTCCAGACCATTCAAATACTCCAAGTACCTGTTGCCATTAAAAAAAAAAAATCAAACAATCACGGAGGAGTACAGCCAAATATTGTTAGCGCTTTAACAAACAACATAAAGTTTCAAAACTCAACTGAAAGCCACATTTTCCCCCATGATGTTATTGCAGTAGCACCACCATGGTCTAGAACCCATTTTCGTCCTTTCTCCACTGCCCCTTGCCCATCATTAGCTCCTTCTCCAAGCAATCTCAAAGTAACATAGTTCAAGACAGTACCAAACATGGTGCTGGGGCCCTCAATGTGTAGGCCCCACCCACCATCTGTATTCTGTAATTTCATATTTCGACTCTTAGAAATTTTACAATAGTCTACTGACAAAATACTTAGAAAAGAATAACTTTAGGAAAGCAATATTGGATGTGATTTTCACACTCCTCTTTTTTTATAACCACACCCCATTTTTGTCTTCTTTTGATGTGAATTTTCAATGTCGTCCTTCCAAGTGTGAAAGAGAATACAAATGAAGGGGTAATTTTGTAAAACATCACAAGAGGACAAAAAAGGGAGTGTGGTTGCAGAAAGGGGAGTGTGAAAATCAATTACCTATTTATAGATGAAAAACGAGTATAGACCACATAAAACAGGTTCAAATGCTAATATCAAACTGGCCTTGCCTGATGATTGTAAATATACCGGCACATCTCATACTTATGTGCTTTGGACAAAACTGCATTCAATGCCCCCACAATGGACAGAGTAATGACCTACGCATCAATAAGACAAATGATATATGAGTCACATATTATGCTTTCCTTGAACTGAATACAGCAAACAAACAAATATCTATGATGACAACCGACATATTTGAAAAACAATGGCAATTTCAACGTTAGACCTACCACAGTACCACTCATAAGGAAACGGTGCACTTAGAATGTTAACAGAGGCCAATCAGCACTTACCAAGCCAGGCATTAAAAACATAGGACCACCATAATCTCCAGGCCAATGCCCATCATGTGCTTGGAGAGTTGAGTGAAAACTGATAGCTCTTCTTAACGTGGTCGTTACTTGATCTTCCGTAATGTCTTCTGTATCATTGACTTTGACTTGTGGTAAAACAACCCTGCTTGGATTTTCCTTGGAAAACTACACTCGGAAAAGGAAGCGGATGTTAGTCGATGAGATCAATATAGTAACCCACTTAAGAATATAATCTGTTGGGCTTTTCTTCAAAAAGTGCCTCAAAAGTAGAGTTTATGCAACAGCATATTCAGTATCTAAATTACCACTGTCAGCCCAATCACGCCAAAAAAATGTCAGCTGAGTAAGAAGTTGGTATATCAGATATCTAAATGTATGATTCAAAGAATATAAGGGGACAGGTTACAGAAATGAACATCTAATCTCATGACTCGCTGAAAATAGGGGAAGAAAACTCAATCTTGTTACACAGTGCAAACAAAGACCTCTGCTTCGCCCTTGAGATACCATTCTAATGCAAACTAACAACGTTACAGAAGAACTTAATACATGCCCTTTATCTGGTATGCTTAACAACACGATGATTTGTGAGATAGTAATTTTGACCTATTCTGAAAAGTAAAAATTAACTGGCAATAGGGGTTCACTTCGAGAGGCAGATCATAAGAATTGAGATCTTAATATCTTTTGCAATACAAATCACTTGACCAGCATCTCAAACTAGCTCAGAGTGTTTCTTTTGCGTCTAAGTGTTGTGTTTGACATCCATTTCCCACCCAACAGTTGTATCAGACCTTAGAACCCCATCCTATGCAAAAATTAAACTCTCTCCACTGCCCATAAACCAAGCCACTCAAAACACCATTTTAAGCACACGAAGGGGATCGTCTAGGCAAGATAAGGTTTAAAGTACGTCGCCGAAATCAAGCTGCTATTAGAGGTTCAAATTTGTATTTGTCGGGCCATTGTTCAAGTTTTGACAAGGAAAGATTTGTCCCTTCCATTTCAGAGCCACCAATGTTGATTTCAACAAAGCGTGGGGTTGCGGGGGCAAGGAAGAACATTTGTTGTTCATGAGATAAAGAATGGGAACAACAGGTGCTTGTTCAGTGAGACGGAGAAAAAGGATACCACTCTCGTACCCAACAGTTGTGTGGAGCTAAGAAATCCATCCCAAGAAAAAATAGAACTCTCTCTCCACTGCCCATGAACAAAACGCTCTACGGATCAAAAGAAAAAGGAAAAAAAAAACCCAAACGATCAAAACACCATTTTAAGCACACAAAGGATCATCTAGACATGACGAGTTCAACGACAAGAGTACGTTGTGGAGATTGACCTGCCAATAGTGATTCAAATTGAATTTTTTCCGGACAAATTTTTTTGACAAGACTTTTCCTACTGTATCAGAGCCACCGTTGTTGATTTCAACCAAGTGTGAGTTTGAAGAGGCCCCAGCAGAGAGGACCATGTTGTCAGAAGGATAACAAATCATTATCTATTGAGGCAGAGAAAGAAGGTAAGTGACAGCCAAGAACTCTCAAAAGTCAAAACCGCTAACGGGGGGATTGGTAGAAAACATAAGCTTGGTAAAAGGTAGGGAGAACTTACAAGTGTAGCATGTTGCGGTTGGATGATCATAAAGGATTTGGAGCCGAGTGAATGAAATGGCCTCTGTTGTAGCTTAAGTTGGTAGTTCTGTACTGATAGTGTGTGGGATTTGTAAGATCGTGGGAGAGGTGTAGAGAGAGCCGGAGAGAGAACCCACTACAAGGGTTGGAGTGAAATCAAGAGAAAGATTTATTTTTTTTTGCGTGTAATCTATTTTTTGTGTAGTCTAAAATTAATAAAATAAAATTGCGTCTCAGTGTTGTGTTTGAAATCCCGTACCCGCCCAGCACTTGATCGATTGAGGCGTTAACCTTATAGTAAGTACATCTACATCTCTTCCACTTTTAGCAAAGCAACAAAGACATCGAAATCATGTACATAAAAAAGCTACAAACAGCTCACCCACCGGGCTGTTGGGCTGTTGTTACAAGGTTAGAAAAAAAGTTAGTAAGAATGTGAAAGTATATTACCATAAAGTGTAAAATGCAAATTGAAGTGTCTTTTTTTGTCGTTTGGTTTTCCATATTGGCCTCCTGTCCATAGAAGGACCCATCCTGTATTTACGTCCGTTTATCATGCAAACCTGATTTTTTCCCGTGAAGGATTTGAGCACCAGAAGCATAATCAAAACCGAACCGTTGGTAGGCCCAGGGCATCGATAGCTTTCCTATTCATACTATACTAGTAATATTAATAGGCGAGGCCAGCTAGACACGACAGAGAAGAGGAAAGGAGATACACTCAGGCTCCGTTTCAGAAACCTTCTTACAAAATATTTTTTTGATTTTTTTTTGCACCGTATAAAAGATCTTAATGAGACCTATCAAATAAGATCCATATTAGTAGGAAAATTATTTGCGTAAACACATTATTTTTTAGCTTGAAATTGACTTTTTGAAATAAGCACTTATTTAAGGTTGCGGAACGGGGCCTCGCTCACTTGTTTGGTTAGCATTTTTTAAAGTAATTTTTGATGTAATAAGTGGTAATAAGTGAAAAAAAATAAAAAGAAAAAGACATTAAGAAATGTACAGAGAGAGAAATGAGATGAGATGAATTGCGAACTAAACTAGGTGAGTCTCTATCTATTTCTATTATGCTTTTTGTAGTGTTTTTTTTTTAAAAATGATACTCCCTCCGTCCCATAATGTTTGGCATTTTCAGGATTGCGTGCCATTTTTAAATTGCATATATCTTTCGATCCATAATGTTTTAGGCGATTTTTTGAACTTTGTTTAATAGAACAAATTAAACTCTATCAAACAAGATCCATATTACTTATAAAAAACATTACGGATTAAAAGATATAGTTAATTTTTTCATGAGGCTGGAATAGTGAAAGTGCCAAACATTATGGGACGGAGTAATATCGGAACGGACCTGAATGCGCATGAGCAGATCGGAGCTGTGCTTTTTGTGGAAACGATTGTTGTGAAAATTTTCGCGAGCCTTATCGATCTCCGTGATGATCTCATGATCGGTTGAACCGAGGGGTACTTCCGTGGGATCGAACTCCCAGAATTGCCTCCCCACGTGACCGTTCACCGTGCGAAGCCACGGGCTCCCTCCTCCTTCCGCGATCTTAAGCTTCCACATTGATCCCCCACCTCCCAATCCTAAAGCAGCAGCTTACACTCTGCAAGAAAAATTCCCCCACACACTCCTCAAGACACTCAATTCAACCACGACCTAGCTAATCCCCCAAAACAATTTCCACACCTACATTTGCATTTGAAAGTTGAAACTCTTCCTCTTAGCTAATTCGGAGAGAGAGAGAGAGAGAGTGGTGTTTCTCAGGAGAGAATCTGCTGCTGCATATGCACAAGAGATTCAGAGGAGAAAACGAGCACTTGCATGTGGAGAGAGAGAGAGAGAGAGAGAGAGAGAGAGAGCAAACAAACAATTACAGTTGACCCTTTTGTGCAGCTATGCTAGTAGCGATCTTGTCTTCAGTGGGAAAATAGAACTGGGAACGTCCAGCGTAGGGTTATGGCCCACACTAGGCCCACTTCGTTTTCTTAATGGGCCCACTCTACGTGTACACTTTGTTTTTTAATCTCCTTTATTAGATTGCGAATCTCATTAATTACAACAAAAGAAGAATTGATTACAAAGCCACAAAATCCACACCAGCACATTTGTTCTTTACATTAATAATAACTAAAAGTGGTCTTTATTAGTTGAATTTTCTAGTGAATATTCCACTGATAAAGTCTATAAAGTCCCGCTAAACTCTCCTCACATATGATCCAGACAGGCAAGTAAGTGCTATATAAATGGGTGCTTTTATGCACTTCTGGCCTAACCGCGCGAAAAGCAAACTCTCAAACTTCAAACCTTCACCACTAGCTCAATTATTGAAGTATATATACATATACACATATATGTTTAAATATATCAATCCCTATGCAAATGTGTATAGAGAAAGAATAATACTACTCACACAACGATCCAAACACAACAACTTACACAACCTCTCACATACATGTGGGGCCCACACATAGTATAAAAGTTCATCAAACTAGCGGAACGGATTTGCAATGGGGCACGTGCAGAGACGGATGTACAATTGGGCATATGTACCAATGGGCTTTGCAGTAAATGGAGGATGATTTTCTCACTAATGCTTTGATTTTATTCATTGAAAAAAAAAATTGCTACGAATTGAAAAGCAATTCTGACTCAATCATCAATGTCTTTAAGGATCTAAAGAAGCATTACATTCCATTTTGATATATGGTTGAGCTAACGCACTGAGAAACTATTGAAAAATTTTAATTTCTGTTGTTATTATACATCTGTGAATTAAAGTAATAATACTATTATTACTCGAATTATGTATCATATAACCTAAAATTATTATAGGATCACGACACGATTGTAAAGATTTTAGGCCTTGGACAGAAACAATCTCATGAACTCTCTCTCTCTCTCTCTCTCTCTCTCTCTCTCTCTCTATATATATATAGATATATAGATATGTATGTATGTATGTATCAGTCCTTCTCTCCTAAATACCACATCATATTAGTTAAAATGTGAACCTCCCATTTCTCCTCTTTTCAGATCAAATTTCGATGATCCGAACCGCTCAATATGATCAGAACCGATATAACATGATTTTAAGGATACTCACGAGAAATCAACAAAAAAATAACCAGAAAGAGCTTCATCCGAACAATTTTTTATTGAACAGTTCAAAAAAAACTATTCAAATCAAGCCCTTGCCGGTTTTTTTTTTCTATTTCTCGCGAGTACTTTTAAAATCACATTCTGAACACATTGAGCGGCTCGAATCATCAAAATTTATTCGGAAAAGGGGAGTTCGCATTTTAAAAGATCCTCATTTGAAACATTCTCTGTGTGTGTGTGTATATATATACAGTCCCCTTCCTATGAGGGCGTCCTCATTTTAAGCAAAATGCGGACGTCCTCTTTTCTCTCCTTTCCCGATCAAATTTCGATGATCCGAGCCGTTCAATGTGTTCAGAACGTGATTTTAAGGGTACCCGAAATCAGCAAAAAAAAGACCGGAAAGGGCTTAATTTGAGCAGTTTTTATTAGAACCGTTCGATAAAATACAAACAAAAACTGCTCGGATCAAGCCCTTCCCAGTCATTTTTTTTGCTGATTTCTCGCGGATACCCTTAAAATCACATTCTGAACACATTGAGCGGCTCAGATCATCGCAAATTGGTCGGGAAAGGGACGTCCTAACTTAATAAGTTAAGGGCGCCCTTATTAGAAAATTTGTGTGTGTGTGTGTGTATATATATATATATATATATATATATATATATATATATATATATGAGCTTGTGTGTCTACTAAGTTGTCTTATTTGAGTAATTGAGTTAAGGTTGTAAATACAAGTTGTATTCAGGGGCGGATTCAATGTAAGACCAGCTCGGTCACATGACTTAGCTGACTTCATAATAAATAATAAATATGTTAGTATTGTTATTGAAATAACCGATGGTTTAGTGGTAAGAACTGATGCATGTAAGGCAAAGGACAAATGTTCAAAACTTGTAGTGAACTTTGTTTGTTCAGTTTAAATGGTCCCCTAACAGTTGTTCTCTCCGAAATTTTTCGAAGATTTCCTCTTTACTTCAATTTTAATACTCTAATAAGTTCTTCTATCAATGATTTCTCAAAGATTTTCTGTGCAAATATATATACACAATACGTTTTAACGTGTTTGACATAGTTTCAATTTTTTTTTCTTACTTGTAACTTAAAACTTATTTTTACCTTTTGAAAATCGATTATGTGTAATTATAGCATGCCGTATATTTTTGGTTGAACTCTTAGCAAGTTTATTTTTTTATCGTTGTCCATTACAAGATCTTAATTCAAACTCAACAACGTTACTACAAAGGTTTGATTTTATTTGAGTGATTTTATAATTTATAATTATTGTAAAACATTATCGAAAGCCTATATTTGTACTCGAAATTTCTGGGCCAATCTTGTACTTGGGAGGTGACCCATCTGCGTAAAATTTTTGGATCCGCCACTGGTTGTATCTAATTCTTATTTCCTTCTCGTTTTTTTCTAGGATTTATCTTTTACATCTATACTTTCATAGTTTCATATTCAATTCAGGTTTATGAAATTCAAAAACTTAGTTTAAATTTTTAGTGTTTCTAAAATATTATAATGACCGGATCTTAATTGTGCTGGAATAGCTCTAGAAATAGAGTAACAAAAACCAGATTGCAGGATGAGACGTCAATCCCGAAAACAGACATCTCATACGTTTGTTCTGGAAGGCTAAGCACCAATAGCACGCACGTTCTTCGCTTTCTATGATAAACTGGCTGGATCTGAACTCATAACCGGACGCTCTCCAAGGAGCTTGAGCATGATGAGTGTGGGAGCCAGAAACTTCGATCCGATAGGCTTGGCCTCAGCATCCAACTGTGCTGACTTGGACTACTCTCCCCATGAATTGTCCCCCTCCGATAAGGAAACATCATGCTCACCACTTGAGAGCTGCTAATGGTACAGCAAAAAGCTGTACAGCAGCGTGTACAGATGAGTTTTGCTCTTGTCTCGGGTTCCGCAAAGATGATCAGAGCCGCTCATTTTGTTCAAAACATATTGTTTAAGGTCCCTGTAAAAAATCATCTCAATCCGATATCGGCAAAGGCGTTAACGAATCATCCAACTTTGCTTTACAATTTAGGTAAATTTTGAAGCAAAGTTGGACGATTCGTAAACGCCTTTACCGATATCGGATTGAAATGATTTTTTACAGAGACCTTAAACAATATGTTTTGAACAAAATGAGCGGCTCCGATCATTTTTACGGGACCCGAGACGAGAGCAAAACACATCTGTGCACGCTGCTGTACAGCTTTTGCTGTACAGCTTTTGCTGTACCACAATCTTTACTGTTACCACTTAACAAATCATCCAACAATGTAAGTTTGATACATGAAAGCTTCGCGGATGATGCTATGGTGTCATCGGTCATTTTGGGGACACCGTAATTTTTGGTATAATTTCATCATTATGAGTATAACTAAAACCCATTACAAATATAACAGAAACCTAAACAAGGCATAACTAAGAAATATCCAAAAATTCAACCAAGACATAACTAAACCCAACTAAGGCATAACGAATAAGTTATGTCTTGCTATGGTTCTGTTATGCTCATAATAGTTTTGGTTATGCTCATAATGGGTTTTGGTTATATTCATAATGGTTTTGTTATGCCAAAAGTTACGATGTCTCCAAAATGACTGGGACACCAAAGTCATTCCCAATCTTCACCTTGTGCGAAAATCTTCTAATTTTCGGAACAAACATTCAGGAGCATAGCTTTATCTGCATGCAAGTCAAGTTTTTACCAGAAAAAGAAATGAAAATAGAGTTTCTACGTTATTTTTGGAAATTTGCAGGAAGTAGAAGTAGAAGAAAAGATGAGAAGGCTAGAACTTACTCCAAATGAAACAAACGGAAACCATGGGCATGTACCATGCATGCAACTTTGCAGAGAATGAGAGAAGCCCTCACTGCCAAACAGAAGTTATCTTGATGAAAGCTCATGATTCTGCTTTTGACCACATGCACATCCGATCCTTTTACTTTTGGAAACCAAAATTAGAAGTTTCAACTCTAGAATCTAGATGCTCATAAACTAAAAAGGGCCTGTTTGCAAATCAAAAAGTTCAATTGGTGTCCGACTGTAGCTTGTTCTCTCTCTCTCTCTCTCTCTCTCTCTCTCTCTCTCTCTCCTAGCCCATCTACTATTTCCATCACTAGCTCTACAAACTCCATGTCCTCTTCGCCCATCTTGGTAGCATGTCCACGTTCGCGATCCTATGGTGAGAAAGTCCCATGGACGTGAACGGCAAGTCCAGCGTCCTCATACTGCAAGTCCCATGGTCGGAAGCCCTCGTTGGCCACGTTTTTATCCCTTCCTGCGGCGGCGGCAGTAGCAGATGGTTAGGGTTAGGTTTTAGGTTTTGTGTTTTCAGTTTTTGAGTTCTGTTTTAGGATCTTTTGTGTTTCCTCCCGATTGGGTCTCCCTTAGTTTAGGTTGTCTACCTCAGATTCTGGTCTCTCCAGATCTGGAGTCTAACAATGTTTCTGTAGGTTTTGATGGGATTTTGTTTTGTGGTTTTTGGGATCCGTTTGTTGCTTGCTTCCTGTGCCCACCATGGCCGCGAAGATTTGCCTGCCATCCTTGATGCCAGTTTGTTTTCGTTTAGGAGGTTGTTGTTGCGAGGTGCTTGACGGATTCCTATACCTAAATTAATGGGTTGCCCCAAGCGTAGGACGGAGACCGACGTAGCACAATATTCGGTAAGTCCGGAGTCGAATCCACAGAGACGATGATGTGTGTTGTATAGGATGAGAATTACCTTCAATTAGATTTTCTCCAAATTTTTTTTTCCCTTTCTGCTTCTTCTTCTTCTTTCTCATTCTCTCTATGTTATACAGAAAAAAAAAAAAAAAAAGAAAGAAAGGTGGAGGGGTGGAAAAACCGTAGAAGTTTATTAGGGAAGATTTAAGGGAAGGTTTATCCCATGAGGTTGGGTGCATGGGTTCAAATGAGTCAAAACTCATCTCTACCCTTCATTCCTCCCACCAAGACCAATCTCTTTTAATTAACTTAATTAAACCCTCAAACTTAATCTCTTTTTTTTTAAAACTTAACTAAACCCTCAAATTTAATCATGTATCGATAAATAATTAATGAATGATATGCGAATAATAACACAACACGTGTATCAAATAGCATGACCTATGCAACATAAAATTAAATGTCATATGCGACGCACGTGCATGCTCGGAACGGGTGTTACAACCACCACCAGCTCCACCACTCCACCACCATTACCATCACTACACCACCACCACCGCTCCTACCACCACTCCACCACCATCATCACAACCATCACCACCGATCACCACCACCGCCACTCCACCACCACTACTACCACCACCACCACTCCGACCACCTCCACCACTCCTCCACCATTACCAGAAGTATATTGTGATGGTTAGTAAATTAAGAGAGAATTGAAACAAAATTAATTCATCTCTTTTTTTAATTCAGTACTTAATATATTTATCAAACAGCTTTTCAGCTTAAAAATTTCAGCATTCAGTTTCTAGTACTTAATTTTTCAGCTTTTAGTTTCAGTTTTCAGTTTTATCAAACAGCCCCTGACTCACGTTTGGTTCCCGAGATTGCACGTGCAAAACCAATTCAGTTTCATGCTCCAATTCCAATTCCATAATGTAGCTTAGGAATTTTATCCAGTGCTTCTCTCTTCGGTTTATCTCGTATTCACTCGGTCCCATATCTTGATTAATTTCCTCGGCACCGGTTTTTCTTTGATACCAAATAAACTCCAACTTTGTGCATTAGCACCAAATATTATCCACATGCTCCGAGAGCCCTGAAACACAATTAACAAGTATCAAACCCCAAGTAGCGCACTAAACAGACATAACAAGCCTAAGTTATGGGGCGCAAATAGACATATTTACGCATCTATCATGAGGTTCTGGAGTTATATACTTGTAATCTAGACCTTCTATCACTGTTTCTTTTGAGATAGTCTTTGATTTTATGCGTTTTCGTGTGAATGAAATAATCTCCTACTATTTTAGCAAAGAAAAAATTTTGTCCGACTGTCCGTAGTCTCACAAACCATTAAAAAAAGGAGCACAACTGGTCAGGTAGGAGAGATGGAAAATTACTCAAAAATAGAAAATAAACCCAATATAAAGTGACCATACGCTTTCTTCAAAATTTCCATAAGCAGAAAAGGTTTATTCAGGCCCGCTAAACAGGGCAAACTTGTGTACAGAATAATGTGACTATTTCAGGAAACCATCGGTCACGATTCACATATCATGAATGTGACTATTTTTTTACATAAAAACAACACTGACAAACGTTATTTACGCAATATTGGATTAAATTGAAATCGGTAGAGAAATTGGCAGTATAAAGACGTCGATGCTAAGTTCAAAAGGGCTCTTAAACAATAATTCTAGTACCACATACACTTACACATCAAAATACACACCCACACTCACATGAGTGGTGGGGGCCCACCACTCATGTGAGTGTGGGTGTGTATTTGGGTGTGTAAGTGAATGTGTGTTTTTAACATCTCTGGTGCCCTTCAACTTATCTAGAGATAATGTATTTCCCGTTGATTTTCAAAAATTGAAATGTATTATAGTTAACCACAAAAAGACGTAAAAAAAAAAACCCCACAAATTGAATAGAGAAAATTAATATTATAAAATCTATATTATAAAACAGAGCGATTTTCTTTAAAAATGTCTAGGCATACAAACAAAGTAGTATCTATAGCCGTTCGATCGTACTTTCTAACAAGGTTATAGATGTCGGATTGAATGAATATTTCCTATTATATCCACCTACACTAATGTAAAAAAAAGAAGTTCCACGAGAGAAATATATACCCCTCCCTTTTTCAATTGATTTCTCTAAAGTTGATTTCCTTACATTTCAATTCAATATTTACTTTTAAGTTGATTCCTTTTAGTTTGATTTTCCTTCAGTAAAAAAAGAAAACAATCAATTTTTGATTCATACGCGAAAAAGAAACAACCTTTTTTTTTTATAAGAATACACATAATTCTTCTACGTGTTTCTTCGGGAAAAAAAACTGAACTACTTTGAGTTTTTTGCATAAATTGATAAGTAAAGGAGGATGCTATGTTGAGTTTTTTTGGCCTTTGCGTTAAAGAGATTAGAGGGATATTCAAAAATAATTTTTTGACCATCAATTCGGAGCCGTGCCTTCATGCACGGGCATGCGCTAGTAATAGTATACTCCCACCGTTCCATATTGACGGTCCAGTTCGGTCTTCAAGACAAAATTTAAATTGTTAATATCTTTCGATCTATAATGTCTTTAATGATTTTAAAAACTTTGTATAATAGAACTAATTGAGATCTATCATATAAGATCCATATTGCACATAAAAATCATTATAGATTGAAAGATATTAACAATTTAAATTTTGCATTGAAGACCGAACCGGACCTTCATTTTGGAACGGAGGGAGTAATATTCAGCGCAAAAGGAAATCACATTCACCATAGAAAGACATAACGTTACATGGTTGGGCATACCATAAGGTTCACGTACATATGATGAGCTATTCATAAGTAACATAGTTAACATGCATCACATTGCATGAGGTTATGCAAAGAATGTCAATTTTTATTCTTGCGTATATGTTAGTAATTCAAGTGTAATTTCATAAAGTTCAGGCTTTCAAATATACATGGTCGCGCCAATAACAAAGACGATTTGCCCAGTTAGCAATGTACTAACTCAAGCAATTTTTATTCTCACTCCTCATTTGCTGTCAACGCCAGCCTTTGGCAGAGAAGGCTGCACTTCTCTCTCTCTCTCTCTCTCTCTCCCTCTCCCTTGTGCGTTTAAGGCTTAGCTACAGTTAGAACACCTCCAAGTGAAGGAGGGCCTGATTTGCCCAGTTTAGCAATGTACTAACTCTAGCACTAGATGCAAAATTTTGATTTTGTTTGTTAACTTATGAGCAAATATACCTTTTAACTCTATCACTAGAGATGCCCCTTCAATCTGAGGAAACCCAACCAAAAAAGATGTGACAGAATCTTATCAAACCATTTTTTTTTGGTGGGAATGAATATGCATTGGCAACATCTTGCTCTCATCTGAGAAATATGAGAGAACAAAAAAAAAAAAAAGGGGGAAACTGATAATCAAAGAGATACCCTGCTGTGCTCAACGTACAGCTTTTTCTTTCTTCTTTTTTTCTCTTTTTTGGTAACTCTTCTTTTCTTTTTTTGATCAGCACTGCGCTCGACAGTTACGTTGCCAAGTGAAATTACAAGACAGAGACAATGGTCCTTTATGTTGAAATGAAAGAACTGGAATTTTCCGAATAGCTGGACGTCAACTAATTAAAGTCACTGCCAAGAAGTAAAAGACATCCAAATATAATTAATGCAATAAAAGTACGTACTTTCATAAAAACTTATTACTCCAATTTGTATTACATGAAACGAATTGAAGCCTAAAAGCCCTTATGCAACTTAATTAATTAGAACCTCTCAAAGAAAAATAGAGTTAAAAGAAAAGAAAGAGAACACAAAGAATGAATATTATTGAGTGCATGCATGCCCCCTCCTACAGCCCCTTTTTTTCACAAAACATCGTGGTACGTACGGTGGAGTTCATAAACTCTGTTTTGGGCCCTAACACTAGGTGTGCCGGTGTAAAATTAAAAGGGCCTGAGATATCGAATATATAATTTTTTCCTAAAGCTGGCTCAATTGAATCCCGGTCCCACGACATTAAGGTACGTATGATTGGTTTCAAATTAATTAAGGCCTAGCTCAGATACTGTAAAATTTGGATGGTTTCAAATTTTGAGTGACATTAAAATAAGTCATCGTATGAATCCACTGCTTTTCTGTCTTCAGATTGTGAACGGCGATCGTATCCGGCACCAACTCATGCGCACACTTCGTTGGCGACCCTGGATAATTGTAGATTGCCCACTTAGCATTATACCGATTTTTCCCCCGACGGCCGTCTTCGAGCCATCGGCCCATGACCCTATCTTCTGCCCCATGCATTGGTAACTTTTTCGGGATATCAGAACTCTTAATCCATTCCACTATATCCCAAGAGATGAAATAACCCATCCCGGACATGAAACTATGTCTCTTATAAGGGTCCATTCGTTCGCATGGAACGACAAACCCATAGTAAAAGTCTTCTCTAGGCTGGTTTACCAATGAATCCACTAGGGGTTGCAACCTAAAATAGATGTCATCGTCTGCTTTTGCTACGTAATGATACGGAGGATCATCTGAACCATCAGAGCTATTTAGCATATCCGGTAAGGCTGTAAAGTACGCATAAGACTTGTGGTCGGTCTCCCATCTGCTCTCTGTGCAGTTGAGTATTATGATATCGTCGTAGCGCATTATTTCTAGGGCAATCAAAAGTTTTTGGTCTTCCGTTAGGCTCGTGTTGTCTTCCCGCAGGTTGCAAAACACGAACTTCACATCGATTTTTGCGCCCACTGGAGATTGCGTGCCGTACAGGAGTCGGAGGAGCTGGCGGCGCCCGTATTTAGAGGGAAGTGTTATGACTCCCATAAAGATTCGGATGTCATTGGATGAGGAATTCTCAATGTTGGAAGAATTCGACCGTGTTGTGTAATTACATAGAGGGAAGGGTATTCGACAAAACTTGGAGAGACTCTCAAAACGAAACTCGTTGATTGAAGTGAAGATGCAAAGTAAAAAAATGAAGAAGCAGCCGTAGGCGATGAATTGTCCACTTGGCCTTTGGGACATCATTGTACGATCGAGGCAGGAAATTGGAAAGCCTGTTTGGAGAAAAATATATATATATATATATATAGGCAGTGGTAAGTGCTTCAATTAGGCAGAGAGGTGATTGAAGAGCAGAGAGAAATGGAATGAGTTGCTGTAGTAGTAATACTTGTAGCTATTATAAGTTCCCAGCTTTAATTCCTAGCTACATGCATGTGAGCTATAGGTTTATGTATGTTTGGCTAGCTATTTCGTGCAATTGAGTCTACCATTTTGATTTCTCACCTCTAAGCAAGCTGGGAAGAGAAGACTAGCTACTAGAGTTCCGGCCGGTCAACTCGATCGTGAATGGAAGCATGCATGCACTAAAAGCAAGGTTTAAAAAGCTACAAACTGCAATAAATTGCCATATATACACCTACTAAAAGGCAGAGGAACATATATATATATAATATATATATATATATATATATATTGTTAAGAATTCACATTTAAGAACCCGTGAAACCATCCTTAAAAATGCAAAAACATGAAATCCACAAAAAAAAAAAATTGATTGGCAATCCACTCTCGATCAAGCTGTCAAGTAAAATTTTTTTTTTTTAAATGAGTTGTGGTGTATGAACTAATTTATTTGCATGTCTATATACTAATTTTTGGGAACCATTTTGTCAACTAGTAGGACATGCACGTTCAAAATTAAAAAAAAAAAAAAGAAAGAAAAGGAAGAAGTGAGCTTAACGTTAGGTTCACTATGGACCTAGCTTGATTTTTTTTTTTAAGGTGAAAGGGCCTTTACTTGCACTTGCAATTTCCAAAAAAAAAGGGCCTCTACTTGCACTTGCAATTCAAAAAAAGGAAAAGAAAAGAGGGCCTTTGCTTGCACTTGCAATTCAAAATGGCGTCATCTTGGGGCATGAGGTACACTTTTGCAATACGGGCCTAGGGGTGAAGCCAGACTATCCAGTATTTTCGGAGTCCAACTTTGTTTACTCTCATGAGGGTGAATATTACCTTCATTAATATGGATTTCTTCTAACCTTTTAGGTCCCCACCAAGTGTAACTATAGTTAGCATTAAATACCATAAAATATGAAAATGATACGGGAGTACTAATTAATTATTTAGAAATTATCCCGTGTAGGCTACAACAAAAACAGTCTATAGTGAAAAATTAAAATTTGATAATGAAATTCGAATTTCATCGCGCACTAGATGCCACCTTTTGGTGAGAAAATAAAATGACACCTTTTTGCAAGGAAACCCATATTTCGTTGCCAAAAGGTACCTTTTGGAGACAAAAATGGAATTTCGTCGCCAAATGCAAGACTAATTACTTTTTAAATTTTGAAAATTTTAATATATTTTAAATAAATAATACATATCTATATATATTTACTTTTAAAATTATTGAAAAAAATAGTAAAAACAATTAGATTTTGCAATATATACAACGAAATGATAAGCGGCGTACCAACAAAAAAATTCATCACCAATTGGTGGTATCCTTTTCGCATGAAACAAAAGTCGACGAAATTTTTCGTTGCCAAAAGCTTTAGTGACGAATTTTGCATTTTTAGCAACGAATAAAGACTAAATTTGTTGTAGTGGCACATCAAGAATGGACTTCGGGTTAGTGTCGTGTAGTGAGGTGCCAACATCATGTTGCACACCTCCGTGACGTTAGATCGTGGATCCAATGGCTCGGATCTCATTTCGGCAATCAACGATTGAGAGCAGTTCATTACCAAGATGAGATCTGAGCCGTCGGATGCACAATCCGACCGCTCGAAGGTGCGCTGTATGGTGCTATGCACAGCACCATCTCCCATTCGGTCAAGAACGCATGGGATCACTCCTCCGAAAATCCAAACATATTTCCCTTGCCGCTTTTGCTCCGATGATTGAACGATTAATGTATATTTTTTACTCCTCGGAAAATCCAATCTGGAGGGGAGGGGAGGGAAGCTACTTCTACATTATGGTCAAACTTAACCCCAAAAAAAATACTTATATTCGTTTGATCCCTCAAACTAGCACATAGATCCCAAGATATATTTCGCATTCCGAGCAAGGGAAGTCCACAAGGAAAGTTACTAGGTGATCAATTTGAGTTCTTCAGCGAAAGTTATATATTATGGAGCTACGTTTTCCAAACTTGACATAATCACTCAATCGAAAGTCAAACAATGAAAAAAGTTTTCCATTTTTCAAGCGGTAGGAGAATACAATTGTAAAAATTAGATGAAATTGGAAATAATTCTACAATTACAATAAACCCAACCAACTACTAGTCCTATGCGGGGAAGAAATAATCCCAAATATAATTCTACTATCATTACAAGCCCAATCCACTTCACATATTTATGATCTTGTGTTAGCACGACTGTGCTATCCAGGCGTGGTGGTGTCCTGAGCAGTAGCAGTTCGGTGGTGTGGTGGTTGTGTGTTGGCAAAGGGTGGTGGACGGCAGGCGGGAGACGAATGGACGAAGTTGATTTCAATTGTTTAGGGTTCGGTTTTTGGTTTTTTTGTTTTTTGGAGTGGCTTGGTCCATTTTGTTTGGGCCTTGCTTTTAGGTTTTTGGGCCTTGCCCGGTCGTTTTGGGCATGGCCCCTAGGTGTTTTGTGCTTGTCTCATTAGCTATTTTTTATATTCATCCACCTTTGATTGGATTTTTCTTTCCTCTCCTTCTACTTGATGTACCATTATCAAGTTTCTTAATAAAATTTTTACCGTTCAAAAAAAAAAAAAAAAACATTACAGCTATTGGTATGGATAGCATTTGAACCGATAGGGTACCGACGGGCATGCGAGAATCACTCAGGTCCGTCACAAATGATTCAAGCCGGTCAATAATTTAAAAAAAAAACAACCAAATGGGCTTGTGTAGTTACCTATTTTTTTGTTGAAGTTATGAATATGGGTGTACGGTACACCCAAAATAGTTACGTATCTTTTTGAAGTTCGTTATGCTTTTTTTTTATGTGAGTTGCACATTTTTTGATAATAAAATTATTTTGAGGTGTGTACCGTAGTCTTCTCCTCATAGTATTTAATAATAATCTTACGAGTTACAACATGTAATATTTGACCATGGTTGAATTTCTGAACTAAGGTATGGGTCATGTGGGAGTCTGTTCTGTTACACTTATTAAATGGGAGGAACATGGTTTGGGATCAAGGGGGTGGCAGCTGGTGGCAGGGCTTTTCAGAATAGTAACAACCATAAGAAGAGCTTGTGATTTTTTGCTATCCAAACAGCATGACTCTGGTGGTTGGCCGGCCCGGGGGGAAAGCTACCTACCTTTCATTGCATGCCCGAACAAGCTAGGTAAGAAAGAACTCGCCATTTGTATGGGTATGGCTTATGATATATATATATATATATATATATATATATATAAAATTAAATTCTCTAATTCATACTAGCTTATTACTCATGATACTTGCATCAATCAAATTCCTTAACACGAATTAGAAAAGAAAGAAATTTGTTCTTATAACTGCATGTGTTAGTATTTGAAGCCAATTAAGCAAGTTGAAATGAGTACATATATATATGGTTTACTATTTCAAAAAGAAAAAAGAAAAAATTGGAGAGTATGTGCAGAGTGTTCATTGCAGCTTTCGTTTACAACTTATGACACAATCTAACTTCACGAAGTTAGAAATTGAAGAACAAAAACGAGAAACAAAAGCCATGCATAGTTCAACAGTTTTTTCAACACATTTTAAGAACATTTTTAGTTTTCGCATTCCAATATGTTAGCTCCATCTGTACAATGAATGGAAACAGATGTACACACAAATCGTGAAAGTAACAAATCTCATGTAGCAAACAGTACTGGATGGGTATGTTAGCTCTTATTGAATTGAAGCTAGGGACATGGTTTGGGATCAAGGGGGTGGCAGCTGGTGGCAGGGCTTTTCAGAATAGTGACAACCATAAGAAGAGCTTGTGATTTTTTGCTATCCAAACAGCTTGACTCTGGTGGTTGGCCGGCCGGGGGGGGGGGGGGGGGGGGGGGGGGGGTGGAAAGCTACCTACCTTTCATGGCATGCCAGAACAAGCTAGGTAAGAAAGAACTCACCATTTGTATGGGTATGGCTTATGATATATATAAAATTAAATTCTCTAATTCATAGCTTATTACTCATGATTCTTGCATCAATCAAATTCCTTAACACGAATTAGAAAAGAAAGAAATTTGTTCTTAAGCAAGTTCAAATGAGTACATATATGGCTTACTATTTCAAAAAGAAAAAAGAAAAAATTGGAGAGTATGTGCAGAGTATTCATTGCAGCTTTCGTTTACAATTTATGACACAATCTGACTTCACGAATCTAGAAATTGAAGAACAAAAACGAGAAACAAAAGCCATGCATAGTTTAACTGTTTTTTCAAAACAGTTTAAGAATATTTTTAGTTTTCGCATTCCAATATCTTAGCTCCATCTGTACAATGAATGGAAACAGATGTACACACAAATCTTGAAAGTAACGAATCTCATGTAGCAAAGAGTACTGGCATGGGCGGAACTACAAGCACCAACCCTTGGGCTGTAGCCCAGGTCCAAATTCCGAAAACCAAAATAAATAAAGAAAGTTATACTATGTAACATTTTTGTCCCGGTGATTCTAGCCCAATCCATTTATTTGATTGAAAGGTTGATTCGCCTTGTTGCAACTTTTCCTGTTACCGCGGCAGCTACAACAAGAGCATTTTCAGCTACGAAGTATGAGAAAATTGATCTTCGTAAAGAAATGGAGGATGAGTTTCTAGTGGATTCTATGATTATCCATATTGAAAAGAGAATTGTTGAAGCTATCGACTCAGATTCGATGATGATTTCTGCTCTGTGAAATATCGTAGGGTACAACTTCAATAATGTACGTTTTTTGTATTTTTTTTGTTTATTTTTGAACATTTACGTATTTATGCACAAGTTTGCCCCTTCTTGGATTAGATATATGTAGAGTCCGGATCCCATAAGAGATCCCGCACGGTCTTACCGTGCAGGACTCCCCTTTTTCGAGCCAATTTCGACGATCCGAGCCGCTCAAAGTGATCAGAACGCGACTTTAAGGGTACTTGCGAGAAATCATTAAAAAAATGATCGGGAATGGCTTGATCCCAATAGTTTTTTATTGAAAGGTTCGGTAAAAAATTGTTCGGATCAAGCTCTTCTCGATCATTTTTTTTACTGATTTCTCTCGAGTACCTTTAAAATCACTTTCTGCACACTTTAAACGACTCGAATTGTCAAAATTGGCTAGCAAAAACGGAGTCCCGTACGATAAGACCATGCGAAATACCTTATGTGATCCTAAGTGAATATATGTAATACAACCTTCGTCCCTTATTTAGAGTCCAGTATTCCATTTTGGGCTGTCCCTTAATAAGTGTCCATTTGTAAAGTTAGTGGGTAAAAGTTGGTGTATTGTCTATTTTGTCCCTAAAAGTAGATTCCATTTTGAAAAGTGAGTGAGTAAAAATGTAATGATGATGGGTAAGTAAGAAAAGTGGAGGAAAAAATTGATGTGAAATGTGTAATTATGATGTCTTTTTAATAAGTTGGAGTTACGAAGCAGGGCACTTAAAAAGGGACAGAGGGAGTATGTTTTTGTTTTTTTCATTGTCAAGGCCTGCTTAATGTGAGCGGGTCTCCTACCACCACTTCAACCCAATAGATTTATTACTTTGGGGGCTGGCACTGCAATCGTTGGCAATATGGCTGTCCGACTACCAGGCCGGGAGACTTTCCCGGGAGATGGAAAAAAAAAAAAAAGTTGAATAATATGGGTTAGCCAAGGATAAAATTCATTCTTGATTCCGCTCTTGAGTACTAGATGGGTATGTTAGCTCTTATTGAAGCTAGGCACGTGGATTTAAGTGCAACTGTTTGTTATCACAATTTAGAATCTATAGTGTACGTCTCACTATATTGTTCAAATATTCAGCTAAAGCACTCAATTTCATGCTATTTTTTAAATGTAAAAATGGTCAGGTCAAGAGAGATCCAACCCCGTTACATCGTGCGGCAAAGGTGTTGATTAATAGCCAAATGAAAATTGGGGATTTTCCCCAATAGGTGTTGTATTCCCCCATGCAGATTTATGCAGACACTTGCACAAATGCTCAGATGCGGCTGTTTATGCAAAAAAAATGATTAACCAGCTGGACCTGTGGAGGGATTGATGGACGTACGGCTGAAAGAAGAAACAAGGGACGGAAAATTTTATAGTAATCCCTCGTAAGGATTTAATTGTTCCTAGTTCTATTCTAACCGACTAAAAAGTGAGTTATATCTTTGAATTCGTAATGAATTTCACATCGAATAAGAATCTTATTTGATAGATCTTGATTAGTTCTATAATACAATGTTTTTGAAATCACGTAAAATATTATAAATTGGAAGATATAATCGATTGAAAAATGACACAAATTCTAAAAAAGGACTATTAAATCCGTATGGATGGAGTGCTCTATACCAATTTGTTTGTAGACCAAGAGAAGAGAAGTTATTAAAAGTGATCCTGTCCTGTATCGATCATGTGGCAGTACATATTTATAGCCACTTATCCTTCTGTGGAGTATTATTGACTAAAAAAATCGAAAAACACTGGAATGGAGTCCTAGTTCTTTTCATTTTTTCGGTAAGTGGAGTGCTACTTCTTACTTACCCTACGTAATGCAAAAGGTTCTATTGATTTGATGGGACCCACAAAGAATAGTTGAGATTTGAAGGGGTGGTTCGGATTGAAATAGTAATCCCATGGGACTATTAAACACTGGAATGGAGTCATAGGCCCCGTTTGATAACGGGTTTGGGGTTGGGATTGGAGTAATAATCCCATGAGATTATTAATACTCTGTTTGGTAACAAAAAAAGGTCCGGACTATTAGTCCGTTGGGATGTCTAATCCGGCCTTTAGGTGATATTAGCAATACCCATAAGACTTGGTATTCGTATTCCGATCCCAACCCATTCTTATTACTAATCTCTTCTCATTATCAATTTCTTCTATCAATTCAATCTCATCATCTAATCATATCTCAAACAAATATGATATTAATAATCCCATCATCTAATCTCATCCCAAATAAACATACTCATTATCAATCCCTTCTTATTAACAATCTCATCTCATTACCAATCTCAATTTTAATCACATCTCCTTACGAATCTCATCCATCTATCATTGTTATCAAACGGGGCCTAAATATATGTAAAATGGTACGTACTACTACTATTCTCTCTCTTTCTATCAATCGCCAGGATCAGAAACAGAGAACTCCTCCTCCTCCTCAATGGCTATGAGATAGGCCCAACGTCTGCTTATATCTAGGAGATTTATGCCCCATCCATGAACGAAATTTTAATAAATGTTTTGTGGGTGCATGGGGGCGGGTTTGAATGCCAAATATCGATCTCTGAATCTTTCTTTAATTTGACATACATGTAACAAGGTTTTTTTGGAAAAGAGAGATTTTCACACAGAGGGAGGAAGACCGGAAGCGAGAGAGAGAGAGAGAGAGAGAGAGAGAGAGAGAGAGAGAGAGAGAGAGAGAGATCTAGAGGATGTGGAATGCGAGGGGGATAAACGAAGAAAAATTGGTGGCAGTAGCAATAGACAAGGATAAGAGGAGCCAAGTTGCATTGAAGTGGGCTATTGATAATAATCTTATTTCCAGAGGCCAGACTGTTAGACTAATCCATGTTCATCAATCCCCCCTTCCCAATTCCAATTCCAATCCCACCCCATCATCATCATCTAATAATTGTAAGTACCTGTAACCCCTCTCTCTCTCTCTCTCTCTCTCTCAAAATGTATTATTTTGAAACTTATTATGTTGCCATAATTCTGTTCCTCTTAATTGCTAGCGCATGGCCATTTTTTCAAAATTTCCATTGCATGATTATGGTATCAATTGATATCGAAGAATGTTACGTATTTTGAATCAAATAATAGAATTTTGAAATTCAATAAGTTTCTCCAGAGAGAGAGAGAGAGCGTGCCTCAGAATATCAAATTCTCTGTCTTTTTTGTTCTCCAAATTCTCATGTTATTTACCACATGTATGTTTTTTGTTTTGTGCAGTGGGCAACGATAACAATGGAACGCCTAGACAAGAACCTTACGACCAAGCAGCCACCGCTACCGCCATTAATGACATGTTTCTTTCGTTCCGTTGCTTCTGCTCCCGAAGAGAAGTAATTAGGCTCCTACTTTTGAGATCCTCTGATTCCTTCTTCTTTTTCTGTTCCACCTCTACTTGATACAGAAATAAAAACAACCAGAGAATTAATAAAACTGTTCTAATTAGACGAGGCTCCAACTTTGGTACTCGATCGACTAAACAATCTTGGGTTTAACAACCGAGTTGATAAACACATGCATACGTTCACACACTCACAAAAATGATCAATCTTGGTGGTTGTCTATGCATGGCTTACTGGAATTTTACCTCAGGTTCTATGGGAAGCTGTGACGCTGGAAGAGCAAGACATAGCTAAAGCATTAATCGATTATATTTCCTTCAATAGAGTTGATACTTTGGTGCTTGGTTCACCGTCAAAGAAGGGAATTTCCAGGTACTGATTACTAAGATACGAACACACTAAAGAGCAATTTTATGTACTACCAATTTATGAAGTTTCGTTCTTGAATGTTACCCCCCTCCCCCTTGTGTGTAGTTGTCCTTGTGATTGTTGGGCTTAGTACTTCGACGTTTTTACGTGCATACTTTCTTATAATCATTCTTTCTTAGTTAACAAATTTTGGGTATCCAAGTAGGCGGTGACACAAAGTAGTGACATCTAACTAATGTCTTGCTATGTAGATCAAAATCAAACTTCATAATAATTTATATTGCCCTAAAATTTAGGTCCTATATCGAAATGTCCATGCAAATAGGCACTTTTCCAAATTTACTATATCTTTAGTGTGAATGATAGTTTCTTTTAATTCATCTTATTGAACCATGCACTTTTGACAGATTGTTCAAGAGTAGTGATATTCCAAGCACTGTGTTGAAAGGGGCACCATATTTCTGCAACGTGTATGTCATCTCAAAAGGAAAGGTTGCCTCCATGCGCTGTGCTTCACATCCGCTCCCATCAAATATTTCAGCAACTGGGAGGACGAGATCCGCACCGACTCACCATATTACTAACGATCATGACACAGATTTTGTGTAAGTTTGTCATCACTTCCAGCAGAGACCAAAACGTACTTGTAAACACATTTCCAAAAATCTGCATCTTAGTTAAAGCTCGTACCGTTGATATATAAAGGCAAAATTTAATTTCTACTGTTTTTATACATCGATTATTGTGAATTATAGTAATAATACTATTATTGTTACTTGGATTATGTATCATATCACCTAAAATTATTACAGGATCATGACACGATTGTAAGGATTTTAGGCCTTGGACAGTAAACAATCTCATGAAGGCTCTATAATGAGCTGGTGTGTCTATTAAGTTGTCTTGATTGAGCAAAGATTGTAAATACGGATTCCATCTCATTCGTATTTCCTTCTCCTTTCTTCTATGCTTTATCTTTTACATCTATACTTTCATATTTAATTCGGGTTTACAAAATTCAAAAACTTAGTTTAAATTTTTGGTGTTTCTAAAATATTATAATGACCAGATCTTAATTGTGCTGAAATTGCTCTAGAGATAGAGTAACAGAAACCAGATTGCAGGATGAGATGTCAATCCCGGAAACAGACATCTCATACGTTTGTTCTGGAAGGCTAAGCACCGATAGCACGTTCTTCGCTTTCTATGATAATCTGGCTGGATCTGAACTCATAACCGGATGCTCTCCAAGGAGCTTGAGCATGATGAGTGTGGGAGCCAGAAACTTCGATCCGATAGGCTTGGCCTCAGCATCCAACCGTGCTGACTTGGACTACTCTCCCCATGAATTGTCACCCTCCGATAAGGAAACATCATGCTTACCACTTAACAATGTAAGTTTGATACATGAAAGCTTCACCTAGCCCGAAAATCTTCTACTTTTCTGAACAATCATACAGGAGCATATCTTTATCTTCGTGCAAGTCAAGTTTGTACCAGAAAAATAAACAAATAGTAGTTTAAAGTTTTTACATTCCTTTTTGGAAAGCTACAGGAATTAGTGGTAGAAGAAAAGATGAGAAGGCTAGAACTCCAAATGAAACAAACCATGGACATGTACCATGCAGCTTGCAGAGAAGCCCTCACTGCCAAACGGAAGGTATTTTGATGAAAGCTCATTCTTCTTTTGACCACACTTCCTTTTACTTTTGGGAACCAAAATTTGCAGTTTCAAGTCTAGAATCCAGATGCTGATCATAAACTAAAAAGGGTCTGTTTCGCAAATCAAAACATTCAATCGATGTCCGTAGCGACACAAACCATTAAAATAAATTAGTACAACCAATCACATGGGACTTGAGTACATGGTTACAAGAATCACATGAAATGGAAAATTACTCGAATATAGAAAATCAAGCCAATATAAAGTGACTGTGACCTTTTTCCGAAATTTCCATAAGCAGAGAAGGTTTTATTCAGGCCCGGAGAACAGGGCAAACTTTTATACAGAATAATGTGTCTTGTTGCAATCATTTCATCTCATAAAAAATCACCCATCATTGAAGCTCATGCATGTTTTAAAAATAGGCCACTGTCATGTCACTTGTGTCAGTCTGATATGATTTTCGACATTCATCCACTGTTGGTTCTCGTGTGGTTTTGTAGGCAAGGGAGCTCCAACTTGTGAAAATGGAATATGGAAAGAGATTAGAAGAAGCAGAGAGGGCCAAGGAGGAGGCCATGCTGATTGCAGAGGAGGAGATAGAAAAGTCTAAAGTAGCGGTCAAGGCAGTCGAAGCAGCTTATAAGAAAGCCGAGAAAGAGGCACAAAAGAGGATAGATGCAGAAATCAAAGCATTCAAAGAGGCTGAGGACAAGAAACTGATGTTAGATTCTTTAGGGCAATCCCCAAAAGTAGACCTCAAATACCAAAGCCTTCTTCATATTGTGGTTGTCCTTTTCGTATTTTACTGTTATTTTTTCGAATTCAGATGACTTGTTTTTACTTAAATTAGCTTAGCTTAATTATTATGGTTGTCTTTTCGTATTTTATTGTTATATATTTCTTTGTACAGTCCCCAACAACGGTTGATTGCAGTATGTTAGATGGCACATTTAGTGATTTTCATCCCCTTTTAGCTTGATTAATGCCTAGCAGAATGAGCAAGAATTCAGATCAAATGAATGGACAAAGCATAATCATAGTGTAAATAATGAAAATAACTGGAAACCAATCCAGAATGTGGTAGCTAGTCACATCATACATACGTATGAGATTTTTAATAAAAATGGTGGATGTTTCAAGTTGGAATTGACATAACCACAAAATGCCATTATGAATTACAAAATATACGTTGGGGTATGTCCCATAGTAGTTGACCAACACAATACGTTTATTTTCTGAAGTGGAGTAAATTTCTGCGTGTTAATATAGAATACACAGACAGAGCCGGCCAGGCAAGGCCTGGGCCTTGTTGGGCATCTCCAAGATGCCCAATTTTTGGGCACTCCAATTTTTTTTTAGTATACTAGTGCGATGCCGACGCGCTACGCGCGTCGGTGTGACATTATTAAATTGAGGAATGCAGTGGGGATAGCAATTGTGAACTAACTCGTGAGTTTTAAAGCGTTGTGCAGATTGTATTTGATATATAAATAGGAACAATTTATTGATGCACTATTTTGTGGGAGCGCATGAAGTTGAGTAATATCTTCAGTGTGTTTGATATTTTTACTAATATAGCAATGAATTATAGTTGCCTTTCAAAAAAAGGAAGAATTATAGTCGAGCGATGCTGTGTTGGCATTTTTGTGGAGTTTAAATAAGAACTACTATAGCAAGCCTTATAACGTGGGGTGACTTATTGCTTACTGAACTGATTGAGAAATTATAATCATATTTGGTAGCCAAGCTGACATAATATGCAGCATTATTCTCTGAAGAAGCCAATTTTCCTTCTCTTGTTTCGAAGGTTGATCTCTTGTTTCAAAGGTTGAGAAATTCTCAGTCCTCATTCCTCACGATCATTCGTTTTCCTCCGATTTTGATTTGATGATGCCTTTCGCAACAAGGCATAACATAGATGATCTTACCTTTGTGAATCTGTGTGATGGATCAGAATAATCTCTGTTTACCTTTGCGTCCCCATTCTGTTCGACAACCACTTCTTGGACGCCTCTTCACCCACTTCTACGCTGCCCCAGATGTCGCCGATCACTTCCGAGTCGGTCTTCTTCAATATGTCATTCTCCGAATTGGGAAGTTTTAATTTTTCAATTGGGTTCTTGATTTATCGTTGGTTTCTATAACCCATACGTTTCGAAACTGCTTACTGCTATGAGAAGTCATGCAATTTTGAGATAAATAAATTACTTTTCATTCACGGTATTTGATTTGGGAGTCACAGTTCAATTAGTAATCCATGTCTCTCTCTTTTGTGGCAGTACTTGCATTGGTTTAAAAGGGAGAATTTTTTATAGGTCATCTATAACATGTTTCTAATCCACATAGTTCACTTCTAAAGTTTCTAACACCTCTAGTCCACTAATAATTCCAATGACAAAAATACTCAATGTAAAAGAAACAAGGCCTTGTTTGGCTAATACAAAGAATGTATTTGTTCATTTTTTTCAATTACCACCACCGGCACCACAATGACCACCACCATGCCGCAACCGCCACCAACACCACCATTCCATCACCACCATGCCCCCACCACCACCTCCACCACCACTGATAAGCAGCCAAGATTGCATAATCTTGGCACTTAAAGTCTCCACTTTGTAGCGTTTTAGTATTTAAGTTATCGTTTTTATTTGATATTGAGCGAAAGGTTATTTTTGTCGAGTTTCAGGTAGAACGAGGATTAACGGCAGTTTTTACCACCAAGGATCGCTCTCGGAAGCATCCAAGTGTCCAAGGCCATGTGGCGGCTCCCCACCTAGTCCCATCGGGCGATTAATTAAGTGGCAAGTGGGCATCGGGTCTTCGTCGGGCCGTTCAGACCAAGGCAAGGCCAATAGCAGTGTTCTGCCAACCCAGTATCGGTACTGGGATTTGACCAATACCGGTACCCACCCTCCAAAAGTTCTATTTTGGCAGCAAATTGAAGACCCAATACCGGTACTGGGAGTTGGAGTTGGCCAGTATCGGTACTGCCTGCAGAAAATGTCCACGTTTTCTTAACTTTTTCAACTTTCCATTTATGGAATACTTGCCACTTTTGGCAAGTTTTGGGATATTTATTGTGAGAAGAGGGTGGGTTGTTTAAAAACCACACACACTCTCTCTCATTCATTACCTAGATACAAACTACTTTAAGTCTTTTAGATCTAAGAGCTCCTCCATAGCTTTTCAAGTTGTAATTTCTTAAGAACTCGTTAAGGTATTCACTTTACGTTAATTTCTCGAGTGTTAAAGTTGCTCGTATGCTTTGGATCCTTTACAATATCAAGTTTATTTTCGGTTCTATCGGTTAAACATGTTTATCATTTCTACCTTGCTTTCTAGTCTTTTCAATATGAGTGAGTAGTTGATTAGGCTTGGCGATGGGGTGATTAACACCTCGTAACTTATGTTAATCTTGCCTTTCTCAACTAAATACTTGAGGTTCGGTATGGAAAATAGGAAGGGTTCGCCTTTTATGTATCAAAGCTTGCTGATGTTAATCTCCGGTAATCATGTGTTTGCTCACATGATTCTGGAGCGATGTCTCAGTTTGCGTTTGCCAAGAGAACAAAAGAGCTCACTTGTTTTCCATACTACACTTCTAGTCTTTTAATGGTTTCATAGCTAAATCTTTCGGTTGATAGCGTATGCCGTGCGATTCAACCAAATTTTTGATGATGATGGTTCTATGGCCTAAGTTACTGGCGTTAAAAACTCCAACGCCTTGCCGCATGTTTAATCTAGTTAAAACTTATTTTCTAGTCTTTTTCTTAAGAATTTTTGTCACCTTGCAAAGTAAAACCAAAAGTTGGCCGTCTAAACACCGGAATCCCTTACTTCTACAAATCCGAATTAGCTGTAAAGATTATCTCTGTGGGTACGATCCCGAACTTTTCGGTATTTATGCTGACAACGACCTAGCCCTACGCTCGGGGTAAATCAACCTTTTTCAATGGTTAGGTTGTGGTGAAGCAACCACGCCGTCGCTGTCACCACCACCGAAATGACAACCACCATACCACCACCACAACCACCACAGTGCCGCCACCACCACCACAATGACCACCTCCACAACCATCACCCAATAGAATGATACTGGTCAAAGTCCTTGAAGTCATTGCATCGAGCAAAGAGTCTGTTTAAGTTCCTAGGTGTCCTTTAACTACTCAAGAGTCTTTCTAATTTGTAGAAAGTCAAGTTATATATCTATTTGTTCCAAGTTATCTATTTCAAGAGTCAAACACATATTTCAATTAGTATATGGTCAACCCTTTTTAATTTATGTCTTGAAAATGTAAGCGACTTTTCCTATTTTTGGAGGATTGTTCCAAGTAGTCTATAAATTTTGTTGCTATGAATGAATGAGGAGTTTTTTTAGTGTTGAATGAAAATAGCCTTTGGCTTGTCAGTAGTACATTACTTCTTGTTCCCCGTTTTTGTATCTCTTGGGGGGATTTTTTTAGAGTGGTGAGTGATCCTTACGCCTTGTATCCCCGCTAATCCTTAAGTGGTAAAATCTGTATCCCTTCGGTTTTATCATTTACAAAATCCGGTGTCATAGAACTTTATACCTTGTTTTTTTTTTTGCCTGTTTCAATTTAAGTCACTTTCCTAATTTTTTAAACGGAACCAAAAAAAAATTATCTAAGAGAGGGGTTACCTATTCTATTTCCTCCCTCAAATCAAAGAATCCTTACTTTTCTTGAGAAGCTCATCTCCTCACTTTTTCTCCCTAAAAACCACGGAATTTTAGCTAAGTTCTTTGAAACATCTTTGCTAACTATCAATCGTAACATACTTTATGTACCCAGTGTCACCTAACACTTGCAGCAAGAAAGTAGCTTTAGAAATCCAATCTTATTTATGTACATTGGTTGAGCAATAATCCAAATGATAGTGTGTGTGAGTCAAAGGAAGAACAAAACTAACAACATTCTAAATATGGTTTAAGGGAGAAACATGCAATTTTAGATAGAACAAAACAAAAGTAAAAACAAAATGAAGGAAACATGCCAAGGAAAAGCACACCGATACAAAAGTGACATTCAACGAATCTCACGGATAAAATAATTGATAAAAAAGATATCATTTTTGAGAAGTGCCAATAGAGAGCAGATCACAAACTTGTTCATTATATATTCCAATCATCTGAGCACTAACTTCATATGCAATGAAGCTTTCCTACTTTGAGTGACGAAGAGAAGATCATTCAAGTTCTTATACCTATAGACGACACGCAGAATATTTAACATCTATCTTTTATATTCATGGATCCGCTAGACCTATATGTCAAATAGGCTATTTGGGTCAATGCTTACACCTGTCACTTGTTGTATGTACTGAGCCAATCGCTCCTTGTTAGCCATCTTAGCTGATTTTCACTCAGCTCGTAAGTCTGTATCATCAGCAAATTGTTGGAGTAGAGAGGCGGATAAACAGACATAGTTCACACAAAATAGTCAACTAATGGATGTGACATTGATAAACTCTTAAAATCTTCTCAGGCACATACTTGTTAAAGATCAGTAAGTAGGCCAAGGTAAGTCACCCACTGATCAGCTTCAACCATTTGGTGATGGTATTGTAGAGCTCAGGACTGCAAAATCGGAGCTATCTAGAAGGAGTAATGCGATTGGTTTTATTCTGGTATTTGGTAGGCCATACAGAACAGTGTGCAAATAACTCGACCTTTAAAATGTCACTGTGTAGCTGGGCAACACCATTGACTTGCAGATGTAACAAGAAGTCACTTTCTCATATCCAAATGGAACGATTAACAGCTGAAGTACAAAGACTTAACATGAGAGCAGAACAAAGGGCATGGACCTAAATAGGAGGTAAAGGAACCAAGATATGACCGATCAGAATAATAGCAGTTCAAGAAGAGAACATGAATTCGTCTATACTTATTTCGGAATTGAAACTACAACGGAGGTACACTATTCTTCTTGCACAAGCAAGAAGTACACTATGAGGTAACCACTTGCAAGAACTAAAATTACCAAAACATCCCATCCACAAACAAAGACCAAGCCAATGGGGAAGAAAACTCTCTCTTTGGAGTTACTTGGGTATATCATAGCCTTTTGGTTCGTTTCTTGTGTTTGCTGTCTTGAAAGAAAGCTACTTTTACTTGCCAATGATGGTAAAATATCTCTCTCTCTCTCTCTCTCTCTCTCTCTCTCAATTGAATTGTAGGTTCTGTCTTAATTTATTAGTCTCTTAATTAAGCCAAATTTGGGATATGTTTCATGCGGAACTTGGTGGATTTTCGTCAATTGTTACATATGGTGAAACTTGTGGCGTTAATCAGAAAAAGCTCTCATTAAATAAAGAATTAAGTCCTGTATTGAGTTGAGATAGCTTGAGCAGCAGATGTCGTGGTCCACATTCAGTATGTCTAAGGCCAAGGCATTCAATTTCAATAAACTGTATTTGGGTTCTGAATTTGTGAAAGATTTTTGGAAGGATAAGAAAGGTAAGGGAGTTACAACTTGGATTTGTAGAGGGAAATCTACCTTATTTTCTTTTGCTCTCACATAATTCTTGCACAAATCTAACATCTAAACACAGCTAACCCAGACTGAATCTATATCCCTCGTGATCTCGCACTCCAGTTGGAGGAAATATGATGGGGTTTTGTGAATTAGCTAAATGCTTGAGTATTAGATAAGCATGTGCTAGTATGAGCACAAGGAAATGGGACATACCAAAAGAAATATAAGGATAAGCAAATCAGAATATTCTACATTTTGACAAATGCAAGAAATTGGCATTACCTGAGAAATAGTTGAACCACATTTCATTTCCAAAGCAAAACTAACATCTCTACAGGGCCATGTCAAATTTTCAACATATTGGCTGGTTAGAAATAAGAACTAAAGAATGCATAATCAACTATATTTTCCCTTTTTTCAGTGCTAAAACAAACTCCAAATGTTCCTCCAAACCTGGTGCACAAAATGATGGAAATTGAGTCAACTATGCTCAAAGCGACAAAGAGACATGGATGAACAAGAAGGGAAGAAGTTCATATGTAATTTATTTATAGACAAAAAGTTTCAGTTCTATTGAAAGAGCTAAATGTATCCAAGCACATCCAATATAATTAGTCATCAGGTCTAGAGAGAGAGAGAGGTCATCAAGTCTGTCTTCCTCAGTTAATTCATGTACATGAGAAGTTAGGAAATAATGTTCAGAAAAACATCAAGCATCTACATTAGCTTCGTAAGAAAATTTGACTATACCTTTGGAAAGGGATAAGACCCCAGCTTCCCACAATCAGCAAATCAGGCAGGACTCAGTAGAACTCATGGCAGATTAGTTCCTTTGGATCATCTTTCTTGATCCATGCTTCCCAAGAAACCTGTTACATCTACACGTGTAGATCCAGCTCTATCATTGAACTAAGGACATGCTTAGCATTACACTCGTGAAGTCTCTCCCAAAGAGCATCTCTCTTAAATTTTCTCATAAACTTCTGTCTTTGCTGTAAAGCCTTTAAGCATTCACCCGAAATCAGACAACCAGATAAAGATATAAAATGCTTTGAGGCATAGAACCAAGTTATTTTCCACACAACAGTAAGCATATTTATCATAGGTAGATAACAAAATCTAATGTGAAAACTTTCATTTGCCTTTTGAAGATGTCAACCATTCCCACCTATGTGGCTTGGCCCAAAGAAAGGATCGATGTAGCTATTCATCTTAAAGATCTGGATCAAGCAAAGACAGAAAAAGGCAATCATCAGTGGACAATGCTAAATGCATTAAAAAAAACACTTGCAGCAAGATTGTCGTCCATAGTTGTTATAAATTGGGGAATAAAGTGTACTGATTACAAATTTTGCTAAGCTCACGTTCTAGAGTGTTAATAATCACCATCTCCTATGTATAGAAGTGAATTATGCTACATAATTAGCAAATTATGAGGGATTAGTAAACATTGTTAGTCCAAAATAGAACTCGACACCAACTGCAACTTTAACGAGCCTCATCTCTTGATTGAAACCTACGACCAACTTAGAAATGAAAATAGAAAAGCATAGTACCACTTCCCGCCTCATCTTACTGCAGGCCACATTAACCCTATACGAAGAACAACCTCAGAGTGATTTTATTTTTCACCTCATAACATTGAAAGCTTAACAAGGTTTTCAATTTATTAGGTTTACCAGTGCTCCGGATTAAATATAGCCATTGGAAAACAACATAAAGCGGCTAGCTATCCATGTTTGGGTCGCGCATTATTTTCCAAATCCCCCAAAAGTTTAACTATCAAACCCAAAAAAATAGAGTTTTAAACATAGATAGATCTCACAATCAACGTTTAACTTTTAGGCCATCTGAAAATATTGACTTAGAATCCATTCCAACGGTTCAATGGAGCAGTGTTCAATGCTTTTGGGCTTATGAAATGCCTAGAGTGGACCTATCACTAAATCTCTTATTATTCAATGCTCTTGGAGCAGTGTTCCATCTTCTAAATCTCACACGCTTAGAGGTAGAGCCCACAACTTAGTGTGAGAGGCTGAGCAATGGTCCTCAAGAACGAAATAAATATTCAAGTATTTGACCCATCAGTTATGCTTCATTTAATTAATAATGAACTACCCACATGAATTAAAGTTTTGATACTCTAAAACTGTATCATGCCCAGCCCCTAAACAAAAATATTAGAGAATACAAAATAAACTTAATACAGTAGAAGAGTAACATGAAAGCGCTAAGCTGCATTGAGCTATCACAATAAACAATAATTCAAACCCTTTATTTCAAATACACCGGCCGGATATTCAACATGCGTATTGTACACATTGCATATGGCCCTGATTTCTTTATAAGCACAAGTTTCGTCCATTTCATTGTAAAAGTTACACCACCTAATCAATGTATACCAAGAAGAAATAGGAGAAGAATACAATTATGACAAGACTGTTCATTGAAAGGTATCTTTTGACGAAGAAGTAGCATCCATCTAGCTTAATTGACCCAAAGAAATCCAAATTCAAAAGAGACCCTTTTAATTTTTAATAGTACAAACCTCTTATGGGAAAGGTGGATCATATTAGAATTGCAATCATCTATCTGGATACTTAAGCTGATAATGAGCACTCAACAATAAGCTCTGTAGAAGCTAAAATACAAACCTCATTTACCAAATGTTCTTTTGCTAGTTTGTATATCAAACTCTGTAGATTGGCAGAGTAATGCACCAATCTATAGTCATAGTCAAAGCCATAAACATGACTATTCTCTAATTTCATATTCTTATTCATATACACACACACACACACCTGAGTCAATTAAAATGATCCAATCAATTGGCATATTCTTAAAATGTAGTAAGCCCGCAAAGTAAAGCTGTTTTTGGGATGTCTAAATTGGTCAAACAATATTAAAATTGTGGGAAAGCCACTTCTTTTCAGAAAGCCAAATTAAAACATACACAGTCCTATATATGAAACCAATTTTTCCTAGCGAAACTATATAATATTAACATCTCCCGTCATCATATATTGCCTACACGCTCGAAGCGAGTGGAAAATTATGTAAAGGAAATGAAAAACCAAATGCAGTTCAAGTTTAAGTTTACAATACTGATGCTCCTTCGAAGCAAGCATGAAGATTGCACGAACCTCTGTTTTTTTGCCAGTCGTGCTGCCAGGTTTAGCGAAAAAATCAGGGAGTTAAGACTCCACAATAGTTGGTGATAAAGAGAAATAACTTGCCCTTTATTCCTTGCCAAATGTTCTGTTGTTGCCCATATCAAACCTTTTGCCAATTTAATGTTGAACCGATCCCCCAACAGAATGTGATAGACCCAAGTGTAGAAGACTCCCCCAAAATCCACAAATTTGTCAAAGTCGAATCTATATAGATTTATATATGATAGTATTATGTGTAGGTTATAGTTTCAATACATGTAGTATCCAGGTACATAGGTTTTCAGCAGAGATTTTTGTGGGCAAGCAAATGTAGGATGATCCTTAGACAAGTCTTTCTTACAGTCAATGTTATTGACGCTTGTTTTGTTTTTTTCCCACCGAGTAAAGATTTAGATTATGTATTTGGTTTGGTTTTCATTTAATATCACAAGGAAAACAAATTAAATAACTATGAGAAATGCAATGCTGTGATTTTTTTTTTCAGATCACCACATAGTTGGAGTACAAATATAACTTCATCCCTAAGGCTACAAAATTACATCTTCATTAAGACATTCAACCAAACACCTTATGTGCTTGGAAGTTTCATTGATTACCTACACGTGCTTTGCTTTTCTTCATTTGATTTTCAATATATAGATCATTACTTTCTCCCTTTTTGTTGACCCGAGGTTATGTGGAGCTTCATTTTGCCCAAGATTATTTTCATAACAAATAGACTGCTTATGTACTTTTTATTCTCCAAACCAAAAAGCATATGCAAGTGAAACTTAAAAATACACTAACCATATCAAGTGGTGAGATACGTCTTGCTTATGTACTTTTTATTCTAAAAAACCAAAAACCATATGCAAGTGAAACTTAAAAATACACTAACCATATCAAGTGGTGAAATACATCTTCCCTAGTTTTGGCCAGAAAAAATAATACCATATGCAAGACAACAGTTCAAGGTAAATAAAAATGGAAAAGGCCTTCATTTCTCTTAAACCCATTCTCATTATCGCATCTTATAACATCATATATATAAACACTCAAATGCAAGACATGAGTTCAAGGTAGATAAAAATGGTTGTGTCTAAGAAAAGACTGCCTTGCCTTCGTGTTATTTCCCATTTCCAAACCATCAACAAAACCTGTTCCAGTGGAAATTAAATAATTTCACTCACTTGTGAATATACTAAAGGAACTTGAAAGAAAAGGTAACCTATACCTGCTGCTATTACCACCACATTTTTCATGGTCCCACATAGTTCAACTCCCTCCACGTCTTGACGTTATATTTGTCTGAGCATTTTCCCCATGGAAAAAATCAGGGGATTAATTTATCAAAGTAGTTGTACACAGAAATTTCATATAATCTGGCATTATATTATTGTGTCCTCTATACAAATTAGATGCCTACCAATTAAATAACACAAACAGTTTACATTCACAATTGAGACCATGAAATAAGGTGTACTGAATAGCCAAACCCATTTCTCCGCTCTCTCTTTGTTCTCCCTGTATCCAACTATCGATTCACTGAACTTCTCCGCTACAATCTACATTTGCAGTATCTAATCATTAGCAACTGATTCAAATAGCCAGTGCAACAACAATGCGGAACCAAACTGTAATTGGGGTTCAAATACCTCATTAGCAATGTTTGCCCCCATTAGAACACAACAATTAATTCCATGTTATAGGGCCCATCTTAACATGCCGCCAAACATATCGATAGAAGAGACATTCATTGCTCTTGAACCTACAACTATTACAGAATAGGAGAGGGTCGTCGTTAGCTCCATTGAAGATAGGAAAACGTGGTTGAGAGAAATAAAGATTGGTGGTTTCGGCTCCGGTGGGGGAGAGAGAGAGGAATGGGGTTGCAGATGAGGAGAA